>LPNX010518979.1:25251-91974 GCA_001517045.1 Pseudotsuga menziesii
TCACTCCCTCTCTCAGTATGTAAATACAAATCCATCAATTGGTATCAGAGTGGGTGTATCAGTTACATCTTAACATCTTTAATATAGACCCAACGCAAATGTGGACAACCAGGAAGGGTTGTGCACTACAGAGAGTCAGGATTTGATGGTTCATATTATACAATTTGGAAGATAATAATGGAAGTACATTTACAATCTATTTGAATGGACATATGGGATTCAGTAGAGAATGGATACAATTTCAAAAAGTAGTGTTATTTCGATAGTATGAAGAATTTAATTCACTCAATGAGGGATATGAGTATCACTAACAGTTTGAAAGCCTCTGCTTTTGATGAAAATTTCACAAAGTTGTAGCTTCGGTGGATTGGGTGAGGATCAAAACATCTCATTAGCCACCGACAAACATACAGACTACGGCTTCTATGATCAGATGAAAACTTTGGCAATCGAAAGAACTAAGGGCTACGGATCGACGAAGTAAAGCTGAAAGTTTCCACAATGTCGATGGTATAAAGCACTAAAATGCCACTGAAGTCACATATTGGAAATCGAAACCACTACTTAATAAGGCGTCAAAACTTGAAAACACTAACCATTGGCAAGATAGTGCACTAAGGAGCCGCAACAGTGGCAGACAGACTGACTACGGGTTCCGATCAATCAATAGAAAATCATTGACGATTGGAAGAACTAAGGACTACAAATCGGCAAGATAGTCCACTAAGGAGCCGCAATGGCAGGAGGCAGATCGACTGCAGGTTCCACGATAATAGAAACTCATCGACGATCGGAAGAACTAAGGACTACGGATCGGCGAGTTTAGAACCAAGCAACTCCGTAGTGTTGGTAAGGCAATAGACAAGGCTTCCGATCAATCAATATAAAATCATCAGCGATTGGAAGAACTAAGGACTATATATCAGTGAGGTAAAGCTAAGAAGCTCTGTAGTGTTGGTAAGGAAATTAACAAGGCTTCTGATCAATCAATAGAAAATCATCGATGATCGGAACAACTAAGGACTACAGATCGACGAGGTAAAGCTAAGAAGCTCGGCAGTGTCATTAAGGCAACAGACAAGGCCTTCGATCAATGACAAAAATCATTCTGATAGTGATAAAACTAGTTCGTTTCACCTCTGAAATAGCAGTGGCATAGAGAAATAAAGCTCCGATTCAATCTTCTACTGACCTCCGATAGTGATAAAGTAAAATTGCCGACAGTTACGCGCATCGGCGAATAACAAGACTTTCCATCGGCGTCATAGAGGACTAATGCCCCGATTCCTTTGACAAACGAATTTTGACAGTGATAAAACTAGTTCGTTTCACCTCCGAAACAGCGGGAGCATTCCGGTCTAGGGTGCCAATGTGCTAGAAGATAGATCTTTCGATTAGGGACTACGGTGACAAGGTAGAAAAATCTAGCGAATTAAACAAGGAAAGTCACTTTAGACTAAACCAGCAGTGGTGATTATCAGCAACCACTTCAGTTATTAAAAGTTCGCGCAATGAACTAGATATTCACAATAGATAGACAAATAGTTAGCAAGGGTTTGAAACCCTAATCTGAAAAAAATATCACTTCCGAATATTTTTGTGAAAACAGATGAAAGTTTCAAGATCTGTCATTTTTTGTAAAAGGCTATAAAGCCCATGACTGATTTTATAATAAAGGTTCGAATTCGGGGATTTGTAAGCCTATTCTATTATCAAGCGTCTCATCTTGTTTATTCTAAATATAGCTCTTTTGTTATGATTTGTTCAACCATCATCTTTATCCTTACTGTAATTATGCCTGAATGTGCATGTAGGTGATTTTCAAGTTGATTAATAGCTAATAGTTGTCATCCTATTGGTGATTTAATGTGATTTGATTTATAAGTACCATCCTTGTCAGAATTTATCCATTTATATGCATCTATTTGGTATGTAAGTCTTCCAGCTTGATGAGTTCTCCATCCCTGCACCTTATTGTCAAACTACTGAACAAGTTGTAACTAAAAGCCTTGTAATTGAGTGAGCTTCATGCATGTCTTGAGAGTGGGAGGTTATATAGGTCATCCAACTTGATCCATATCTGAAAAATCTAAAAACATTTTAAAGTTACCAAGCATCCTCAAGCTACAACCTAGAGGATTTTCCTAGAGTGATAACAAACTGGCGTCGTTGCCGGGGAGAGGAGATTGAAGCTCAGCTTCCCTGGGAGATGACATAGATCCATGCTTTGATGATAGACAAAGCTTGGACATTATTATGGTTGTAATCATCTATCTGGTGACTCCATTTATATAAGGTGGCTTCAAGAATACCAAGTACCAGAGAAAACCCAAAGGGGCCACCAGCAACACCCGTTTCAAATCCAAATAATATTTTGAGGAAAGCTAGGGCTTTACTAAGACATACCAGCAGTGGTGCACAAAAAGATACATCTGCTATTATTTCTTCTGTTGAAACTCTTAATTCCCAGCAATGTTTAGATACATTAGAAAAATATAGGGGTTGGGCATCTTCAAGCACTGCTGCTTGTGAAGATCCAATCCTTGGTGACTCCACTGGGATAAGTATACCACCACCTTCTTAGTAAGTATCTTCATCAGTGCTGCCTTCCACAACCCTGTCCATACCCATTTCCAATATGGACACCCCTCAATTGACCAAGATGGAAAGGATCCTGGTAGCTAGGTATGCACCCCTAATTTTGCCAAATCCTCTTGCAGCCATGCCTACTGGGGATTATCTCAAGTATATGCCCAAGTTTATAGGGGAAGGGGATTTCACTGCTGAAGAACATCTAGAGGCTTTTTACAACTATGCTGAAAATATTAACATAGAACAAGAAGATGTATGGACCAGGGTTTTTATGCAAATCCTAGATGGCTAGGCCAGAAAGTGGTTTAAGGAACTTCCTGCTGGGTTAGTGGCAGACATAGAGGCCCTAGATGACATTTTCCTAAAGCATTGGGGAGATAGGAGCGACCACCTCTACTATATCAGAGAACTCAGCAACCTGAAAAGAGAAAATGGGGAGTCTATATCCAACTTTACCAAAAGATTCAACAACATGTACAGCAAGATCCCCACTGAGATTAAGCCCACCAATACCTTAGCTAGGATAACTTATGCAAATGCCTTTGACTCTGACTTCTTCCTACTTCTCAGATAAAGGATGTCTGCCTCCTTATCACTCATGCAGGATGCTTCCCTGGAGGTAGAGTCAAACATTCTAGCATCTCAGAAGGCCAAAGGGAAGATAGATAGGAAAACGAAGCAAACAAACTATAGTGGGGATTCGGCATCAAAGAACAAGATTAACAAAATGACCAAACTGTTAGATAACCTCACTATAGAAATTTCCAAATTGAAGGACCAAGGACATCTACCTACGGGGGGTAAAGGGCCAAGTGACTTTGCTCCTCGAAACCCAAATTTTGTTCATTATAGAAGATGAAACCCCCCAGTTTAGATTCTCAGAAGGGAGAGAAATCAAGGGGAAGATCATAGGATAAAAGCTACGTTTAAAAATGTTGTATTAGAAGAAGAGCCTGAATTCATTGAAGAAGAAGGAGAAGCTGAAGACAATATCCACTGCATGGAGGATGAGGTGGACTATTCTTTTCAGACACAGGAAAAATATGAGGAAGCCCTGACTGATGAGCATATCACTAAAGAGGTTGTCTATCAGGCTGATGGTCAGGGAGGTTACCAACTAAGGTCTAGGTTGGTTGCTCCCCTCAAGAAGAGTACTGTACCTGTCAAGTAGCCTACTGCACTAGCTAGAAAGGTTGTTGTTTTTCCAAAGAAAGTGGTTGTCCCATCCAAAGCATTGCATAAACCAGCACCTTCTACCACACCTGATCAATTCCAACTCAAACCTATAACTCATGAGGTAAGGTTTCCAGATAGGCTACATTATTCCTTCAACCTCGAGTCTGAAATTCAAAAATTGAAAATCCCTTTCCCTTCAATTGAGCTAATGAAGAATGATGCATTCAAAACCTCCATTCTGAATTCCCTTCAGCCTAAGGTGCACATTGACACCGACTTTGTGAACCTGCAATATGACAAGCCTGTTGTAACCATGGGCCCCATGATCAAAGACCTAAAGGAATCCTTCCCACCATTCTATATATCCTTGAACATCCATGATAAAATCCTCCATAACTATCTACTGGATTCAGGAGCCTCTCATAACCTAATGCAAAAGGCTGTGATGGATGAGATTGACCTCAACATCACCAAGCACTACCATGATTTATTCTCCTTTGACTCCAAGAAGGTCAAGTGCTTGGGCCTCATCAAATACCTTGCTGTAAACTTAATGCGGCTACCTTCGAAAAGCGTAATGATGGACATTGTAGTGACCGATATTCCTCCAAAATTCGACCTCTTGTTGTCTTGGTCATGGAGAAAAAGACTAGGTGGCACCCTTCAGATGGATCTCACATATGCCACCATTCCCATGTTTGGAGGGGAGACTAAGAGGCTGTACAGGGAAAATCAACTAGCATACATTATCAGCAAGGAGAGCCACTCAATGAATCACCCCATCTACATAGTAGACATCGATTTCAGGTCTTGCATTTTGCAAATAGATGATAATTAGGAGACATCAGTTCAGCTCACTGACCCCACCCATCAACAACCCAAAGAAGTCACAACAATGATTGAGGCCATGTATTTTGATGGGGCTAGCACTCAAAGCTCAGCAGGCACGGGTGTAGTATTGATCTCCCCATCTAAGGAAAACATTCATCTGTCTTGTAAGCTTGATTTCAAAACCACTAAAAACATAGCAGAATATGAAGCCTTGCTGCTAGGAGTTAAAGCCACCAAGGAAATGGGGATCATGTGCATGAATATTTTTGGATCCGCAGACCTCATCATACAGCAAGTCAACAACAATTTTCAGATGAAAAATATCATATTGAAGGCCTACAGGGATGAGGTATGGAAACTTAGAGACTCCTTTATGTTTTTTGAACTATCATATATTCCTAGGGATTTGAATCACCTGCCTGATTCTCTGGCTATCTTTGCAAGTTTTTTTGTTCTTCCTTTACCCCCTAAGCTCATATATGATGTTCAGGTCAAGTACAGACCCTCTCTGCTAGACAATGTAAAATCTTGGAGGGTGTTTGAAAATGATGGGGAGATTAGTAAATTCCTTCAGTTAGTAGATGAATTCTCTGACATACACATAGACCAGTAAAACCTTTAACATGGAGGAATCCAAACAGCTCAAGTTAAAAGATAAAGTGACTGAGCAAAATATTGTCCAATTGCCCAGCAACTACATACCCCGAGGTCTAGTACCATTGGAAGAACTGTTTGATCACAATGACATCCATTTCAAGCCTGCCAAAAGGGAGATAGATCCTGCTATCCAAGAGAAAAACATAGGCAGCCAAAGCCATCCAAAACTGATAAATCTATCCATCGGGCTGACTACTGGACAAAAGTCTAAATTTTGCAGCTTGATAAAAGAGTTTGCTGATGTCTTTGCATGGGAGTATAGTGACCTAAAAACTTATGACACCAACATCATCCAACACAGGATTCCTTTGGAGAAGGACACCATTCCATTCAAATAGAAGCTGAGACCCATCAGCCCTCTTCTATTACCAGTGATTGAGAAAGAGATCCACAAACTCCTCAAAGCCAAGATCATAATCCCCCTTAGGTATTCCAAGTGGATTTCAAATCTAGTAGTGGTAAGAGAGAAAAATGGAGAAATCAAATTGTGTGTGGAATTTAGAAACCTGAACAAGTGTTCCAAAAAAGACAACTATCCACTGCCCAAGATGGAACATCTATTGCAGAAAGTCTTGGGGGCCAGGGTCATGTTTTTCCTTGATGGCTTCTCTGGATACAACCAAGTTGCTGTGCACCTAGATGACCAAGAGAAGAATTCCTTTACCACCCCCTAGGGCACCTTCATGTATGCTAAAATGCCATTTGGGCTAATGAATGCTGGGGATACTTTTCAAAGAGCTATGGACCTAGATTTTGTAGGGCTAAATGATAAATTTGTGTTGATATATTTGGACGACTTAATAGTTTACTCTCACAGCCATCATGACCACTTGCAGCATTTAAGGAAGGTATTTTTGAAGTGCAGAAGGTATGGAATATCACTGAACCCCAAGAAGTCCCAGTTTTCACTCAATGAAGGAAAGCTCCTAGGCCACATAGTCTCAGCTGAAGGTGTAAGGATCAATCCGATGAGGGTGGAAGCAATCCAAAAACTGTCAATACCAAGGTCAAAAAGAGACATTGAGTCCTTTTTAGGCAAGATAAACTTTGTCAAAAGGTTTATTCCAAATTTCTCCGAGCTGGTAAAGCATATAACAATCATGCTAAAAAAGGATGCAGAAATAAAGTGGACTAACCAAGAAAGAAACTCTTTTGAAGACATTAAGAAAGACATCATGGAGGCCCCAACCCTGATTAGTCCCAACTACACCGAGGGTTTTTACATTTTCTCTTTTGCATCTTATGACATAGTGGCAATTGTACTATTACAAAAGAATGATGAAGGTCTTGATCATCCAATTTATTTTTTCAGCAAAACCCTGAGAGATGTCGAGCTGAAGTATGACCCAATTGAGAAGCAGGCTTATGCTCTCATAAAATCTTTGAATACTTTCAGAATCTACATTCTCCATGCAAAGTTCATTGCATATGTCCCTTCAACTACTGTGAAGGATGTTTTGACTCAACCTGACATTGATGGGAAGAGAGCTAAGTGGATTTCCAAACTCATTGAGTTTGATGTAGATATGAAACCCACCAAGTTGGTAAGGGGATTAGGTCTAGCCAAACTCATGGCCAAAGAAAACTATGAACTATTGGGAATAAATTTCACATGTGTCAAATCAGCAAAGGTGCAGACTATGGTAGCAACGGAAACATATGTAAATCAAGATCAAAATAATAGTCCATCAGTAGCTGAGAACGTATCTTCATGTGAGTGGTATTCAGGTATCATTCAATTTTTGCAAAAATTAGAAGTTTCTCCTGATCTCACTCCTAACCAAGCACGAGCTCTTAAGTTGAAATCTGTTAAGTTTTTCATAATTGGAAAACTACTATATTGGAGGGATCAGTCTGGAATTTTGTTAAGGTGTCTAGATAAGGAGGAAGCAATACAGGTCATGCATAACTTTCATTCCAATACATGTGGAGGCCACCACTACTGTAAAACCATAGCCCACAAGATCTTAAGAGAAGGATACTATTGGCCAATCCTCTTTGCTAATGTATGCACTTTTGTAAGGGCCTGTGACCAATGTCAAAGATTTATAGGGAAGCAGCAGCTCAAATCCTTGCCCCTTAGCCATGTTATAGTGAATGGACCTTTCCAGTAATGGGGTTTGGATTTCATAGGTGAAATAAATCCATCTTCCAGTGGATAGCATAAATGGATCTTAGTAGCCACTGACTACTTTACCAAATGGATAGAAGTAGTTCCCACCAGAAATGCCACTCATCAAGTCATCATGAGATTTTTATATGAGAACATCTTCAGTAGGCTTGGTTTCCCAGTAAGGTTAGTAACTGATAATGCACCAGCTTTTAATTGTGGGGCATTAGTTAAAAAGTGTGAATCAATGGGTATTAAACTGGTGCACTCCACATCCTATTACCCACAAGTCAATGGCCTGGCTGAGTCATCCAACAAAAGCTTCGTCAGAATCATCAGGAAACTGCTAGAGACAAATTAGAAAAGCTGGGATTCAAAGCTTAAGTTTTATTTATGGGATGATAGGGTAATAGACAAAAGATCCATAGGGACTTCTCCATTCAAAATAGTTTATGGCATTGATCCCATCTTTCCTATACAGCCCATCCTTCCAGTGGCAAAGTTATTTCAGGAAGAGGAGGATGAACCAAATGATATGGGAAGAAGGATGATGGATTTGATAGAATTACAGCAAATAATGGAGCAAGTTGTAGGAAAATTAGAAGCTCATTAACATAGGATAAAGGGAATGTTTGACAAAAGAGCGAAGGCAGACAACTTCCAGGTCGGAGATTGGGTCCTCAAGTGGGATGCTGTCAGACATGACAAGGGGAAACATGGAAAATTAGACTCTTTGTGGATTGGCCCTTTTGTGATAGCCTAGGTAGATAAAAATAACACCTTCAAATTGCAGATTCTGGAAGGTGAAGAGGTATTTGATGGCCCAGTAAATGGGCGTTTCTTGAAGCTCTATTTTATTTAAGGCTCTGAGGCCTTATGATTGTAAATTAGTAGATAGTAGGTTTTTTTGCTTTCAGAATAAACTCCATGCCCAATGGAATAATAAAGGATAGTGTTAAGTTACTTAGTTGCTTTTAGGGAAAGGTATTTTGGTATGGGTTTCCTGGGACCTCACTGGGAGGTTCCCATCCCCAAGTAGGAGCCAGATGTTATCTCCCAAAATAATCTATTTCAATAGTATGAAGAATTTAATTCATGCAATGAGGGATATGAGTATCACTAACTGTTTGAAAGCCTCTTCTTTTGATGAAAATTTCACAAAGTTGTAGCTTCAGTGGCTTGGGTGAGGATCAGAACATCTCATTAGCCACCGAAAGACATACATACTGTGGATTCCGCGATCAGATGAAAACTTCAGTAATTGAAAGAAATAAGGACTACAGATCGGCAAATTAAAGCTAAAATTTTATGCAGTGTTGGCGGTATAAAGCACTAAAATGCTGCTGAAGTCACGTATCAAAAATCGGAACCACGAATCAATAAGGCATCAAAACTTGATAACACTAACCATCGGCAAGATAGTCCACTAAGGAGCAGCAATCGCGAGAGACAAACTAACTACGGGTTCTTATCAATCAATAGAAAATCATCGGTGATCGAAAGAACTAAGGACTACAGATCGGTAAGATAGTCCACTAAGGAGCTGCAATGGTGGGAGACAAACCAACTGCGGGTTCCACGATAATAGAAACTCATCAGCGATAGGAAGAACAAAGGGCTACGGATCAGCGAGTTTAGAACCAAGTAGCTCCACAGTGTCGGTAAGGCAACGGACAAGGCTTTCAATCAATCAATAGAAAATCATCGACGATCGAAAGAACTAAGGACTACAGATCAACGAGGTAAAGCTAAGCAGCTCCGTAGTGTCGGTAAGCCATCGAGCAAGGCTTCCGATCAATCAATATAAAATCATCGACGATTAGAAAAACTAAGCACTATAGATCAGCGAGGTAAAGATAAGCAGCTCAGCAGTGTCGGTAAGGCAACAGGCAAGGCCTTCAATCAATGAAAAAAATCATTCCGATAGAGATAAAACTATTTCATTTCACCTCCGAAATAGCGGTGGCATAGAGAACTAAAGCTCGGATTCAAACTTCTACTGACCTCCGATAACGACAAACCAAATTGCCGACAGTTACGCGTATCGGTGAATAACAAAACATTCCATTGGCGGCGTAGAGGACTAATGCCCCGATTCCTTTGACAAATGACTTCTGACAGTGATAAAACTAGTTTGTTTCACCTCCAAAATAGCGGCAGCGTTCCGGTATAGGGTTCTGATGTGCTATAAGACAGAGCTTCCGATCAGCAACCGTGGCGACAAGGTAGAAAAATCTAGCGGTTGAAACAAGGAAAGTCACTTCAAATTGAACCAGCAGTGGTGATTATCAGCAACTAATTCAGTTATTAAAAGTTCGCTCAGTGAACTAGAACTTTACAATAGATAGACAATAGTTAGCCAGGGTTTGAAACCGTAATCTGAAAAAGCTATCACTTCCGAATATTTTTGTTAAAACAGATGGAAGTTTCAAGATCTGTCATTTTTTGTAGAAGGATATAAATCCCATGATTGATTTTATAATAAATATTCGACTTCGGGGATTTGTAAGCTTATTCTATTATCAAGTGTCTCATCTTGTTTATTCTAAATATAATCTCTTTTGTTATGATTTGTTCATCCATCATATTTATCTTTATTGTACTTATGCCTGAATGTGCATTTAGGTGATTTTCAAGTTGATTAATAGCTAATAGTTGTCATCCTATTGGTGAGTTAATGTGATTTGATTTATAAGTACCATCCTTGTCAGGATTTAGCCATTTATATGCATCTGTTTTGTATGTAATTCTGCCAGCTTGATGAGTTCTCCATCCATGCACCTTATTTTCAAACTACTGAACAAGTTGTAACTAAAAGCCTTGTAATTGAGTGATCTTCATGCATGTCTTGAGAGTGAGAGGTTATATAGGTCATCTAACTTGACCCATATCATAAAAACCTAAAAACATTTTAAAGTTACCAACCATCCTCGAGCTACAACCTAGAGGAGTTTCCTGGAGTGGTAACAAGTAGCTTTAGTTGAACTAGATGAAATTGATGAGAATGAGTGCATAATTCCTTAAAGTTCTCTTGTTGAACCATAGGATAGATCATAGTATGAGTGGAATGCAAAAAAATAAAAATGAAACACTTTGTGGGCTTGTACATGCTAAATTCACTGAGCTTATGTAGTGCACTGCAACAAAACAGATTTGGTACAAGTTAAATAGCATCTATGAGGGGGATGAAAAAATCAAAAAGAAAAAACTACAGACTACTCAATGTAGTTTGAAGCATTGCAGATGAAAGAGGAGGAATACATTACAACCTATTTTATTAGAGTTGATGAGAATGTGGATTCCATGAAAGGACTTGGTGCAACAATTGAAATAAATTCAATTGGAAAGAAAATCTTGAGAACCATGCCACCACTTTTCAACTCAAAAGTATCAATTTTAGAAGATAGTGCTAATTTGGATAAGGTGACAAAATATGATTTTCATAGAATTCTTACATCCAATGAAATGAGGATAAAAAATGATAACATTTCCAAAAACTAAGTATCATTTAGGGCCATAAGGAAATACAAAAATAACAAGCGTGATTCTAAGAACTCATCTGGCATATCTAATGCAGAAGAATCCAATTTCGAGAGGAAGTTAAAAATGGGACAAGTAAAGTATAAGGGGAAGTTTCCTTTCAAATATGGAAGAATTGGACATTTTTCCTCCAATCGTATGTTCAATGGAAGAAAAGACGGTGCCAAGTGAAGAGGAGTTAGACTACCAATATGGTTAACCAGTAGCTCTTTTTCCTAGAACTTTGATATCATAGAGTGCTCAAGAGAACCTAACACCTCACAAGGGTGCTGACTAGAAACTATGTACTAACTTATCAAAATTTACAGAGCCTAAACAATTTAGGTGCTCGAGAGCCAGGATGCTTAACACCAAACTCAGTTTCTCTTGCTTAATCACATAGTTTAAATATCCAATTTTATTCTTCCTCTTCATAAATTACTTAACCTTGTCTACTTTGTCTTAAGAAAAATTGTTTAGTGTGGAAAAGTTTTCTTAGAAGGTAAAGCCTTATAACCGAGGGTGTCCCCCGCGATTAGCTCAAATTTTTTGTAACTCTTTATCTAATTAATATTTAGTTGTATTAAGTTCAATATTCTTATTGTTGGTTTTATATATATAATTATTCAATGATTCAATTATGGTCTTTTGGTACTGCCATAGTTCATTACGTGCAATAATCTTAAAGCACTATCAATTACAACAACATATTTAACAACACTTTATCACTTGCATAAATCAATTGATTTATCACGGATATTCCATATACACAACTAATCATTCTCAAAATGCTACAGTTACCATACTCAAGTACTTCAATAGAAAATTTTTGAACTTCTTACAAAGTATATTCTAAACATATCAAATTATCCAAACTATGTTCTCCAAAAGTGCAGTTTTGATTAATAAAATGATAACATCTTGCTAACCTTCAATGATAAACAAAAATCATACAAATTGTAGATGTTACCTATTTCCATTGAGGATTTCATCTTTTGCCTCTATTTATCTTACCAATTCCCATGTGACGATGCTTCTTGTAACCATGCACACCTACATACATTACTCACAATTTCTTGCCAAAATTATTTACATCATAATATCTTAAAGAAAACAACAAAATATAATAGTAAGTTTCTTTTAGGATGCCCATACTCTCTTGATACAACAACTAGTCTTTTGCATAATCTCAATGCATTACCTTCATGACAAATTAGTTTTAACTACACTTGCATATATCTTTCATTGATGTGCACAATATGAAAAATTTAGTCCTTATTTCCTATAATATTTTGATGCTACTTCTAACTTTAATTCACCCTCTTACCTCATCAACATCCTTAAATCGTATTATTGATACCATGCATTCAACCTCTCTAACATAATTTAAATGAATTAAAGTTTAACTTCTTATGTAACATACCATTATACAAATGACATGGTGAAATATTGTTAAAGTACATTGTTATTCTTTGTAGTAACCCTTAACCAAACAAACCAAGTACGTTATAATTAATGTCTACATGATATATTAGGTCATGTCCTTATATTCTAACTTGTCATGTCGACAATTCGGTTTTGGTTACTTCTAGTTGCATATGTTACTCATTAACTTTCTCTTTTAATATGTTAATCACAACATTTACCTTACTTTCCATAAGCTTTAATACCTATAAAATTATTTAAGCAATTACTAGTTTAACTACATCATGTATCGATTAGTCATTTATCATGGATAACTTCACTATGCACTGAGCTCTTCTAGCAGTTTTTTTCAATGAGTTATATATAAACTTGTCCCTTACGCATCATTATGCATGTAAGATAATATAAGTATGTCCTTACATGTGTACACCAATTAAAACTACTATTAGCATGGTAATGTATTCATTTTCTCATTCACAGATATTTACAATCTAGTGAACTCAAACAGATCGCTTTATCAAGCTTCAAACTACCCTTCACTCCCCATGCATATATTTTTCTTTTCAGTTTGTGCAACTAGCTTAATTCATTCAAGCACACGAGTCTAAGCAAACTTGTTCATGTAGTTGATGATTATAACATTAAACCAATGATTCTTTCAACAACATGCATTCCAATTGGTAATCATAAAATCTTGTATTTTCAAAAATCTATTCTTCAAAAAGTGCATAAAATACCTATATGCAAGCGATTCCATTAGGTTCGAGTGTCATAAGCTCTGATACCATTTTATAACAAACCCAATTTCCCCAAGTAATTTTAGGGAAATGGGGTGATTGTTTTTTAACTATATTATATAAAATGCGTTAGTTCCATCCAATATGCATTCTCATGTAAATGGAGGATAATAATTAAACACATGATTCAACGCCTAATATTTTTACCTAAATCAAACGGAATGCATGCTTGACAATAATATGCAATTAATCCATCCTTCAAACCACTATTAGCATTAAAAATTTCCAAACACTTACTTCTAAATAATATAATCTTCTCTCACTAATTTCAAAATACATAATTGTGCTCATCATTTTTAAACATCCAAGGATATAGCTACACCCAAACTATAGCAACCATCGCACTATATACACAATCAATATATGTATATTTTTCACTTAAAAAGTATCTAATTGTATAGAAGGAGAATAAATGGTTGCATGTTATCACATAACCTCAATAAAAAAGCATTCACAATATCTATTGAATTCTTATTCTATTGATATATTGTACTTCTTTTATGAACTTAGTCATCTTTGTTAACATTTCAAATTAACATCCAACTATATGTTGATGGCTCATAACTTCAAAAAATAATTCATTAAATAACTTATTGGCTCATCACAAATTAATAATGCTTATATTGCTTACCAATTAAGAGAATAAGTAATATTTTAACCACACTAAGTTAAATACCATTGACTTCAATCAAAATATATAATTTTAAGTCATTATGCAAGAAGGAACACCAATATACGTGGTTCACCCCATCGAGGGTTGCGTCCACCAAGAATTGTTAATCTTTTTATTAAGTTTAACCAACAAGGAAGGTTACAATTCTGCATCTGCTGCAATTTACTTTCTCTCTCTTTTCTAAAAAGACTCCTTTATAGAGAATTATTTTCAAAACACTCTACAAACTTATCACAAGGCTTCCCTTCAAGTCATGGACTAATCAATACAGCATCGTATCACTTTAAATCCTTAATATTGAAGGGCGCTTGCTGCACGAAGTTGGTTCGACTTTTTAGTACCACTTTAGAAAGTGAAAAAACACATCTAAAATGTTAATCTATAATGCATATGCGTTATTGATGCTACGTAGGAAAACCTGAGCCCAAAATCGATCCTAAGGTTAGTTATCCAATATCACATGGAACTTTGAAAGATGCACCCCTCTGTGATTTCAGCTACGATTTGAACTTTGAAAGATGCGAACTACGATTTGAATCTGCAATTTGAACTTTGAAAGATGCGAGCTATGATTTCAACCTGCGATCTCAGCTACGATTTGAACGTGAACGTGAACTTCTGTGATTTGAACTTTGAACCTCTGCGATTTGAACTTTGAAAGATGCGCCCCTCTATGATTTCAGCTGCGATTTGAACGTGAACGCGAATCTGCGATCTTAGATCCTATTTTACCTTTAATTGAACGTGATTGAATCTGCGATTTAAACCTAGGGAGAGTTCCCACGATTTGAACCTGTGATCCCGCGATTTGAACACAATTTTTAGGTTTTGTAAACTGCCCAGAGCGAGATCTGGACCTGCTAAGAGATCCGACGATTTGAACCTGCGGAAAGATCCAGATTGAACTTGGATCCATCTGACCAGAGAAGGGTTGGAAGGAAATTTGGAATTTGTATCAGCAATCAAGGTTTGGAAGGCTAATCAGCTGCATATAGATAGATACTCTACGGTACTGGGTTCGCTGTACTCCTGCGGCTAGGGTTTGCTGTATAGCTGTTCGATTCACATTCAAATCTCAGGTGCACACATTCCTTATCTCTTCTTTTCTAATACATATCTACTGCTCATTTGCTCATAAATATGAATAAATCACCACACCTACCAAATACTGTCAAAGGTAGACCTAGCTCCATTACTTTAAATAACATTTATGAATATTTAGAGTCTTTAGAGAAACATAGAGAAGAAAGAGAAATTAGACTACAAACAGAATTAGAAGCCATGATGGAAAATAAATTTACATCTCTTGAAAACAATATTAAAAAACAAATAGAAAATAAAATAACAACACTGGAGAATAAACTGGAGACACTTGAGGTTATATTACATGCTATAGAAAACTAGAGCCAATATACGAACCAAATATCCCAACAAGGAGATGTCGACACTTTAGAAAGTCTTAAAATGAAGGACATGATTAAGGAGCTAGAAGCAAAAGTTAATAACAACCTCACCCTAAATAATGTGGCAGATAAATTAGATATCAAACCCATTAAAGAGGAAATGAAAAAACTGATAGAATTAGACCATGAGCGTAACAAAAGGACCTTGAACCTTATAATTTTCGGCTTGAAAGAGGAGGAGGACGAGGATACTTTAGCCATAGCCCAGATAGAATTACACAATAGATTACAAATTGAAACAACATGTCTCATAGAAGCGATAAGGTTGGGGAAATTAACTGAGAATAAAGAAAGGTTAATCCGGGTAAAGGTAAGCTCTACTCACCATAAACATAACATACTTAGTAAAACCTCAAGTCTAAAAGGAACTGGAATCTTCATAAATGAAGATCTCATTCCAGAAGATCAAGCAGAATTAAGAAAGGAGGTTCAAAAGGTAAAATAAGCCAGGAAGGAAGGAAAATGGGCAATAATAAGAAATAGGAAAGCTGTTATTTGAGATAGAAACCAAAAAGATAGTAATAAATAGAAATTCAACATGCTCCGGATTCTTTCTTGGAACTGTCGGGGCTTTCCATGGAACAAAGGCCCCAAGCTAAGTTGGATCTCTAATGAAGTTGATATTATTTTGTTAGTTGAAACTTGGGAGCACGAAGAATCTAGGGTCCCTAACATAGATGGATTTGTGCTTTGGTCAATCTGGAACAAGCGATCCTCTTGCAGAGGCATTGGGGGTATAGTGTGTTACATTAAGAAGAACATCTCCCCCCATGCTAGGCTTTATAAAAAAGACCCTTACAACCAGTATATGTGGATATAAATCACTAACATTAACAATAGAAAAACCTACATAGCTATATTCTATTTCGCCCCTATTAATTCTAACTTCTATAAGAAGAACAATCTGGATAAAAATTGTCCTTACAATGGACTAGAGAATGATATTTCTAGCCTTAGGAATGAAGGTAATATCCTTTTAATGGGTGATTTTAGTGCTAGAACTTCTAACAACCAAGCTATTATCCTAAGCAATTATTCCAACCCTAATCCTCTCTGGTTAGATGAAGACCCTACTTTAGCTAGCAGGTACAAGAGAAGCTCTGTAGATTTAGGGGAAAATTTGTTTGGGTATAAGTTAATCAATATTTGTAGTTCTCACGATCTCATAATTTGCAATGGTCTAACGCAGTGACCTAGCTCTAGCCAGATGACCTATATCCATGGGCTTGGTAGCAGCGTAGTAGATTATGTTATTTCTGATATTTATTTATACAACGATATAATAAATTTGGAAGTTCTAAACGATCATGAGCTTGATTTGGATCATAAACCTTTAATGGTAACTCTCAACTATGACATCCATAGAGATCCCATAGAGGATAATCCTTATAACCAAAAGAACTTTATCTTTGATAGGAATAAAAAAGATCTTTTTATAAATGAGTTAAAAATTAATTTGCTTCCTTTATCAAGTATAGACAACATTGAAGACCTATATTATAATTTTACTACAACCCTCTCTTCTTCCATTAACAAGTTCTCAATTGAAGTTTCGAGTAATAAAAGGAATAGAAAAGCCAACCCTTGGTATGATACTGATTGTAAAAATGCGAGGAGAGAGATTAAGGAAGCTCTTGATGAATCTCTTAAAATTAACAAGATAAAAAATTACAAAGCCCTTACTAAAAAGAAAAAAAAGGCAGTATATTCACAAAAGGCAATACAATCTCTTACACCTCTCTAAGACGGCCCCTAAGAAATTCTGGAGGCAGATTCTAACTAGAAAAACTAAATATAATAATAAAATTTCTCTGCATGACTAGAATTCCTATCTTAAAAATCTTTATGACTCCCCGAATGTCGTAGACAACTTTGAAACCCTCCTCACAATGCAAGAAGTTTTCTCTTTAAAAGACATAGATTTTGGGGTTAAGCGTCTGGCTAATGGAAAAGCTAAGGACATTAAAGGTTACCAAGTAGAAATCTTAAAAATTGGAGGTCCTATCCTCATCCCTCACATCCACAAGATTTTTAATCAAGCAGTCAAGCAAGGGTTCCCTAAACCTTGGACTCAGAGCCTCATTATCCCCATTTTTAAAACTGGGGATACAAATAACCCCTCAAATTATCGAACTATTATGATAAGCCCCCTCTTAGCCAAGTTATATGGTATTATTTTGGAAAAGAAAATCAGCATTTGGCTTGAAAGTGAAGGTAAGCGGGCTAAAGGCCAAGCGGGTTTTAGAAGGAATCACTCAACAATGGACCACCTTATTACACTTAGGATCATTATGGAGGAGTGCCGTAATGATAAATCCAATCTCTTTTGCTTCTTTGTGGACTTTAGAAAGGCTTTTGATACGGTACCTAGAAATAACCTTTGGAATAGGTTAGAAGAGCTTAAGGTTCCTTTCGAGCTGAGAGCTGCCGCGATAAGGCTCTACGAGAATGTAATTGCCAAGTTTAAAAGCAATGAGGGGTGGTCAAAATATATTAAGTGTAATATCGGAGTTAAGCAAGGTTGCCCCCTCTCCCCTACCCTTTTTGGCATTTACATTGATAAGTTAGAGGGTTGTTTAAAAGAAGCAGGCTGTGTTGGTACGATCTTAGCTGGAATAGTCATCATCCTTCTTCTTTATGTTGATGATATTCTCCTTCTGGAAAGGTGTTCTTCTGATCTTGATAAGCAGCTTCGACTCCTCAAATATTTTTTCTCTAACATGGGTATGACTGTTAACACTGACAAAACAAAAGTTATGATTATCAAATCCAAGAATGATACATACGTTAATTTTATGTATGACAATAGCAACTTGGAGGAAGTGTCTTCTTACAAGTACCTAGGAATCGATATTCATCACAAGCTCAACTGGAACTATAGAATTAAGAAAAGGATTAACGGAGGGTGGAAAGCTTACTTTGGTCTTGAAAATAAATGTAAAGCTACAAACCTCATGATGTGGGATAAAAAGAAGTTCCTTTTTGAAACTCTAGTCACTCCTGTTATCTTGTATGGGTGTGAGGTTTGGGGTTGCAGCATCTCTAGAGAATCCTGGAGAAAGATCGAGCATATCCAGAAGTGTTTTATAACTTATAACCTCGAAATAAAAAACAATACACTCTATCCTATTCTCCTTATAGAAGTGGGTCTTTCCCCCATCGAGAGCCTAGCTATGACTAGACTCCTGTTATACAAGAACAAAATCAATAACATGGGAGACCATAGACTCCCTAAGCTAGCTTTAAACTCTAGCCAAAACCACTTAAGGCTCAAGCGTGGGTGCTATAAAGATACCAGGTCTTGGTTAAATCACCGGGAGATCAATGAAAATGTTTCTTTGCAGAATATTAATAACATTAAAAATATTATTTCTTCTAAGTTTAAAGAAAAATTGTGGTGTGAGAAAGATTTAGAGGCTAAAAGAAAATTAAGATATTATAAGGAGGTCATCAACCCTAATCTAGAAGATCAAAAGTATCTCTCTCTTTTAATCAGTACTAAGAAAAAAATTTAACATAGCTAAGATAAGAATGAACTTGCATGAGCTCCATAGTGAAACTGGTTGTTGGACAGTCCCTAAAACACCATGGGTAGAAAGGATCTGCCACCTTTGTGAGAGTAAGAACATTGAAGATGAAAACCACTTCCTCTTAGAGTGCCCCACGTACACCCACATTAGATCCCAGTTTCATAATCTTTGTTGCAATACCGACATTCCTAGCCTTTTAGCCTGTCAAAATTATAGTAAGCTCGGGATGCTTCTTTCTAAGCTCTTTGAGCATAGAAATATAACTTTAAAGCAAACTAATTAATTGTATTCTTTAGGTCCGATAGACCAAAGTTTGGTCTCAGGGGACGTTAACCATCACCATCATCATCAGCATCATCATCATCACACTTGTGTTTTTAAAGAGTTACAAATCGCAAGTGCGATATATAACAATTGCGATATATCGCACTTTCAATATATCGCACTTGTGATTTGTAAAACCATAAAAAAACAAAATAGAGGCCCATGGCCTCAATTTCTTATTTGCACAGTGAAGGCCATGATATCAGGACAGCAAAAAACCGTACCAGCAATTTGAGTTTGAGAATTTGGAGGCGCCTTTGGAGGATAATTTTTGAAGGGCGAATTCAAAACTTGAATCCAAGGGAAGGTAATTACTCATTTCTTCACAATTACTTTCAAATTTTGTTTGTTTTTGTTAATTTCATAGTTTTTATCTTTGTTAAAATGAATTTAATAAAAAAAATTGAATTAAATCAAGCAATGATATATTAAAACAATTTTTAATTTGTTGTTTTAATCTTAATAGATAACATAAATGTTGAAGATAATGTGTAAAATTAACCCACTAATAAACAAGCACCAAACCCAAACCCAAACCCAAACACAAACCTAAATACAAACCCAAATATAGACAGAAACCCAAACACAGACAGAAACCCAAACACAGAGGGGGAACAACATTGGAATTCAGAAATTTAGGCTTGTTTGGGTTCACTAAGGCGCCTTAGCTCATTTTTTAAAGGGGGGACCATTTGAGACAATCATTAGCCGAGGAATTAGATACCATAACAAACACAATTTCCAATTCCTAGGGAGCACTGTAAAACATTAACTCATACAGAGAATCCATGAGGAAATATTATTTCGATGGTTTGAGCTATAATGACATCAAAAAACTTAAGATAATCAAAGACCAATTTTTTTCATTATTCTGGGATACTAGCACCGGATTGGTTCCACCCACTAGCCGAACACACATTTCCATAGACTGGTTCGTGGAACCAAATGTGAAATACAATTGGATGGATCACTAGTACATTGTCTTCGATGAAGACCCTCATGGGAATAGAGACATCCCATTCTATTTCTTGAGGAAGTTGTATGCAGAATTTATCTTGGTTAAACATGTTAACTATTTTGATGTTTTAGAGTTCCAAGGTGTGGGCCATGGGATTCCCTAAGATAGGGAAGTGGATAGAATTAATCCTAATAGTGTGCCACGCCCTCCATGCACACCAAAAACCCCTTGGGTATATCCCCCTACAGGTCTTGTGTTTGATGATACACATGATGCCTTATTCAACTTGGAATATACATTTCTTCAATATGGGACTGATGTCCAAGGCAATGTATGCCAAGGGGTTGGCACTTATGAGGATGGACCATCCCACACTCACGATCCACATACTAGGTCTCCAGACCATACTTGAGGTATAGATCGCACTGGAAACGCAGAGGGTTCATAGCGTCATGTTATTCCACACCCTTGTACAGTGTGTGGAGGAATATGCTATGGGCTGGCTTCATATTTCTGGGACGATGGATTACTTCGATATGTAAGTAGAAGTCATTATTTTCATATTATATTTTGTTTTATATCACAATTTTAAATTGTTTCGTAAATTATTTCTATTTACTTATCTAACAAATTATGTGAACAAATATACAGTTGGTGTCCTATCACACCCCAGATTCGCATAGTCCGTTAATTGATGTTGATAACATTGAAGCAGTGGTCAATGTTTCATATTGTTAGTTTTTCATCATATAAGCTAGCATTATGATCTTAGGATCTTTTAACTGAGAGAATAACAAGCACAGCAATAAAACATAAGCACATCACAAGAGACAAGAGACACAAAGAGTTTTTCTCGGGAAAATCATAAAGGAGAAAACCCCGCAACTTCCTCAGAGATAGAATCAGCACCAAAACAGTAAAAGCCCAAAACAGTAAGATGCACTTCCGACAGCAGTAGTATTCTTCTTGTCTAGTCCCAGTGTATTTCCTTCCTCACTAATGCGCCACACTTGAGTGAGTGAGTTATGTGTGTTGCAAGTGATAAATAGAGAGGCTCTCACTCTCTATTTATATTCTTCCGTTCACTTGAAGTGCACTCCAACATGTCAGCCTCACTTAACAATTACTTACTAGTGCCGACATCTCTAGGAGTGTCTAATAACCCTAGTGCCCCAACACTTGTGGGGACTTTGCCTCCTTTGACCAATAGGAGGGTAACACAATGGTGGGGACTATTGCCCCGACTTACAATGACTCACCTAGGCTCGACTTCACTAGGATAGTCTAATAACCCAAGGGCCCCACAACTGTGGGGACTTTAACCCTTGACCAACAAGAGGGTTACCCACAATGACTTTACATGACTTTCTCATTATAGAAACTTCCCTATCGGAACATCGCGGCATGACATGACTCAAATACATCCCGAAATAAACATCGGGTTAAAATACATAAGAAATACAGATGAATACATTCTGAATTTACAAATACATCAACACTCCCTCTTAACTAGGAAGGTATTCTCTCGACACAATTTATTAGCACAAGTATTCTTCTCTGTATCATTTGGGTCATCGTCAGGTCTTCGTCATCTTCAAATTCATCTTCATCTTCAAGTCATCTTTATCTGTAAGTCATCTTCATTTGCAAGTCATCTTCATCTTCAAGTCATCTTTACTGGATCTGGATCATCTCTCGATCTGGATCATCATGGAACATCATCACTGGATCTGGATCATCTCTCGATCTATATCAACATCACTGGACTAGATCTAGATCATCACTGCTGGATCATCATGACTGGATCTAGATCATCACTCGATCTGGATCATCACTGCCTGTCATCACTGGATCTGGATCATCACTCGATCTGGATCATCACTGGTGCTATCTCATGATTCTTCTCGTCACAGGAAGTTCTACAGAGCCAGCCCTTTTTCATGTTGGTTGTAGGCCTAGCCATCATGTAGGTCTTCTCCCAGCACTTACATATGATCTACTCGTCAAAAAGGCATGCCCAACACTTACATCTGATCATATAGGAACCAATCCTATAATCACATCAAAAAGGCCCAGCACTCACATTCACCAGCATGATAGGACATCACATCACTAACATCTGTGAAAAGGATCAGCACTTACATCTGACCTACTCATCAGAAAGGAACATCCATCCAGACAGGAACACATCCTATCACAGTGATGGAATATTTCAGCACTTACATCTGACCTACTCATCAAAAGGGCACATCCATCTAGACAGGATCACATCCTATCATAGTGATGGAATATTTCAGCACTTACATCTGACCTACTCGTCAGAAGGGCACATCCATCCAGACATGAACACATCCTATCACAGTGATGGAAGATTTCAGCACTTATATCAGACCTACTCGTCAGAAGGGCACATCCATCCAGATAGGAACACATCCTATCACAGTGATGGAAGACTCCCATCCAGATAGGAACACATCCTATCACAGTGATGGAAGACTCCCATCCAGATAGGAACACATCCTATCACAGTGATGAGAGATTTCAGCACTTACATCTGAGCACGTGGGAACACATCCCTTAGTCGCTCTAGAAAGGCTATGCACTTACATCCATCCAGACAGGAACACATCCTATCACAGTGATGGAAGGGATTGCACTCACATCTGATCCTACGAGAACACATCCCAGCAGTCATATCAGAATGGCCCCCAGTCCTCGACTGAGCTACCTGGTAACTGACCAGGTTCCTCCATTCTCCTAGAGAATGGCAGTTGCCCTTACATCCGACCTGCTCGTCAGAATGGCCAAAACTCACATCTAACATGGAAGGAACCAATCCTCTCACCATGACAGAATGGCTCAGCCCTTACATCTGACCATGGAAGGAACCAATCCTCTCACCATGTTAGAATGGCTATGGGTCTTATCACTTTCTCTTGGAGGAAACCTCGATCTAGAGAACACCAAGCTTCTCCCTGAAGTACTCAAACTTCAGCCTAGCCAATGGCTGCATCAATACATCAGCTATCTATTCCTCTGTCACAACATACTGGAGCTTCACTGCTCCTCTCTACACCATATCCCTGATATAGTGATACTTGATCTCGATATGCTTCGACTTGTCATGGAACACTGGATTCTCTGACAACTTCACGCAACTCTTGTTGTCACAATGTATAGCATCCAACTGGAGATCAAATATATCAGATAGTAGCTTCCGCAGCCATACTGCCTCACAACTAGCTGAACAAGCTACGACATACTCTGCTTCAGCTGTACTCAGTGCCACACAGGATTGCTTCCTACTAAAACAAGAGATCACACCTGATCCCATACTAAAGCAACATCATGAAGTACTTTTCCTGTCGATGGCACTCCCTGCCCAATCTGAATCAACATATCCCTCTAGGTTAATCTTTTGATTCGCATCGTACTTGAGCCCATAATCAACTGTACCCTTCAGGTACCTCAGAATATGCTTTACAACAGTCAAGTGAACACTTCTCGGATCTGTCAAGTACTGGCTCAAGGTGTTCACAGCAAAGCAAATGTCTGGTCTCATGTTCGTCAGGAACATCAATGACCCAATCATCTGACAATACATCATAGCATTAACCATCTCTGATGAAGCATCATTCAATAGCTTCAAGTTCGATGCCATAGGTGTGGTCATAGTCTTGCAGTCCATCATCCCAAACCTCTTCAGGATCTCTACTACATACTTCCCTTGTCCAAGGAATATTTCATCCACACTCTACCACAACTCCATGCCTAGAACAATAGTGCATCGACACATAACAAGAACATCACTGGTCTTCCGCCTTCAACCTTGAAGTAAAGGTTGGAATCCACTTTACTCTCAGTAAATCCTAGAGTCATCAGTAAAATGCCCATCCTGTCGTACCATGTCGAACCTTATATCTTCTGTAATCACTCCCTCTAAAGCGAAGCATCATACTCCCTATTTCTTCTGTGCTCTATGCACTAAAAACATTCTGTACCGGAGTGACAAGTATCTTCCTATGCTACTAATAATCTATGTGACCATCTATTGTATAGACTTGCATCTTCAACCTTGTAGCAAAGGTTAAGATCTTCATCAATCTCATCATGTATGTGTTTCAACTCTTACTGGCTACCAATGTCTCTTCATAGTCTAGGCCTTCCTTTCGTGAGAAGCCTCATGCTACGAATATTGCTTTGTATCCCGCGATGTTTCCATCTACTGCATGATGGAACTATGAATTTTTCTCTTCAGGTCTCGATACTGTGCCCTGACATCATTCTTCTTGAACTTGTCTTCCCTTTCTTCTTGGTGGCTGGAAGGTTCTGCATCAATGATGTCACTGCACTTGTCATATTATTCTTTGTCTTTGAACTGTCATCACTTGTTCTTCGGAACAAGTCTTCATTCTTCTTTGCTTGTAGGTGATGATGTATGCGGTCTTTCCTACAAGTCAAATGCATTTGTATGGTTAGAAACATTTCATAAGGAATATTTATACTGGAAAGTTCTTATGCATAAATATATGATCATGCAACTACTTTAGCTAATACAACATTCATCCATATCTCACTGAAACTTTCTAGATGCTTCCATCTCTACCAGGACAACATTGAGATTGTGCACTAATCCAATATGTCAGGAAAGAGGTTTCATTCTAGATAAGTAGCAATGGAGAATTTGTATAGCACCATGAGCTACTTACCCATCACATGCATATTATTAGTATACTATCATTAATGCAAACATCCTATCATGCATAATAAAATAACTGAATATAAACAAATGCATAACAAAACAATATCATGAAATGACAATTGAATACTTATCTTTATTTGTTTCGTGGGTAGACTGCTTCTTGAGCCTTCAGCTTCATTGTCTTCTTCATTCATGATAGCATCATTTCTTATCCAAATGCTAAGGTGGATAAGAAGTTCTTCAAGAGTTGATTTCTTCATATTCCTCATCGATTGAGGGATCTTCTTTGGATGGTGAGAGCTTGATCTTCAATTGCTCCCATCTTCTCTTCTCTTCTTATGATTTGAGCTTCTTCTTCTTCTCGAAGTCTGCTAAAAGTAATCACTTCCTTCTGCCACACATTCCTTGCATGAATGAATCCCATGATCCTGGGAGGCTATTCAAGGTGGCCATCACCACTTCTACATTCTTCACTTCTTCTTTTACCGCTTCAAGTTGTTCTTTATTTGAGAGACTCTTATGACTGCATGGTCTCTGTATTCTGGATCTTCACATTCTTCAACTGGTTTCTCAAGGTCATATTTTGATTTATGTTCTTCCCTTCAAATAGCTTGGTCAAGGAATCAAAACATCTTTGGTGTCTTTAAGGAAGACACTTGTAGTACAAGTTGATTCATAACTGAATCAGTAATGATCTTCTGGGCCTTGACCAAGTTCTTCTTGTGAAAGGCTTCTAGCCTCATCTCCCTCTGAAACTGGAACCTCTATACTCATGTAAGTGTCCAATACATTTTCTTCAGAGAGATAAAATACTTCTATGCTTGGAATTCATCAACTTCATCAAGCTTATCATCAAGCTAATGTGATACATCACTTTTAAGTGAGAACCTCAAATGAAAATAGCAAAGGATTAGATCTTACCGATTTGAGGTGTCTGTCTTGGTTATGGAGCTGGCTGATCTAGGGTTTGTCACAGAAACCCTAATTTCAAAACTTGGAATATTTCAGATATGATTGGATAGAGATATAGATCTCTTCAAATGGAGTTGTCCAATGTACTCCTTTTCTGAAAACAGTGGAGCGAAGCTCTCGGAACAGGAAGCCCTAATTTTCCAATTTCTTCTGCATAAATGTTTGTTACTGCTTCTATGATATCTCGGCAATTTATGCTCCTATGTGTCTGAAATTTCTCACTGAGGTAACCTCACATGTCCCTGATCTAACACCAAATGATTCATCATAATTCCTTTCACCATTTTGGATTTATGATCCTTTTACCAAGGTTACCTGTTACAGGACTGTTCCGAACAGCAAAGTTGTATGGCATTCCACGTGTCACTGGTTTATATTCTGAGTATGATATTCTGGTCACTGAAATTAAAGTCTGTTCCCTTTTTGGAACATCTTCAGAAATTCCATTTGGACCTATGTAGCCCAATATATTGCAATTCTCCCCAGGTATCCTGTTTAGGGATGAATTCTGGAAGAGGCTGGAACCCTAACTTGGAGGGATCATATCTCCCAAAATAAAGCGAATCGGAGGCTGATGTTTGGACACAGTGTTCATAAGTATTTTATATTAAGCCCCGGAAATTTTCCACTTCTAATACATCACCAAAATCAGAATAAAGAGATTGTACCAAAACTTATCAGTTTTAGTATTTAGGGTTTTTCCTAGCTCGGGGTCAAACTAGGGTTTGACTTTCCTAGAGTTTCACCCAACCAAATTTATTGATCTACGTTTCTAAACTTTGGTTTTGATGAGGAGAATAATCCTATGCTGGTCTCACTCAAAAATTCCTCTTCTGTAGAAATCCCTAATTTCCGCATCGAAAACTGAAAATGCTCAGAATCAAATTCTGCTTCAACAGAAAGATGCACCCTTCAATGGAGAGTCAGCCTAGCATACTTTTGCCGATGGATTGTGGAGAGAGACCCAAAAAGTAATAAGACCTAGCTTATGTAGCTGCACAATGTCTTCTTCTCAGGTTAGCTCTGATACCATGTTAGTTTTTCATCATATAAGCTAGCATTATGATCTTAGGATCTTTTAACTGAGAGAATAACAAGCACAACAATAAAACATAAGCACATCACAAGAGACAAGAGACACAAAGATTTTTTCTTGGGGAAACCATAAAGGAGAAAACCCCACAACTTCCTCAGATATAGAATCAGCACCAAAACAGTAAAAGCCCAAAATAGTAAGATGCACTTTCGACAGCAGTAGTCTTCTTCTTGTCTAGTCCCAGTGTATTTCTTTCCTCACTAATGCGCCACACTTGAGTGAGTGAGTGATGTTTGTTGCAAGTGATAAATAGAGAGGCTCTCACTCTCTATTTATATTCTTCCGTTCACTTGATGTGCACTCCAACATGTTGTCCTCACTTAACAATTACTTATTAGAGCCGACCTCTCTAGGAGTGTCTAATAACCCTAGTGCCCCACCACTTGTGGGGAATTTGCCTCCTATGACCAATAGGAGGGTAACACAATGGTGGGGACTATTTCCCCGACTTATAATGACTAACCTAGGGTCGACTTCACTAGGATAGTCTAATAACCCAAGGGCCCCACAACTGTGGGGACTTTAACCCTTGACCAATAAGAGGGTTACCCACAATGACTTGACATGACTTCCTCATTATAGAAACTTCTCAATCGGAACATCGGGGCATGACATGACTCAAATACATCCCGGAATAAACATCGGGTTACAATACATAATAAATACGGATGAATACATTCCGAAGTTACAAATACATCAACACATATGGTTTTGGTGCTCCACCATTACTTGTAAGAACTTTACTTTTTAATTTGTCATCATTATTTACATATTTATTATAGATATTGCAGCATTCAATGCATCCTAATCTGAATACAATATGTTTTATGCAGTGTGGGAGGACGAGCTTGTGGAATCCTAGCCAAGTCCCTCGCATGTAGAGGAAGATTCCCAGACACAGGTATTATTTTAATTATGTTTTTAATTATACTTTTAATAATTCAACATGTATGCTTTTAATTATTAGAAATTTTCTAAATATATGTTTATGTTTTGTTACATAGCATGATATCTATGCCAGTGGAATGACCTTTATGATTGGGGACCCACCTCTCCCGCCCAAGGTACATGTATGTTTTGCTTTCTTTGAAAAAATAATTTTTCGTCCATCTTGTATATGTCTTTTTTTCTTTGTATTATCTAACATTGACATATGTTACTTTATGTAGACATATATTGAGCCAGTGATGCTTGAAGAACACCAAATCTAGGTTTTGGGTGGCCCCCCTCTCCCCCCCCCCCCAGGAACATGTATGTTTCGCTTTCTTTCAAAACATCATTTTCCATCCATGTAGTATATGTCTCATTTTATTTGTATTTTCTTACATTGACATATGTTACTTTATGCAGGAATCTAGTGAGCTAATGGTGCTTGAAGAGCACCAAATCCAAGTTGTTGGTGATCCACCTCCCCCCCTCCCCAGGTACATGTATGTTTCATTTTCTTTGAAACATCATTTTATGTACATGTAGTATATATGTCTTGTTTTATTTTTATTATCTAACATTGACATATGTTACTTTATACAGGCTTCTAGTGAGGAAGCAGTGCTTAAAGAGCACCAAATCGACGTTATTGGTGACTCACCTCTAAACCCTCCCCCCCCGAGGTACATTTATGTCTCTCTTTATTTTAATTGTTATTTTAATTATTCAACATGTACTTTTTTAATTTGAAATTGTCTATTTGTATCTTTGTCCTTTTCTACGTAGGAACGTAATTTTTATTATGTTGTCGACCAAGCGGCCTTCTTCACTAATGTATATAGAAATCCTTTTAGCTCATTGTCAGTTGTTCAACCCATTCAGTACACACCTCTTTAGGACCCCTAGGTATATTTATATATTTATTATCTTTCTTATATTGATTTTTGTACAGGCAAGTATGTTTTTCCTTGTTTCCCCCATTGATATGCTGACATTGACATGGGTGATTCCATGAAGATGGGTAACACTTTTTGGCCAAATTTGGCTATGAAAACCTGATTTTTTACTCATGTGCTAGATAGAAGCCCTCAAAACGCATATATGCCATGTGAATTTTGACTTGTAGTAAAAAAACAAATTGTAGAATATTATGTTGGCTTCATAGTGTTTTTTTTTTTTTAAATATTCCGATGTCATTTAATGTGTGACTTTTTTCATTTAACGAACTGTGTGACCTTAAAAATTTGAAGAAGCTAATAAGTGGCTCGTGTCCACGTAGAGTAATTCAATCTTGCATTAATAATTTAAAAAAAATAAATATATGAGCATGATCTACATAAAATGCGGTGTGATGTGCATTTTTTTTGTTAATTTTTTTCGCATTATACAATTATTTATTATTTTTCGAAAGTGACCACATTCGATTTCAGCATCGTTTTAAACACATATTTGTCCACGTAAAGCAATTTTTTCTATTTTTTCAAAAATTGAAAAACCAAAGATACCCTTTTGAAGAGGACACGTCGATATGTGATGTGTGCATTTTTAAGAATTTTTTGGCTGTGTATTTTTAACTCTGCGGATTTTTCTTTGAGTTGCTTCGAAGTTGCAGTGTGGTTTTCTAAGTATAAATTTTAGAAGTAATTAAAAAATAAATTTCATATGAATGCCGAAATGCATGTATGATACCTCAATGGATAGAAGATTCATTGGTGAATTTATCGATATCAACTCCGCTCAGTTATGTGCTAGGAATGGCAGGGTTTACACCTCTGCAAGGCACAGGAAATTTTTCATGTGTTTGAATGTGGGCTAAGTCTGTTTTCTTAAGCCCTCGACCAAGGTATTTAAATACCTCGGTCGAGGTATTAACAAACCCTCGACCGAGGGTTTGTAAATCCCTCAACTGAGGGTTTGTTAAACCCTCGGTCGAGGTTCCGTTAAGACCTCGGTCGAGGTCCTAGTACACTATCTGGTCTAATTCTTTTTCTTTGGGTAAATATGGGATTTAAAAAAAATCCTCTACATTCAAATCATTTGACTCAAGCATAGGTCCTACATTCTGTTGCATTCAATATTCTTTCCTGAGCTCCGGTGGTGATGCTAGGTTAGAGTTTCATTGATCGTACTTACATCTCCAAGTATTCTTGCGGTTAATCCTCTTAATAGAAGGCACTCTAAGAAAGTATATATGGGGAACCTTCCACCCAATCTTATTTATTCAATGTAATTCTAATTGTAAGCTAGGCTATGAAGCCACTAAGGAAAATGAACCAAGTCACATGCTTCCAACTCACCAAAACCAACCCATTTGCACTCATTAATCGATGATTTCGTTCATTATAAAGCACTTAGAGATCTCATCCAACCATTAAACAACCATGGGACTATGTTGAACTCACCCCCCTACTCAACACAAAGAAGATCTCCCATTTTTCACCTCAACATTTCCTCAAAGATACTCTTCCTTTCAAGTGGCCAAAGCATCAAATACACATTGGGTTAAAGTTTCATAACTTGTCTATACTCTATGATCACAACCATCCATCTTTCATTCCAAGTCTACAATTCCTATTTCAAATCACTAATTTTAATCAATTTATATTTATTCATAGTTAATTATAAACAAACCAAATGGAAAAGTGAAATACATGAATGTGAAAGGATAATAAAGTGAATGATAAATAAGAAAGGATGCACTATGAGCATATCCAATTTAGAAATTGTGCTTCCATAAAATAATTTATGGTATTAATATTAATAGCAATAACAACTTGAGCCTATCTAATATAGAAATTGTGATTCCATAAAATAATTTATGTTATTAATATTAACAACGATAACTACTCATAACAAACCCGAATTTTTTTTATAAATGATTCAAAATACATTCTTAATTAAAAAAAATCAATACTAAAAAAATCAAATAAATAAATAAATAATTAGATAATTGACATAGCTAAACCATATGCTAACATATTTACATGAAATAAAAGCTACTACAAAACTTTAATTTTTTCTAAACTTCCAAGCTAATAAATTGGTACATAAATTAATTTGGATTAATAATAATTCATAAAAATCATTGACCAATTTTAATTATAATAAGTTCATAAAAGAAAACCTTTAATAATCTTTTATCAAATCTTTTTGGTTTAACATGTCAGCCCGTGTCAATTTCGCCGATTTCATGCTCGATTACAATCGACCTGTCATACTACGAAATTTCTTTATTAAGCGCCACATCATTCGCCACGCCAGTTTCTATGATTTTCTCATGTGTAAATATACTCAGATTAGACGCCCAAATTCCTTCACAGTACTAATTAACTCTTTGAGAACATGTTTTACACGAGAAATCCCGTCAAGGACATACACACAAACACCGTCGATTGTTCTAATCGATCATCTGAACCCATTGTCGCACGTCATATAATGGATAGCATTCACGGGTATTCCTGTTCAATTGATGGCACTGTCGACTTTCTTCATGGTTATATATACAGTCTATATACTCTTAGATATCTTCGTGGTTATATTTACATATAGTCTATATATTCTCAGATATCTCACTGAAGGATATTCAGCAGCGGAGCCGAAGTGGTAGCGACATAATTACAGGCATGTAGTCTAGTTTTCTCTACCTTTTTCTGTAAAAAAAGTTTCAAAAGTTATCAATAAATGTAAATTGTATGTACATCTTTTTAATTCTTGTGAATAAATTTTAAGTTAAATATAAATTTCTCTAGATTTAGCTAAATTTTTCTGTAAAAGAAGTTTTAAAAGTTATCAATAAATGTAAATTGTATGTATATATTCTTAATTCTTGTGAATTTAGTTTTAAGCTAAATATGAATTTCTCTGGATTTAGCTAAATATTTAGCTTGTTGCCTGCCATTTAATGGGACCGCAGTGAGCATGTTGCCAATTAGATTGCAAGCAGCAAAATGGTTTTAGTCAAAACTAAGTTCAATGACAATAGTCTTCCCATACATTTATTACCCACCGTAGAGCTAGGGTTTGATCCGGCAGTTCTACTTTTTGCAGCAGAAAGGAGGCATTTTATTTAGAAGGTAATCAAACCAGATACAGAAACCAGAGTGTGAAGCTAGCGCTATTATTCTCACACCTATATACTTAAATATATTTATTTCATACAAAAATTTATTTTAATATTTTTTCCTTGTAGCTTTTTATTTTTATTTTTTCAATTAAATTCATTATCTTTTTCTGTTAAAAATCTTCTCAAATTAAGTTTTTAATCAGTTTCTTCTTAATGTTATTCTCTATTAAAGTGTGTTGAATTTTCTAAATATTTGTTTAGTAAAAGTACATAGAACACTCGCTCTTGTATATATTGATTTCCTTGGTTCATCAGCCTAAAGATTTATAAAGTAAACCTTCCATTTAGGTGATGGTCTAATTATATTAAAAATGTACTATTTGAACAATATTTTTTTATTTGTATACATAAACAATATTATTTATATTTGTATATATAGGTATATGTTAGAAGCAAAAGCCACTCAAGACATTGATTAAAATAAATATATATTCATCATAACATTAATGGTAATTAGAGTAATTTATATATTTATATAAAATAAATAATATTTAAATATAAATTTAAGAAAAAAATGGGAATATATATATTTGAAAAAACACAATCCAAAATAATTAATAGTGAGCATCTAGAGCACATGTCACTTTCCAGCTAGGCTAAGAAACAAATCTTTCTAGTTCACTTAAATTAACCAATGTTGCACTGTAAAAAATAATATTGGCATTTCTTCCCGTGATCAACGAATTATAACACTCTTCCACTTCCTTTAAGATCTTCCATTTCTCTATTGAGTCATTCATGTCATTGATTTTGTTGAATTTTGATGGAGTCATGTTGAACTTTTGACCGACAATAAATCTCTTGTGAGAGATGTACTCAAGGACATATACAAATGCCATTAGTTGTACTTTGTAATAGATCAGCTAAACTTGGTGCCATAGGTAATATTCAATATTGAAAAAATTGCATTTCAAAACTTGCAAAGTTTGTCAATGGGTGCTTGGTTGGTTAGTAAAGTAAGGGTGTTTCTATTTTCCCACCGTAAAGAAAATTTGAAGGGTGAAAAATATTTTGAAAATATTCATGAAAATTATGTTCCTAATGTCAAAGATCATGTGGTTTCTACGTTTGTGACTAAATAAACTGTAGTTTGGGTAGTTCCAAACACTTCTTTGCATCAGAATTCCATTCTAAAGAAGAAAAGAAAGCCCTTGAATAAACATAATGCAAGGTTATCAACTCTACCAGAGAGATCAAATAATCAAATAAAGATAAATATATGCATGGAAGAAGAAAATGTTCTTGAATTATTATCTAGAGTAGATCATCGAAAGAAAAGGACACAAATCAGAGGAAGGACACTGTGTTTGCCACCAAAGGCTGATAAATATCGATTGTGAATTGAAAAAACATACGTTAATGAATACTATTCACATAAATATGGATCATGCAAGCTACTATGAATTTCAAAACCTATGTTAATGATTACTACTCACTTCCTTTGATGAATGTCGATGCCATATTAAAAAAATGGTGCTAGAACCTGCACTGTAACAGGTGAATTAACTAGATATGGACATTCCCTTATGCCTTTGGGAATTGCCAAAGACCTTGAAAGAAGTTATATAAAGAACTAATCTATGTGGAACAGAGCCCCAACAAAGAAAATAATTATGTGGCATTTTTAATCAGAGGATTAACCGCAAGAATACTTGGAGATGTAAGTACGATCAATGAAACTCTAACCTAGCATCACCACCAGAGCTCAAGAAAGAATATTGAATGCAACAGAATGTAGGACCTATGCTTGAGTCAAATGATTTGAATGAAGAGGATTTTTTTTAAATCCCATATTTACCCAAAGAAAACGAATTATACCAGACAGTGTACCACTTGGAACCAGAAGGGACTATAGAGAATTCCATAAAAATACCAAATATGGAACCAGAACGAACTATAGAGAATTCCATAAAAATACCAAATATGGAACCAGAAGGGACTATAGAGAATTCCATAAAAATACCAAATATATGTAGCAGTGGATAGTCAATAAGAAGATTATTAAGCCCCTTCATATAAGCTAAAGGTATTTTTTAGCTAAACACATGTTTTCATATCCCATGCATTTGTCTATTATAAAACTATTCCCTTCTGCCCCCGCGAACTCTTTTTATATTTTTTTTACACAAGCACCTCGACCGAGGTCCATACCTCGACCGAGGGTTAAGAAATACCTCAACCGAGGTCCATACCTCGACCGAGGGTTAAGAAATACCTCGAACAAGGGTTAAGAAATACCTCAGTCAAGGGCTGAACAAAACCTCGGTCGAGGGATTGATAAAAGCTCGGTCGAGATATTGAAACCTCGATCGAGGGCTTGTTAAACCCTCGACCGAGGTACGTTTTTCTATTTTTGTTGAAATGCGCTTGCCAAAAAGTGTTACCCAGGTCTGCGGATTCACCCACATATATATTATTTTATGCATCTTAATAGTGAGCGAGTTGTACTTGAAGAGAATCCAATCGGGGTCTTCTTTCAACCACCTCCCCCTCCCCTCCACCCCCAAGGTAAATGTATGTATTTCTTTCTTTGAAAAAGTCATTGTCCCTCCATGCAATATAGTTTTATTTGTACATGTAAGTATGTTTTTCTTACACCCATTAATTTGTTGAAATTGACATATATATATTTTTTATGCATCTTGATATTGAGCAAGTGGTTCTTGAAGAGCACCCAATCAGGGTCGCTACTAGTGAGGCACCATGACCCACCATAACTTACCCACGTACATTAAGTAAAAATGTTATATTGGTTTGGAATTTGAATAAATGTACACAGAATTTTTATATGTTGGTAAACTAACTTATAAATTTTGGTTTGTCTGCGATCTCCACTAATGAGATATGTCCCTCATGTTTAGCATTGGGGATCACCACTGAGCAGCTGAAAAAGAAATATAAACTTCTCAGAAGACATTTCCAGTGGCAATGAAAGGGGGGATAAATAAAATAAATGTATAGGGGGGATACATACATGTAACTTTTTCTTTGTATACACACAGATGTACAGTTTTATCTACTATTTTGTATTATGGCCATGTGGCATGCCAATTTTTGTAACATTATTTGTATACATATATAATATAAATCAAGGTTCAAATTTATACATATGGATGCCTTGATTTTGGAACATGATGTTTATTATATGCCTTTCATATAAGTTTATCTATGTCTTTCATTTAGTTTGTGTTTAATTAAAATGATAATGTGTAGTTCAACTATGTGATATTATGATATTATAGACCTTATCATGACATATCATACTGACTATTTGAATATTTGCGATACTTCAAGGAATAATTTATGACTCATCCAACTAAGATCAAGTAACCATTAAGTAAGTCATGGGAGATAATCACTAGACACCATAATCATAACCATACCATACAACTACCTAAATTTAACTATCATCAACTTTTTAACATTATGGCTATCCTCAAATTTTTAACATCATAACCATACCATACACTACCTAAATTCCATACACTAACATCATAACACTAACATACTAACATCATAACATCATACATTTGTTTCTACTTCTAAGTCATGCATGCATGTGAACTTTCACTTGTGATCCATGTTCATCCCAATTCATTTTTTTTCATGTATGTGCATAGCCTACTTATATGGCCTTTTGGTTTCTACTTAAATGATACTAACCAATATAATCATCTAAACCTAAAGAAACTAACATCATACCATAATAACATACCATACCATGCTAATATACCATACCATTCCCTATAGTACTAACATCATACCCTACAATACCCTATTATTCTAACATCATACCATACTAACATACCATAACATACCATACCCTATAATACTAACATACCATACCATACTAATATACCATACCATATCATACCCTACAATACCCTATGACACTAACATCATACCATACTAACATATCATACCATACTAAGATACCATACCATACCCTACAATAATAACATGCCATACCATAACATCATAATATCATACCATACCATACCATACTAACAGCATAGCATATACTAACATCATAGCCTCATAACCTTACCATGTACACTATCCTAGACTACCCTAGAACCTTACCCTACCATCTTTACCTCAAACTACAAATTCTAAGTTTAAATCATTTATTTACTGTTGTTTAATAAACAAAATATGATGTTTGTTAAAATTTTTATTTATTATTATGAAGGTGCATTGATTGGACATAAAGGGTAAATCATAAGTCCATCGAATATCATACATTGGTGCTTGAAACTTGCTACAAAATCCATACAAATCTGTACTCAATTTCTTATGATTTCAATTGACAATGGGATTAAATTGTTCACATAAGTATCTTAATTTTTCCCTATTCATTTTTTTTCATGTATGTGCATATCCTAGGTATATGGTCATGAAACCCTAGTTCCATATCATAACTTCTCAACCTTAGTTATAGCATGCAATTTATAGTTCATGAAATGCTAGTTGGTTTTCAATTTGTACATGTACATGTGTTTCTAGTTCCATCTCATAACTTGTAAAGAGGTCATAAAACCCTAGTTCCATCTCGAAACTTCTCAACCCTAGTTATAGCATGCAATTTGTAGTTCACGAAACCCTAGTTGGTTTTCAATTTGTACATGTACATGTGTTTCTACTTCCATCTCATAACTTGTAAAGAGGTCATAAAACCCTAGTTCCATCTCATAACTTCTCAACCCTAGTTATAGAATGCAATTGTAGTTCATGAAACCCTAGTTGGTTTTCAATTTGTACATGTACATGCATTTCTACTTCCATCTCATAACTTGTAAAGAGGTCATAAAACCCTAGTTCCATATCACAACTTCTCAACCCTATTTATAACATGCAATTTGTAGTTCATGAAACCCTAGTTGGATTTCAATTTGTGCATGTATATCTGTTTCTACTTCCATCTCATAACTTGTAAAGAGGTCATAAAACCCTAGTTCCATATCATAACTTCTCAACCCTAGTTATAGCATGCAATTGTAGTTCATAAAACCCTAATTGGTTTTAAATTTGTACATGTACATGTGTTTCTACTTCCATCTCATAACTTGTAAGGAGGTAATAAAACCCTAGTTCCATCTCATAAATTCTCAACCGTAGTTATAGCATGCAATTTGTAGTTCATGAAACCAGAGTTGGTTTTCAATTTGCACATGTACATGTGTTTCTAGTTCCATCTCATAACTTGTAAAGAGGTCATAAAACCCTAGTTCCATCTCATAACTTTTCAACCCTAGTTATAGCATGCAATTTGCAGTTCATGAAATGCTAGTTGGTTTTCAATTTGTACATGTACATCTGTTTCTACTTCCATCTTATAACTTGTAAAGAGGTCATAAAACCTTAGTTCTATCTCATAAATTCCCAAGCATAGTTATAGCATGCAATTGTAGTTCATGAAACCCTAGTTGGTTTTCAATTTGTACATGTACATGTGTTTCTACTTTCATATCATAACTTGTAAAGAGGTCAGAAAACCCTAGTTCCATATCATAACTTCTCAACCCTAGTTATAGCATGCAATTGTAGTTCATGAAACCCTATTTGGTTTTCAATTTGTACATGTACATGTGTTTCTACTTCCATATCATAACTTGTAAAAAGGTCATAAAACCCTAGTTCCATATCATAACTTCTCAACCCTAGTTATAGCATGCAATTGTAGTTCATGAAACCCTAGTTGGTTTTCAATTTGTACATGTACATGTGTTTCTACTTCCATCTCATAACTTGTAAAAAGGTGATAAAACCAATCTAGTGATATAAACCTAAAGAGGTCATATAAACCTTAGTCCATTTTGCTTGTTATTCATGTACATGTGTTTCAAATACTAAGTCATGCATGCATGTGCACTTCCATTTGTGATCAGGGTCTTTTTTAAGGATTCTAATTTTATACTTAAGTATAGTATTCTATGCGATTATTTTGGATTGCAAAAACATTTTTATAGATAGGTAGGCGAATATTAAATATGAAACATAAAATTAACACTGAAATGTGTAAATTTTGGCGAATATTATGATAAAAAAAAACATATTTTATGTAAATATAGGCAATATTAGACAGTAAAAATGACCAAATAACGAATTATTTTTTTTTAAACACCCAAGAAATAACCAATTGATGAAATTTTGCCCCTTAAAATTACCCTGCTTGTGATCCATGTTCAACCCTATTCATTAGCTTTCATGTATGTGCATAGACTAGGTATATGGACTTATGGTTTCTACTTAAATGATACTAACGAATCTAGTTTGATCTTCAAACATAAAGAGGTCATGAAACCCTAGTTTGTAGTTCCATGTCTCAACTTGTGAACCCTATTTTTATTAAGCAGGTTGTTTGCTTATACTTTAGTAAGAGAATAATATATCCCGTGAACCCTACAAACACATGCACAATCAAGGGTTTTGCAGAGTTGACCCACCAATGCTATAGTGGCATTGAAGGAAACTAAGCAAAACCATAGTTTACGAAATCAAAGAACAATGAAGTCACTGGGCCTTGAAAACATGAGGGAGAGAGAAACCTAGAGATAATCTCATGCCAGGAAACCAACAGAGTCAATGGTTCTTCGATCCGACGTCTGGTTTCCAAGAGCTATGTCCACTTGAAAGTCGCATGAAAATGTCGTTCAGGGACACTTGGTGACTTTCAATCCGGGAGCGAAAAAACAAACGGAGTAGCAAAATTGCATGTCGTTTGCTCCTGCAGTTATGTATGGGAAAGGTCAATATGGCAACCCTACCGAAACATCCACGGTCGAGGGTTTTCATGCGCTGACCCACCATTGCTAGAGTTGCATTGAGGAAAATGAGAAAAACCCTAGTTTACGAAATCAATGCACAATGAGGTCATTGGGCCTTGAAAACATGAGGGAGAGGGCCACTTGGAGTGAATCGCATGTCAAGAGAGAAACAGAGTCAACGATTCTTTGATCCGACCTCCAGTTTCCAAGATATGTCCAATTGAAAGTCACATGAAAATCTTGTTCAGGGACACTTGGTGACTTTCGCTCCGGGAGAGAAAAAACAAACAGAGTATAAAAATTGCATGTTGTTGGCTCCAGCAAGTTTGTATGCGAAATTCCAAAATGGGAACCCTACCAACACAGCCATGGTCGAGGGTTTTCATGCATTGACCCACCAATGCTAGAGTTACATTGAAGGAAACTGAGCAAAACCCTAGTTTACGAGATCAATGCTCAATGAAGTCATTGGACATTGAAAACATGAGGGAGAGGGCCACATAGAGGTAATCGCATTCCAGGAGAGTAATAGAGTCGATGGTTCTTCAATCCGACCTCAGGTTTCTTAGCTATGTTCAGTTTAAAGTCGCATGAAAATGTCATTCAAGGACACTTGGTGACTTTCGGTCCAGGAGTGAAAAAACAAATGGAGAAGCAAAACTGCATGCCTTTGGCTCCTGCAATTATGTATGGGAAAGGCTGATATGGAAACCCTACCAACAATGTAATTAAATGTACATTAATATAAAAAACATCAAAAAAGTAAATTTCAACATCTTGAGAGCATGTTATTTTCCAATTTCTATTTCTTAGTATCTAAAGACACCGGGTTGTTCTTGGCGCGTCCAATGTGTCTTAGATGGTGTTTGTATCCTAGGTTCATGAAATTCTAAACATTAGTACTCTCATAAGAAAATAAAGAGAACCCAATGAAAATGTGCAAACATGATTTATAGATAACTCGCCTAAGGTTGTACGATCATGTTTATAGTGTCCAGTGTCCTCTGAATAATATTATGTGTGTGAATTGCATCCATCAATCACATGTTTATTACATTGGGAATAAACTAAGGCTAAATAATTGAAATTATGCTTCAACATGCACTTTAAAGGTTAATTAATGCACCTGACAATCTAGTAACACCTGACAATGCACTCAATCGAGTAGTCCATATGGATCATCTCTACTACCGATGGTGTCCATCAATCTTTTGTGTTCTATATGAGGTAGAAAATATCATACATGAGACCTATTTTTGTTCGAAAGTGTGTGCAGCTTGATGTTTATACCAACTACTAGGTTGTGAGGTTGTATACAATAGCTCCTAATCTATAATCTTGATATACATACCCACACTTCCTTTTCGGGTGTGTTTCTAGTGTCAAGTACTCCTCGTTTATAACCATCCAACCAGTTGGGAATTCAATATTTTCATCATCTGTAACAGGTTCAAGAATGGTTTGTTTCCCCTCTAAGCAATGTGCCAGCCAATAGTCATAACGCCATTCATTATTTTTTGGGGAAACCACTGCATATATCTGGCCTGTGAAAGGAAATAAGTCAAGTTAACAATAAATAAATTAAATTTCTAATTTAGGTACTACTAATTTACTTTTTTGTACCTGCTTGTATGAGATCCGATATGTGATCATAGCCTCTATAAATATGTGCTAATCATCTTCCAAATGGTCTATTTCATTAACCCCATTGAAATATACACCAAGTGTCACTCGATCCCATGTATCAACTATATTTGTATACTCACAATCATCCCATTCATCGATGCTATAGGAACTACAAAAGCAAGCCTTTAATATTGTCCAATTTTGTAGGGGCGAGTTGTATGAGCTTATAATTGAATGAAACTATTGAGTTCCATGCATTTTGTTCACCCTATGTGTTTCGAATTGGTCCACATTGGTCACCTCCTAGAATATTATCCGCACTAGGTGTTTCTTTGTGGCTTGTTCTCCCATGACAGATGCACACCATTTCACTATAGATGCAACGTCTCGAAGGCGAGCACCTGTAAACTCCATCCCTTCCCTTCGAAGGGCACTTTTATGCATGCACCAATACCATCGTGCTCTCTTTTACATGACCATTTTCAAAGTAGTTCCATATATGTGGAACATTGTATTTTATGTGCAACAAACATAGCCATTGAAATACATGTGCATTCTTGAACTTTCCAGCATAACCATCTGAGCAAATGAAATTACGATAAAATGATATATCCATAGCTATCACATGATCAAGTAGAATAATTTAAAGCAATGTTGCAAGTAATGGATGTCATGGGTCCAATTCAATATTCCCTTCTTTCTTTTCCATCATGTAGCCGATATGTCTCGTACTGATAGTTTTGCTTCTTGACAATTTCATTCCTCAATGCTTGATCTTCACTCTCATGGATGCAATTAGAACATAATGATATCCCTCCACAATTGTTGCAATAACCCTCTACACATTTTTTTAAGTAATGTGTATTCCCATCTTACCTCTGAAACATCATGCTATGGATGAAATCTCTAGATGACATTGGCGGTATTGTACTTGAGCATTCCTAGACATGGTTAGGATGCAAAAAACGACGTATATGTGCAAATGTATGATAATATAGATAAAAATCTATGTGGTATCTACAACAACAAGTTTTCTGGATGGTATTGATTCTAACATACCAAGGCTTGCATTTTTCAAAATATCTTTTCCCGAGCCTTAGCTCTACATGGGAAACTTTAAACATCTCAAACAATTGAGTTTGTGTTATGTCAAGATAATGTTTAACATGAGGTTCATTGTTCATAGAACCCCTACAGTGTTTTAACACATCCTTTGTGTTAGAAGAAGGCTTAGTTTTATCACGCCAAAATGTGTGCACTAGTCCGTTTACTGCTTCAACTAACTTCATGTCTTTACGGGGAAGCCTCTTGCTAAATTCCCATAATGCTTCCATTTTTCCCTCTACATCACGGTTGTCTCTTCTTACTGAATATTTTTTAAGTGTCTTTAAATGTAAAGGCACAATTTGTGATGTGCATTTAAGTAAACGACGTTGTCTTGTGGATCTACATACAATTGATTCAACCAATACACGGCGAGCCAGATTACAGTCCTGTGAACGCATTTTTTTACCAATTGATGTGAATGCAGCGGCAAGATATTTAACAATGTTATTACCTTATTTGATATTCTTCAATGTTCTTATGCCTAAATTTATTCTAACATTTTCCATATTTATAGATTTAAGCAAAGCTAATAACAATTGGCATTTACCGGCTTCAGATTTGTTATCAAAATATTGTTTCATTATTTGAGAAGAATGATGAAGGATAGTGCGTTTAGCCACCTTACCTTCCTTGGAAGTCAATTCACTCTTATCCACTTGTATGTGTTTAGGATTTCTATTTCATTTGATGCGAGATTTCTTGTTGTTTGAAATGTTGCAGTGACATTTACATCCACTACAGGATCACAACTTCGATTAGGAGATTGAACCACCTAGCATTGTTGTTGTGGAGTCACATTTGCATCGAGAGTAACATAATTATTTAACTCTTCACAAGATTGTCTGCTTAATAATGGATCAAGAATATCATCTCTCCTACAACCAGCTTCATTTAATGTTGCATTATCTTCCTCGGCCTCTATTGAGCGGGAATGGGAACTATTTTCTCATCCAATGAATGTCGATGATTTCTTGAATCTTCCCTCTTTTTTCTTTTTTTATTTTCAACTTCTTCTGGTGTAAGCACCTTCCTCCCCGACTTTTGACCTCTATTACGTACATTCCCCATTGAAATCCACCCAAACTTGTACAAAACCTATGGATTTGTGTAAGAAATTATTAAATTGCAGGTTGAACAGTTCTATGTGCATTGGTTTAGAAGAATTGTGTATTTTTCTACATTAAACCTGGCCCACAGCACGCAACCCAACATTTTTTATATAACACATATCACATATGTGATTTAACACATGTCCATTTTATCGCATATGCACTATATCACATATGCAATATGGATACACTATTTTTTACTTTAGGGGCACCTTGTATTATGTGATCACTAAATCACATATGCGATTTAGTGCATATCAAATATTAAACTTGATAACCTTATAATGGACCCCATACCAATGGTTAAGACCTGCAGACCTATCCTTGGACCATGGTAGTGTCTATAGAACTATCTCTTGTCTAGAAATATTCATAATGGTTCCTATATGACCACGGTAAACGCCTCCTGAACAATATTCAACGCATAAAATAGACTAATGTCACATATATCCCATATTAAGGATAAATATCCCCTTTAAAGGGCATGTGTAGTGGTTTAAGACTTATTTATATTACACTATTGTCCCATTACCATGGTTAAGACCCTGAGACCCATCCTTAGTGCATAAAACCTCATAATGACACCCATATCCCACTAAAGGCCAAATATTCCATCTATAAGGCATGTGTGCTGATTTAGGGACTTATTGTCTACTCTTCCATGACTATAGTCAATGTCCAAAGACCCATCCCTCCTATCCAAAAACCTGTAATGGCACCCTTATCCCATTATAATACCATTTAGACTCCCAATATTCCATCCAGACAGTCTATAGGGTGGCTCATGGCCCAACATTACATTGGTTAAGGGGGGGGGGAGTCAAAGGAGGGAGAGGAAGGTGTAGATGGAATCATGTGAGGGAGGGATGGATGGGTAGGGGACATATATGTGGGAGATTAAGGGAGGAGAAATATAAGGGGAAGGGAGGGATGGATATGGGAGAAATATGAGGGGGGGATGGAGGTAGGACAAATATAAAGGGGAGGGATTGGTGGGAGGGAGGGCCCTGGGGTATTAGACATTTTCAAGGGATGAAACCTCTACTTTAGGCCCTAAATGAAGCTTCTAGGCATCTAGGACCACTAATAACACCTTAAACCACCATATGTTACCTCTTGAGGCCATTCTTAGCTTTGTGTGTGGGCATTGAGACCATTAGGTTGTTTTAATCACTAATGATGGGTTTAGAGACCTTTGACATGGTTGAGCAATCATGAAACACAAGTGGTAGACACTAAATGGAGCTTCTAGGGATCTAGAGGAAATAATAATGTATGAAGCCACCACACATGACCTCTATAGGGGGTCTTTGGCCTTAGATTAGGGATATGCGATTGATTGGTGATTTTTTTTACAGTAGTTATGGATCTCGGGGCCATATGCATGGAAATGGGAGGAAACCCAAGACTTTGGCCCTAAATGAATCCCTTAGTCATTGAAGGTCAATAAGGACACTTCAAAATACCATGGAGGACCTATTGATGGTATCCCTACCCAAAAACTTGGGATAATCACATCATCGAGAGGTTTTAAATAGTAAACATGGTTCTCAAGGCCTTACACATGGTATATGAAGTAAACCTAAGCCTTATTCCATAAAGGAATATTATATCGATCCAAGGCCTGAAATGATACCTCGAATCAACTCACATGACTTACAAGCACTAGGTATAGGTCATGTGGCCTTCAACATTCTTTGGGGAGTAAACCTTGGGATTGTACTCTTAAAAAAACTTCTAGGAATCCATGAACATGAGAAACACCTCAAATGACCAGCCATGACCTCTTGAAGTTACCCTTTCCTTCGAGTGGTTGCATGGATGTCGTTAGAAGGTTTTGGGTAGTAGATATGAATCCATGGATCGTCTTGGACATTGTTAAGGTACAAAACCTAGGCCTTGTACCATAAATAAAACTTCTTAGAATATAGTTTTAAGAATGAAATTTGATCCACCATACATGACCTCACGAGCATATCCTGAACATAGTTGTGGGAGAAGCCCTTGGCCATTCTCAAGCACAATGTATACATTGTGGAGCCTCAACAAAGTCGAGAGATGACACCTTGTCCTTACGCCCTAAAAGATTTGTTCGTGTGTCCACGGAAAAAAAAAAATGCTTCAAAACAACATAAATGATCTCGCAATCCTTATCCTCATAGTGGATGTGTTGGTACCATTAGGAATACTTTAGAGCTAGATATGAGTTTCGAGCCTTAGAGAAAGGTTAGGCAATAAAAATCAATCATTAAGTCTAAAAAGCATCTTCTATGTCTTAAACATCATGAACAAGCACCATGGACAAGCGCCTTGAACCTCCAATAATCTGACCTCATTATCCACAACCATTCACAAATTTTAGGCTAAGCGTCATCCTTTTTCCACACTAAACCACTTTGGAGGGGCCAATAATTACCATGATCTTTTCATTTTAGATGGCGTTTCTCCAAAAGACTATCCACTAATTTGGTATTTACTCTTTTTTTCTCTCGTACCAAGCTAGTTAAGCAAAAATGCATATGGGTTATAACCTATATGCGATATGAATAATACTATAAAGCATATGTGTGTTTTTAAAATTTAAAAACTCGACAGGAATAAGGTTTGGCATTATGTTCAGAATTACCTTTGGACTACGGAACCTATTGGCTAGGACAAATAAACCAAGCCTATTTCATGTCCTTTAGAACTCTATCAATATGCTCAATTTCGATGGCGTGTTTCACTTTGACAAACACCATATTTTTTTATGAAAATTTAAAATATTGTAGAGTATGATCTTACGATTCTGAATATGTAATTTTTTCCTTCGAATGTATGTTTTAATTATTTATTATTATTTTTCTAAATGAGAGTTTTCGAAAATAGATACATCGATTGTTTTTTATATAACTTTTGATTGCCTTCACAATTTGCCAAGAAAACTATATGGTGCACTAGAAGAGAGAAAGCTCTACAATATTATATATAGAAATCAAGGACTTCGTTAAATTTTTCCTCTAAAGTGTTGCACGTGCACAAAACCTTTTCATTTCAATCTTTTCTTACTTTAATAATTAATAATAATTCATGAAAAATTATGAATAAATAGTGTTTCACTAGGTCCATGTCCTTTACATGTCTGCAATATTTTATCCAAAATTGACATCATTTACCTCATATATTGCTGCACCCACACAAACATATATGTTATGGTGTGCTGAGATTTTGAAAACTCAATTTCACGGAAACTAAATTTATAATCATTTACACACAATTTTTTTCTGCATAAATGTTAGATATTATGAAAGCTGATTCAATTACCTCTCTTTTAATTTTTTACTTCGTTTTCAAATACGTTATGGAAATACCCCTAATTCTCACCTAAAGTTGGAGGTTCCAGGTTTTTCCAGTATTATGTGGCATCTAAAGTGTCTTGATAGGAGTCCATGATTGTGCATCAGCCCTGAACCCACTACTATATAGTTACGAGATAAATTTTTACTTCCACCATTAGATTTAGCTCCATAATTCAAAGATCCTATAATTCTAAGAGATGAACTTGCTAACTCAAATAAATTCTTGATTATCCTAACAAGCCTTTAATATACAAGTGATTAGATGTTAGCATATTCAACTCTTAACAACTAGATATTTAAGATAAAAGAGCTCTTACCCTTTTATAATTAATATGAGAAATTGTTCCTAAATTCTTTAATAAATTCATTGTCTAAACTATAAACCTTTATAATGAAGTTGCTCTTCATTAATTAAAGATTTAAAGCTTTATAATGAAATTGCTCTCCAAAAATCATAAAGATAAGATATAAATGAATTATTTATATATAAAATATAAACTTCAATATCACAACTCTAGTCTTTACACTAACTTGTATTCTTTCAGTAAGGCACATTTTCTCTTAAGAGCGTTGGGTTAATAAAAAAATATTACATTATAAAATTGTTAATTTTTTCAAGAAGTTGTAAGTAAATTTAATTTCCCAAATACATACGGTGGACTCGCCTTTCAAATTAGAAAAGAACATGAAACTAGTAAATAATTAAGATGGATGCCTCGAGATTCCTTCTAATTATAAATGGAAAACAAGAATACTCGCTCGGTCAAATCTATGCGAATTCTTTCGTGCCATTCAAATGCTGAAGAATAATATACCCAAAAGACCATATGGCACGGTAAAAAAACCATAATATTCTACTGTCATACGCAAAAGACCATATGCAGTGAAAGGTTTTATATTCCTAGTTAAACATAAATATCATATAACCATTAACGCAAATTAATCCATCTGTTTTTTCTTTTACCAAAAAAGCAATCATTGAAATTACAAAAACATTATGAATTTGGTTCGGTGTCATTGCAAAACAGGATTGTTACGTTCTTATCCTACACAATAATTTCATCACGCTATTGACTCCAATGGAAATTTAAAACAAAAAAGAGTTGCTCAGAAGATCACTGTGACTGAATGAATTTCAGATAATTGCGAGATGAAATAAATTAATATGCATGTGCTCACAAATTTAAAAATGCATGTCCAAGACCACCCATCACACCTAAGTATTTAAAAAAAAAATTGAATATCAAATTGGAAATTCACAAAGTCCAGTGCAAACTATCGTTGCCTGTAATAAAACAAAGTTGTTAAAACCCGAATGTTTCTCCCATTTCTTAAATCTCGTTGATCGGACAACATTCCTCCACAGCGACCATGACCAAGAGTCCTGCAAGTGTTTCGCTACTGTTCAAGTCCACCTCTGTCAGGACGGAGTGGAAACAACTCCAATGTTGGACTTGTTTGGGAATTATTACAACAAATACCCAAATCCTCCTGAACTCCCACCTCTGCCTGTTCCCCGTCCATTGGATCTACAATGTACATACCATACCAGGCATATTAAATTGCAGATCGTTATGAAGTTTTCAAGTAATCTCAACAGAAAAAACTTATACCTACCTCCGAGGGCGACGTGCTCCTTGTCAGTTTCGCAATGGAGAGTACCGCGTTCCCTGAGGCTGAAAGTTGCGGATCAAGAGTTAGAGAAGAACAAGAAATAAATAGTTATACATACAAATTATATCACATACCTCCTCCACTTTTAGGGTGCAATAATTCTGACGTCCTCTTCGGTTGTTGTCTCTCGTTGGCTGTGAATCTCTTGCGTAGATTTCTCTCTTTGGCATTGAAGTTTTGAAACCAATAAAATACATTTTTCCCTTCGATTTGTCCATTTCTCTATTTCTTCAGCTTTTGGCGTACGGATGCCGCTTCTGTAAATAGATTCCAGTATTGTCCTTTGTTCAGTTGTTGCCTTCCATTTTGCAGCTGTAACACCTCTTGCCATATTGTGTTCTGCATTCCCACATTACAAATCACAGAAAAGGGAATAAAACAACCAGATGCTCCAATTTATATTCACACATTACAAATCACAGAAGTAAGAAAACCACCATATGTTCACAATTTCTGTAACTAGCCTACATCTATTTTAATTTGGATATATCGTAGATCTATAACCTTGGATCTTAAAAAATGCATCTATGCCCTTTTATGTTTTTACCATAAAATCTTCATACGCACAGGGCACAGGGATGCCATAAAAATACTATATCTATTTCTTATCAACAAAAAACTTACAAACAATAAAATTCATAAAAGTACCTGTAATATTTCTATACAATACTGGTTTCTGGTCCTTTTGTCTTTCTGTAATCGCTGTCCAACAGCAATGAATTTGACAGAGATGCGAGAGATGAGAATGAAGCTGCCTTAACAAACAGCTATATAAAGTTTTGAACTTGTTATGATCAGATGAACCAATTAGAAAAATAAATAACATTACAGCTCATTAGATTGGTCACATAACATTACAGCTCATTAGATTGGTCCACTATAAATACAAGGAAGATAAGGAGCACGAATTGCACTGTTGATTTCGTAGCTTTTCGAGGTCACTATTTTAGTACTCCGGAGACCAAGGACCAAGGTTAAGGTATTTGATTTATGAATTTGAATATAGATTCAAACTTGTACTGACTAACTGAGAAACAGACGAGTAAGAGAAATTAATGAGATGACTAGATTGCATTAATAAGTTACAAGGCAAATAAGGAGGACCCTGTCATGACTTGGTAAACCTTATGATTGTTGACTTTTTATATGAGTTAAAGATTGGTCTTTACATCATTTTGAAGTGAATCTCTTGCTGCTTCAAAGTTGAGAGCTTAATATATACATTAAAGTTGATAGGTTACTATTTTGCGTTTGAATATGTGAAGACAACATGATTTTGATTGTTGATTTTTTCATATGAGTTGAAGTTGGTCTTGACATCATTTTGAAGTGAATGTCTTGCTGCTTCAAAGAGCTTAATATATACATTAAAGAAGTGAATTTCTTGCTGCTTTAAAGAGCTTAATATATACATTAAAGTTGAGAGGTTATTATTTTGCATTTGAATATGTGAAGACAACATGATTTTGATGAGAACGCAAGGAAGATAAGGAGGACACGATAATATTTAGAGGTTAATATTTTGGTAATTCATGTTCGAGGTATTTATATTGGAGTAAACTAATGAACCGACCATTTGCACCGATAGGACGACCTGGCTCGCTGAGCCGTCACGGACGTTGCCGGTAGTCCGATCGGTGCAAATGGTTGGGCAAATAGGTCCCGGCATTTATATTTGGATTTTAATAAAGATTCAAACTTGTTATATCAATAATTTATATTTAATAATTTTGGGTGGACGAGAAAGAGTATTATCAAGATTTATTGAGCAAATAATTTTTATTTCAAAGTTTGTGACACTTAACTAATAACTCACTTGTCAATAGTTAAGATGTGAAGATGTGAGTAGATTACAAGTTACAAATAAGATAAAAAATACACATGAATGAATCATTAATAAAGTTACAAGGAAGATAAGTTAAGATGTGAGTAGATTACAAGTTACAAGGAAGATAAAGAATACACCTAGAATGAATCATTAATAAAGATATAAGGAAAGAAGATAAGGGCAAGTTTTATGATTTATTTTTATTTTTTTATTAAAGATTGGTTTTAGTATTTTTAGGTTAATATCTTAGGGTTTCAAAGTTGAGAATTCAAATGTCAATATTTGCATGTGAATAATAAGATGAGGTTCTAAGGAGCATGATCAAAATGAATGCACAAGTTTTATTGTTGTTGACTTTGTCTAGTTGAAGTTCGTTTTCACATTTTAAGGTTAATTTTTATAATATTAAGAATATTTGACTATTTCATTGTTAGTTAATTAATTGATGTATTTTAATATATAAAACTAATACTTTTAATAATATTCAAAGAAAAAATTAATACTTTTAAATAATAATATTACTTTATAAATTAGAATATATTATCTATTTAAAATTTTGTCTTATAATAATAGGACGACTTTAAAATTATGTTTCAAGTAAATGTCGTAGTACATTTTTCAATGTTTACACCCAATATTTATGGTGTTATTGAAAAGTAAGAGAAATTTTTCTATGTTCATTTCAGTTCAAACATAAGTGATATTTGTTTTGATAGAAAGGAAGGGATGTCCATCCATGAAAGGGTTTCAATTTTGCATTTTTATGGAGTTTAATTTATTAAGCTTATAGAAAACATGAGATCTCTATGGCTATACTTGTATTTACATGAAATAAAATTGGTACATTGGTAGGTTGTGGTGTGAAACATCTCCAACTCTCATATTTTATAAGAATTGCACTCACCATTAGATTCTCAATATTTTAAATTCTTTGTTACATTGATCTATTTATTGGGTTGTTTTTTACTCCCCCTTACTTTTTTGTTTGGGATTCCACTATTCAATGCTACAAATTGATTAAAGGTGCTCCTGCAATCCCGGTGGGGTCATTATTAGCATTATATACTATTATTTTATTTAGCATTGTGTTTGCTTATACTAAGATGCGTTAGGGATCCTGTTTGTTACAACTCGATAATATGATATAAAGGGGGTATTAAAAATGGGTTGATTAAAAGGGATACCTACAATACATGGTGAAACTAAAGGTTTTCTTAATTTGAAAGGTATATTGGGAGGGGGGGTCAACAATATAATTTTAGGAGGCATTTTCCAATATTTAGTGAAATTAGGGATATTCTTTAATATCCTGTGAACGGTCATGCTATGCAACAAGTTCATTGAGTGAACCCCCTGTGGAAATAAACTTCTTTCGGGATTGTAAAAATATATAAGTAGATTGTCAGGTCGAGGATTAAAGTTTGACAATATTATTAGCAAAGTGTAATTTCTCATAGACTTTTTTATCAAGTTTTACTGTATGATGTAGCACTAGTTTTGTAAACCAATCATTAAGGATTCTTGGTTTTGGGTTTTTATAGATTGTCAAAATTGGTTTTGTATCTTCACTCCTTCCATATTTTGTTTAATATTGCAGATGATATAATACAAATCCCTTAGAGGCAATTATTCATCCTTCATTCGATACAAGTTATGTGATAAATGTTTTTCTTTCTTTTAAATATGTTTATGGAGTATTCATAATATGTTGATTATAATCTTAGCAGTTGTTCTTGTATCTCACTTGCCTATTTTCCATTACATTTAATGTTGAAGTTGTTGAATTCATTATAATCAGTATGATTTCTTTATCTTGAGAAAGAAACCTATTGTAACAAGTATGTATCCTCATTTTCATCCATTCATATTTTCCTATACTAATATCTATAAGATTCAAATGATGCCCATCAATGCACTTCATATTACATGTAATAACGAGGTTGGTTTATAGTTCGAGAAAGTTAAATGAATTATTCAAGACTACCTTTCTTGTTACTAAAAGTAGGACCAATTATTTTCATATTAAGCTATTAACGCTTTGACATAGATCCAAAATAAACCTTAGGACATCTCAGGGACCAACATATTTTTTAGCGTCATTCTCAGGGAATGAAGGAATGAAATCGTATTTCCTTGGGTACAATGAAATTCATTCGATGTAAATACTTATGGTGGATCAGAATCAGATTGAAAGATGGCATAATTCACCTGGTGACTCCACCGAGGAAAATATGGCATCTGGGCACAGACACGCCCGTTAAAATATAACTCACGGTGAATTTATAGCCTTGAAAGATCTTGTATCTTGGATACATCGACATGGAAGGTAGTAATCATCATCACCAAGTAATACATGAAGAATATTTTCTCCTCCTACTTTTGGTCCTCAATTTACTGAATCTGAATTAATTTTTGAAACACCCAGATGAGGGTCTCCTCGTCGTATTCTTGTTAAACCCTTGATTGAGGGTCTTATAGTTGAATCACCATAATCCCAACACTTTCATCACTTGGAAATCCAAGAACTTAATCCCTCAGTACCTTATGGTCGGAGGAGGATGAGGAGGCACCCCACCACCACCTCCATCGAGAATTCACCATTGGGTAGAATCTTGTCATGGAACCTTGAGACTACCTATTCCCCCGAGTGATATGCCTAACCATTATATCAAATTAATAACTAAATATGGTGGTAGCAAAGGGAATTCTACTGAAGAACATATGGATCATTTCCAAGACTTCACTGATAACATCTTTGTTGAAAACGACGATGTTTATATGAGTCTCTTTGCTCAATATTTGGAGGGAGATGTCTAAAAATGGTTTAGATACCTCCCCACAACCTCAATAGGAATTATGGAGGAGTTGGAAATCACTTTCGTGAGGAAGTGGGGAGCTAAGCAGGGAAATATTTAATATGGTACTGAGTTTTCAGCATTTAAGAAAAGTAGTTCGAAAAATGTGATTGAGTTTACAACAAGATTTAATAAGTTGTATTATAGAATCCAGGAAGATATTAGACATAAAGAAGCAGCTACCAGTGCTACCTATGTTATGGAATTCCCATCATATTTCACCATAATGCTGAGAGAAAGATGGCTAGCTTCTCTCTTGATAATGCATGATGATGAAATTGATGTTGAAGGAAACATGAGAGCTAGTGGAAAGATTAAAATGGTTGATGATACCGAGTATAAATACAAAGGAAAAGTGAAAGAGGGGTAGGAATATCTCAATAAATAAAAGATTAGCAAGAAGAAAAGATTAATGAGATGACATGGATTATCAAGAATTTATCAAATAAGATAACCAGAATGGAGATGAAGGGAAGTATCCCTAGTATACTACTACTAGCAAGAAACCCTTCTCAATTACAACAACCAAATAATATGCAGATGATATACAAAGAGAAAAGGAATGAGGAGAAACACCTATGGCCCCCTGTTTGTGAGAACAATAATAATCTCCTTGAAAATCCAGAATAGGATGCATATGAATAGCCAGGTGAGGAGAGGGATTTGTTAGAGGATGAATCAAGTATCATGCATATCACGAGATATGATTATGAGAATTCACTTTTGTGGAGAAGATTATGTTTATCAGGAAGGGGATGATGAATTTTTTAAGTCTTTATCCCAATATCGATTGTTCATAGACAATTTCCAAGTTGAAATTCAAAGAAAGTATGACCTTAGGCCTAGGCCTTCTCCTTTCAATCTGTCTACTACGCCTCCCATTATCAAACTCACTGCAAAGAATATTTTTGCTTACCTCTTCTACTCCTAAAGCTACCCATCCTTCTCAAAAGTGAAGATAGGTAAATTTAAAAACTCCTACTCCTCAAACCACTGACCTTATAAAAAAGTTGAGCATGATTCCAAAGATCTTGATAATACTTATTTCAATTTAGAACAAGAGTTGAACAAGATTAATATTCATATCATATTATCTGATTTGATTAAAATCCTTGCATATCGTAAGAAGATTGACAAATTACGTCATCACCCTCAAGCACCCGATCAACAAGATACTATTAACCTAACTCATGTCGATTATAAAGAATATCCCACTACTCCTTTTTATGTTACACTCATTGTGCATGATAAATTGCTACATAAGTGCATGCTTGATTATGACACTTCCCATAATCTCATGCCAAAGGCCATTATGGAATAGCTCACACTTGAGATAACTAGGCCTTACCATGATCTTTACAGCTTTGACTATAGAAAGGGAAGATTCCTAGGAATGATTAAATATTTGGTAGCCACTCTAGCTCAATTACCTACTAAAAGTATAGTGATGGACATAGTGGTGGTTGACGTGCCACCTAAGTATGAGATGATTCTATGCAAAAGTTTGGCCAAAATATTGGGAGGGACCATGTATATGGATATAAGTATTCTATTGTTCCCATGTTTATAGGTTAAACCAGAAGGATGTATCGATAAGATAAGTTTTGTTATGTCATAAGTGACCAAAATAGCCCAAAAAATATCCATTGTATGCTAAATATGAAGACATGGGTTGTTGCATCCTTTCATTCAATGAATCCTTTGAGGAAGAATAATTTAAGTCCCTCATTGCAAAATCCACCGAAATTCAAACTAAACAAGTTTGGAAGTTGTATTTTGATGGGGCCTTTGCTAGAGAAGAACCTAGGGATGGGATTGTGTTACTTCCTCCCTCTCAAGAAAAAATCACTCTATCATACAATATAGAGTTCGAAACCAGTAATAATGTTTATGAATATGAAGCTCTCATCCTTAGTTTGAAATCCACTAATAAATTAAAGGTTATAAAGTTAGTTGTTTGTGGCGACTTAGAGCTAGTCTTTAAGCAAATTAGAGTAATTCATCATACTAAGCACCTAATATTATGAGCATATAGGAATTTGTTGTCTGGGACATTGTGGAAAACTTCTTTGATGCTTTCAAAATAAATTTCATACCCAGAAATATTAATCAATAATTTTATTCACTAGCTCTGGAAGCTATTACATTTAATCCTCCTAAGTAGCCACAACTGATATACGAGGTTGAACTATGTCATCTTCCTTCTACTTCTGATAATATAAAACATTGGCAAGTTTTAGAAGATGAGCACGCAGATTAAATGGTTGCTTGAACTAGTTGAAGAATTCTTGGTGATAAGCATCGATCTCGGAGAGGAGGAAGAGGATTCTAACCTATTGCAAGTAGACCAAATAGGAGTTCCAAAAATGGTGCCACAAATTTTTGGTCACAAGATCCTCTGGCTAAAAAACAATTTTATTCCAAATGGTTTAGTGTCATTGGAGCAGTTTTTTGATAAAAATGGTGTAGCTATCAAACCCGTTATTTATACAGTAACAAAAGTTGTCGAAGAAGTCAATATTGGAACTCATGCAAATCCCAAGAATATATATATCTCTCTAAACAATTACCAGTTGAATAAAAACTTAGGTGCACTTTTATTTTTAACGAATACCTTGATGTTTTCTCCTAGAAGTATGAGCATTTGAAGATGTATGATATTGTTGTAATACAACATAGAATCCCACTTAATCCAAATGTTAAACCGGTAAAGAAAAAGTTGAGGTAATTTAATCCCATGTTATTCCTATCATTGAAAAAGAGGCTAGAAAATAGTTTGATGCTAAATTTATAATTCCTCTCCATTATTCTTATTGGGTTGCCAATCTTGTGCTAGTGAGTAAAAAGACTAGTGAAATATGCTTGTGTGTAGACTTCGTGATTCTTTACAAATGTTCTTTGAAAGATAACTACCCTCTACTGAAATGGATCACATCCTTCAGAAAGTGGTGGGATCAACTAAAATATCCATCATGGATGGATTTTAAGGTTATAATCAGATAGCAATGCATCTTGATGATAGGGAAAAAACCACCTTCACCACTCCATCGGGTACATTTATGTATGAAAAAAATCCCTTTGGCCTCATTAATGTTGGAGCCACTCTCCGAAGGGCCATGGATATTGCATTTGTAGGCAAAAAAATATAAGTGCATTGTAATTTATCTAGATGATATGACTGTATTCTCAAAATATGGCAATTAACATCTAAAACAACTTGAGTAGACCTTTATTTGCTATGAAAGAGGGAAATTTACTAGGTCATATTGTGTCCGGAGTGCAAATAGATCCAAACTTGGTAGCTTCCATCAACCTAATTGACTCTCGTAGAAACAAGAATGAAGTCCAATACTTAATTGGAAAAATTAATTTTCTCATTATATTTACTCCAAACTGTGTTGAAATGATGAAGTAGATCATTGATATGCTAAAGACGAATGATGAGATAAAATGGACCATTGAAGCCAGAACTTCATTTAAGCAAATAAAAAATGCTTTGGGTCAAGATCATGTTCTAATAAGTTCAAATTATAATAAATATTTTTTCAATTTTTATTTTTCCATCTAAAGTTACCATTGTAGTTGTCCTTTTTTAGAAAAATGATGTTGATCAGGAACAACCTATTTCATTCTTTAGAAGAGAAACACGAGATACTAAACTGAAGTATAGTACTATGGAGAAACAATCATATGCTTTGGTGAAAGCACTCAAATATTTCAGAGATTATATTCTGCATTCAAAGGTTATTACCTATATTCTTGGTAGCACAATCAAAGACATCCTTTATCAAGCAGATAGTGAAGGCAGAAGAGGAAAATTGATTTCAAAGATATAAGAGTATGAATTGGAGATAAAACCAACTAAGATGGTGAAAGGAAAATAGATAACCAAAGTTTTTGTTGAGTCTAATTATAATGCATTGGAAATAAACCAGAAAGATCTATTGACAAATGATGCAGTTGAGGGTAATTTTCATAATATCCCACTCAATATATATGCTAAGTTTGTTCAATCTAAGTGGTATAAAGATATTGTTTATTTTCTTCAAAACTTATCTTGTCCTGCTCACCTTGACAAAGAAAAAGTGAGATATCTCAAAATAAAGGATGTGGAATATTTCATTCTTGATACCTATTTTGGAAATATCTTTTAGGTTTTCTTTGTAATGTCCCTTCCCAGATGACCTTCCAAGATGCGACTCACTAGCCTTTGCAATTCCCGTAGGCTATAGTCGGAAAAAAGGGAATTAATTAATTATTAATGTCACCTAATCTAAAATAACTTTATAAAGTGACATTAATAGTTAATTTATTTAAAGTGACTTTATATAATAAAGTGAACGAGAAGTAAAAGTAAGCCATAAAGCACTCACTTCGAAATTAAAATGTGAATGGGGTCACTTTCTCATAAAAAGTCATTTTTTAATATTTTAATGAAAAAAAAGGTCAAGAGAAGTTGAAAAGTCACAAGGGGGGAAAGTGAAATTATAAAAATGGATATGAAAGCTCATTCTCTCATTCTTATCTATTTTGAAATTTGTGAAAAAGAGCTCTCGATCAAAACTTCTCTTGGACGAAAACCTAGGAGGAGGAGAGTGGTTTCGACAATGAGACAATATGCCATGGGCATATATTAAGGAGGAATCATCTTAGGTTTCTCATGTGATAATCGACACCATTAAAGGTTTCAATCTTACTTTCAGATATAAGCAATAGCAATGGGTTCAAAAGAGGGCACACTTGTTCATAGTGTTTATTGCTTCCTGAGGATGGGCACTCATGGACAGCATAATTTATTGAGAAGGGTGCACTTGTTTACTCTCTCAACATCTGAAGGAGGGAGCACACCTGGTAGGACATCATGCCTCTAATATTGGACACATTGAGTTAATATTCAGAATGTGGAGAGCGCACTCTTGGAGAGAATAATACCCCACATTTGTCATTTGTTGATGCACAAGAGAAACGACGTATTAGGGACTGTAGAGGATGAATCTATGAATAATTTCTCCATGGGAAGACATTCTTTGTTCTATAGTATATTCATCAAATTGGGGGTTATATGTTTAAACCCCTGTGGGAAGGATGTTGCTTCCAAAGCATGATTACTGTATGAAGGTTCACGTGTATGATGTGCCTAGGTTTTACAAGGGAGAAATAAGTATATTTGATGTCATCCAAGATAACAGGGTCACTATCTTCTCTATTTTGCACAAATCGATGTCTTGTAGCAGCCTTTATTTTTAGGGTCATATTTCTTGTAGCATTAATTTTGTTTTGGATTTCACTCATCTCATAGAAACGAAAGATTTGCAGTAATCTATATACAAGAACAAAAGAAAAGGATGTATCAGCCTTGGGTATGAATAGCGGTTGTTGGAGGACATTCTTTACATTTTTTGGAGTCCCAAAATCATTTATGGAAAGGAGTTTAACTTTTCTAGACATGTATTTCATTTAAGTTAAAATAATAGATCTAAATATTTTTTCTTGTTTGTGAATTAGTGTGTGTATTTTGACTATCATTCACCATTAATTATATGTGTAAAATTATGGGAGATAATTACCACATTCACATATGATGAATTTGGGATTTGGATTTGAAAAAACTCAACACTATCACTAGAAATCAGTCGCACATAATTGAGAAGTCAATGAAAATCTACAACAGTGCATACCTTATCTGTTTGACGAAATTTTTCAATCAAAGTACAGTCAAAACCCTTCAAGAAATTTAAAAATAAAGTGTGGCCAAAACAGTGGAATAACCTCAATTTGTTTTTTTGGGGGGGAAGACTTTGAGCTCAATACAAGAATCTATCTATAATTTGGGCCAAATTATTTTCTCAGGATATTACATTGGCATTAGATCCTTATGTCCCTCCATCCTATGGTTTTGTGAAAATTTTATGAACTTGGAAGATACTGAACACCCCACATACATGAGGAAAAGACCAAATGAACCTAGACGCGTATTTTTATTAGAGCATAGAGAAGGACTAGTTGAATCAGAGGAAGATAAATTTTTGGAAGAATAAGAGAAGCCATAGTTTGTGAGAGAAGAAATGGGTGACAAGAATGATCCACTTGGGGGAAGCGAACATGGGTTGTTTGGAGGAAATTGGAGTGACCCAAACAGGGAGGCTCCTCGTAATGATAGTACCGTGAACATTTTGAATGACTTGGCTAGAGTACAGTAGCAATTGGTCAACCTTATGACTCAAATATTCATGAATAACATGGAGAACCACAATGATGAGGACAATCATGACCCAAGGGGTACAGGTGAACGAGATAGGAGTCATGTTGAAGGAAGTAACAGGGGTACCAATGGGAGAAATAGAAATCATGCCAAAGGAAGAAACACCAACATTTCAATTCATCCAAGTGTCCAAGAATCTAGTGCAATGTTACCTCAACCCCTTTTTTCCTAGTTCACTAATGATCAGCCAATTGGCCAACCAGGAAACTAGTTACAAGTAACAACTTTATGGACTACTTGAAGGAGTATTGAGACTTGGGTGATGATTTCCATGCAACCATGACTTTATGGGAGTTCTATAATGTCAAGTATAGGGACTAACCATGGAAATTTAATATAGGGAAGTCAAACTATGATCTCTAGTGGAAGGTTGGGAAAATAGCACTTCCTTCCTTTGATGGCTCCAACAAGAGCACAACATGGGCATGGGTCTAGAAGCTAGACACTTACTTTCAAATCAACCCCATGAAGGAAGTGAAGTCCATCAAATATTCCACCTTATGTCTAGAGGGGGGAGCACATGAATGGTTGTATCATGGCCTAGCTACATTGGGACATGCCAACATCACATCATATATGGATTTTACGCTAAGGTTGATGGACAAGTTCGATAGGAAATATTGGGAACTACACTTCAGGAAGATAGCACGGATAAAACAAACCGGTATAGTAGATTCTTATATAATAGAGTTTCATCGATTAGAAGTGATGGTGTCAAACATTTCAGAGCCATGGCTTATCATGTTATTTGCAGAGGGATTATCCGAGCCATTACATGGTTGGGTCAAGGCTTTCAAGCCTTCATTATTACATGATGTTATCCATCAGGTGCAGGACATGGAGGGTGCTACTATGAAGAACAAGGTTCTTTCCAAATCTTTATTTCCCCAGAAAGGAAAGGACAAAAAGTCTTTTCAGAAGGAAGGATCCAGGAATAGCACGTTGGATGAAGAAACCCAAAAGTAGTTGTGAAGGAAGAAGTTGTTCTTCAGTTGCAAAGAACCATGGAAACCTTGACATCAATGTATGGGACAGGGAAAGGTCGATTACATATAGGTAATGTCGGACAATGATGAGGAGGATGAGACAGATCAGGAGTAGGACAAGGGCAAAGCATAGGTGCAGTTACATGAGGTACAACAATTGTAGGTACAATATCAACAGGTATAAAAACAACCCATACAACATCAAAGGGGAAACATCGCTAATTTATCAGCCACTCCCAAGTTCAACACTTTCCATCTTTGAGGATTCATTGGAGGGAAGATAGTCACAGTCCTAATTGATGGTGGGGCTACCCACAACTTCATTGACTCTTTTTAAGTAGCCAGTAGGGGCATCTAATCCCAAGAATTTGAGGGGTTTTGTGTAGAGGTGGCAGGTGGATAGATCATGCCATGTATGCGGAAGGATCTCTAGTTGACGTTGACGATGGAAAACTATAGCATGAAGGATGAATTCTACATAGTGAAACTGGCAGAGATCAACGTGGTTTTGGGAGTACAGTGGTTCAGCACTCTATGACCCATTGCAACAGACTACCCAACCATGGAAATGGGGTTCAACACTTCCGAGGGCATGAGAGTGGTTCTAAGGGGAATTTCCAATGAAGCGTTCTAGATTATATAATCTCACAAGATGGAGGAACTATTCAGGAAAGGCCATGTGGAGTATACAGTGGAGTGTTTAATCACCACTGAGAATACCTCCCATGAAGTACCGCAATATGACATAGGCATACAAGACCTATTGGGAAAGCATGACAAGGTGTTTGGAGAGATTCCCCCAAGGAGGCCACCTTATATAAGCTTTTAGCATACCATAGCATTAGAAGAGGGGGACAAACCTATGATCACCACCCCCTACAGGTATCCAAAGGCATTCAAAGATGATATCAAAAAAGTTATAAAGGAGTTTCTTTCTATGGGACATATCAGGCTGAGTTCCATTCCATTGCATACTTAGTTTTTCTAGTTAAAAAGAAAGATAGGATTATGCAGATGTGTATCGATGATAGGGCCTTCAATAAAAAGACTATTAAGAATAGGTACCCCATTCCCATGATCGACGAGTTGTTGGATGAGTTGCATGGAGCAGTATACTTTTCAAAAATTGATCTTCGGTGAGGATACCACTAGACCAGTTTCCGAGAGCAAGATGTGCATAAACCATCTTTCAAATTCCACTATAGACACTATGAGTTCTTGGTTATGCCATTTTGGATAGACAATGTACCATATACTTTCCATCCGTGCATGAATCATATTTTTTGGAAGCAATTGGGAAAAAAATTGTCTTTGTTCTTTGATGATCTTTTGATATACAACAAGACTTGGGAGGAAGGTATTAGACATTTAGATGAGATACTGGGCATTATGGAGGAGCATTCCTTGTATGCCAAGGCCTCCAAATGCATGTTTGGGATTACATATATTGTGTACTTGGGCCACGTGATCATTGCACAGGGTGTGCAAGTCCATCAAGAGAAGATCTAGGCTATTCTAGATGGGCCCACATCAAAGCCACTTACTAAGTTGTGGGAATTATTTTGGTTGTGCCAGTATTAAAGGTGATTCATGAAGGGGTTTCAAAACTAGTAGCACCACTCATAGATCTAACAAAGAAGTTGGTTTTCATATGGATAGAGGAATCTCAGAGGGAATTTAACAAGCTCAAGGAGGTGATGAGTACTTTCTTGGAATTGGCACTACCAGAATTCATCTATCCCTTTATGTTGGAATGTGATGCTTTAGGCATCAACATTGGGGCAGTTTTGATGCAGAACAAACACCCAATAGCCTTTGAGAGAAGAAAGCTCAAGGATCTAGAAAGGATATATTCTATATATGAAAAGAAGATTCTCACTATCATGCATGTGTTGGATATGTTTAGACAATACTTAGTGGGAAGTATATTTGTGGTGAGGATTGACCACGACAGTTTTAAGTACTTCCTAGAACATAAAGAGTTGAATGAAAGAAACAAAAATGGGTTAGCAGGATAGAGGATTACAATTTTGATATATAATATGTAAAGGGGAATAAAATGGTTTTGTTGATGCACTCTCTAGGAATCTAGGTACATGTTCGTTGATGGAGATTTCAGCTTATTGGAAATCTCACCTTCTAGTTCAGTGTTCCAAGGAATAAGCTTTCCTGCAAGATGATGGATTACCTTATAAAAGATGATAGATAACAAGTGGTTGAATGCCATTTTCTATAAATATCGGATATTTTTTCTTCCAGAGCCCAAATTTAATAAAAATATTTTATAGGCTACACACGACACTCCTACAGCAGGACACCAGGGATTCTTCAAAACATATTGCTAGGCTAGGGAAATGTTCTCTTGGAATCTCCCCAAGGATGATGTGCTACGACACATGAGAGAATTCATGGTCTATTAGTAGAACAAGACCGAATAAACCCACCCAACGGTATTGCTACAACCATTTCCTATTCTAGGACAGAAGTGGGAAAGCATTCCCATGAACTTCATCACCAGGATGCCATGAGTATGGGGTCAAGATTGCATATATGTGGTGGTAGATCAATTGATGAAATTCGCATAATTCTTCACTATTTCATCAGATTGCATTGAAGCATAGGTGACAAAGGTGTTTTTCAGGGAGATTTTTCATCTGCATGGGCTACCAAAGAACATAGTCAGTGTCAAGGGGTTTTTAGCATGCGCTCTTTAGATTGGTTAGTACGGAGTTGAATCCCATAACTAGTTACCATCTCTACATAGACAGAAAAAGTGAGATTCTCAATAAATGGGTTGAGGGATACCTATGGAACTGTGTCACGACAACAGAGCATGTATTAGGTGGTTAGGAGATCATTGCTACAACACTACCTATCGTATGTTGATTGAGATGACTCCATTAAGATCCTTATAAGGGTATGAATCCCCAACATTTGTTGACATGGACTTTGGGGATAGCAGGGAACCCAAGGTGAAGGATTTGGTACAGTAAAATCAAGATATTCTTTGAGTCCTTAACGAAAAATTACAGGTGACCCAAAATCAATAGAAAGTTTATATCGATAGGAACCTGACAGAGTGCAGTTTTGAGGTAGGGAACTTGGTATTTCTAAGACTTCAACCGTATCATCAATCTTCACTAAAGAAGAGTGGTGTAGAAAAAATTGAAGCCTCACTTTTACGGGCCCTATAAAGTTGTTAGAAAAAGGTTGGAGATGTGGCTTATGGGTTAGAGCTTCCAGAGGGAAGAAATATCCACAATGCATTCCACGTCTAATGTCTCAAGAAGGTATTGTGGATGCATGTCATAGCTTCGACATAGTTACCACCTTTGGATGAGGAAGGGCATTTATTACTAGACCTAGAGGAGATCCTAGATGTGTGTGTGAGGAGGTTGAGGAACAGGGTGATCTGTGATTACTTGATCAAATGGAGACATATACTTATGTAGGATGCCACTTAGGAGAATCAACTGATATTGCACCACCCCAACTTGCAGTTGCTTAGGGAAAAGAAATTTCAGGAAGGGAGGACTTTAATATCCCTTTCTAGCCAACCTTCCAGTATGCAACTCACTAGCATATCCAGTTCTTGTAGGTTATAGCTGGAAAAATAAATGGAGATAATTAATTATTATTGTCACCTAGGCTAAAAGAACTTTATAAAGTGACATTAGAAGTTAATTTATTTAAAGTGACTTTATATGTTAAAGTGAGCAAGAAGTAAAAGTAAGGCATAAAATACTTACTTTGAAATTAAAAAAGTGAATGGGGTCACTTTCTCATAAAAAAATCATTTTTTAATAATTTAATGAGAGAAAAGGTCAAGAGAAGTTGAAAAGCCACAAGGGGGAAAAAGTGAAATTATAAAAAGGGATAAGAAATCTCATTCTCTCATTCTTATCTATTTTCCAATTTATAAAGAAGATCTCTCGACCAAAACTTCTCTTAGATGAAAACCTAGAAGGAGAGTGGTTTCGGTAGTGAGACAATCTTCCATAGCCATCTATTGAGGAGGAATCATATTAGATTTCTCATGTGATATTCGACGCCATTAAATATTTCAAGCTTAATTTCATATCTAAGCAATGGAAATGGGTTCAAAAGAGGGCACACTTGTTCATAGCGTTTATTGTTGCCTAAGGGGGCACACTCATGGATGCCATAATTTATTGAGAATGTTGTGTTGGTTTACTCTCTCAACATCTAAAGGAGGGTGCACACCTGGTGGGACATCATACCTCTGATCTTAGGTGCACTAGGTTAATATTCAAAGTGTGGAGAGCGCACCCTTGGAGATAATAATACCCCACATTTTTCTTTTGTTGTTGCAGACGACAAAGGCCGTATTAGGGAATGTAGAGGATGAATCTCTGAAGAATTTATTTATGGGAAGACATGCTTTGTTATATCTTCTATTCTTCAATCTGAGGTATTATGTATTTACAACATTGTGGGAAGGACGTTGCTTCCAAAGCATGGTTACTGTATGAAGCTTCATGTGTATGATGTTCCTAGGTTTTACCAAGGAGAAATAAGTATATTTCATTCCATCAAAGCTAATAGGATCATTATCCTATCTATTTGCACAAATAGTTGTCTTATAGAAGCCTCTATTTCTAGGGTCATATTTGTTAGAGTATAATCCGTCGGTATTATATATTGTAAATAAATAAATAAATAGTTAGTTGAACAGTTACATAGGAAGCCGAAAAGGCTGGGCGGAAGGTGAAACACAACCGTCACATGTAATATATAAATGTATGCATTAGCGATGAATAATATAGAATCGGGAGTTATACCTATTAGTGATATCACAGCTTGGCTATTTTCCATAACTCCTGCCTGCTGCATTTCAGTCCTGGCATTCTGCTTGCCAGTCCATTGCCAGACTTCCTGCTCTGTCAGTCTGCCATTTGCATGTGCTTCTCTATGCCAGCCTGTGCGCATTCATTTGTATGCGTTATTACTACCCTTTGTATTCCATCTTCCCCTGCGAGCTGCTAAGTTTATTCATCTACAATTTCAAGGTTTCGACCCTTCCCGCGGCCTCTCATAGCCTCCACATGAAACCCTAATCCCGCCAGAAGTCTGATAAGTATTATTCTACGTGAAACTTAAAGTCTGGTGATTATTTTAAAGTCTGGTGATTATTTTAAAGTCTAGTGAATCACGCCTTGGAGTTTTCACACATCCTACACAATACCTATCAGTCGATTTCTCTCACTTACAGCCTTCTGCTTCATTGGTGACCCCTTCGCTGCATTGATCTTTGCGCTGCTGATGTTGATCGCTATGGTGATCTTTTTGGGTACTGAAACTCCTACTGACTGCTATGCGAGCTGTGAGTTTATGCTGCGTACGGTGGAGACTATTGCGTTGAAGACTGAAGACTGATATACTGCATGCATATTGCGTTGAAGACTGCTGACCGATATATTGTGATTGACATGCTGACTGATATATTGGTATCCATTGAGTATGGTGCTGCTATGTAATATTGTTGCTGCGACTTCACTTATTCGTAATATCATTGGCATATTGAATGCGTCTGTATTGGTGAATTGAAGGCAAAATTTACTGAGGCACGCACAATGCTGTCAAAATTAACAGATGAAAGGGACACAATTGTGCAGCAAACTCAACAACTACGTCAGGAATTGGAATCAATGCGCCATGGAACTGAAAACACCAAGTCTCGCTTTTCCATCCTGTTTTGTTTGGTTGGTTACCTTGTTAATACATAGATTTGATGTAACCATTTGCGTTACTGTTAGAAAGATCAACTGTTTGAGGTGCAAGGGCTTTGTTTGAAAGTTTTATAAAAGCATGAAGCATATTTGGTAACCTTTGCGTTAGGTGTTGCTGCTTGAATACGCCATCTTTGTTATGAATGCTATTGTTGAGCTCCAGCATGTTTAATGAAGCTCAGACAATGTCTATGAGTAGTTGCATTACTGTTGGGTAGTCGTGCAGTCTGAACACCTATTTGGTAAGGTTTTGACTGTTCTACAATTCTATGAGTTCATCATATCATAGAAAGTGTGCTAGGAATGGATTCATGAATACCTTTTAAAACCAAGCAAGGCTCGAGTCTGTTGTATGAGCTGTATATATGATGCTTATTGAAGAGGCCCGTGAGTGCTGTATTGGAGCTGTGAGATAAAACCTATATCTATATGAATGAACCTTGAAACCTGAACTTGGAAAATGAGCTATGACTGATGCATTTTACTTGTACACTTTGTTGTGTATTTAATGAGCTCTCGATTGCTACTTTATACTGTGTGGAAGATATATGTTATTGCTGGTGTATATCGTATATTGGAGAACCCATTGAATGATACATGTTGCTGGTGGTGCTTGAAGATTGAAGTTGTGACCACATTCTACGTGAAAGGAGATTGCTGAGACTACCCATCTTATTGATAGCATATGTTTTGTGTCATTGTATCATTTTTTAAAAACTTGAAGTTGAAATATTAAGATTGTAACTCACCTTGGAAGAGACTATAGACCTGCAAGGTTATTGTTTTTCTATTTCTCTTTGTAAATTACACTAACAGTTGTATAAATGCAATCTATAGCATCTATTGTTGGTGATGTCCTCACTAGCAAGGAAGCATATCCAAAATGGTCTCGAAAGATCAAGAAATCAAGCGAGCCTGTTGAAGAATCCCTTTACTTTGTTCAGAAAACAGAGAATCAGTCCAAAGACCCTTCCAAGGGAGATTGCAGCAAGAGAGGACGAGGAAGAAGAAATTTCAAAGGTAGAGGGGGTAGAAAAAAATTCAGCAAAAGATCAGATCTATAGTGCAAGTGTTGTGGAAAGACTGGGCACACATCAAATCAGTGTTGGGATTCGTGGGACTCCATCAAAGACAAACAGAACCAGAAGAAAGATGATCAAGATGCTAGTAAATCTTCTGATTCTTGTATTGCTGCACATTGTAATCTTTGAATTAATGAAATGACTTCACTTTCATCTTACAAAGATTGTTGGCTGCTTGATACTGGTGCAACATCACACATGACATTTAGAAAATATTGTTTTGAAGAGCTTAATGAAACAATAGATGGCATAGTTTACTTTGCAGATAAGTCAAGTCTTAAACCAAAGGGAATGGGCACCATTAGACTGAAGATGCCTGGATTCCCTGATTTCTTGTTGAAAAATGTTCTCTATCTTCCAGATTTGCAGAGAAGCCTGCTGTCCTTGGTGGAGATTCGACAGCGAGGCCATTCCATCCACATGTTTGATGGAATCGTAGAAATAAGAAAGTCCTCTGACAACCA
>LPNX010518979.1:93988-104449 GCA_001517045.1 Pseudotsuga menziesii
TAAACAGTCAGTTCCGGCAGATTCAACAACAAAAGCAGAATATGTGGCTGCAGCTGAAGCAACGAAAGAAATAGTATGGCTCTGGAAGATACTTGAAGATTTGCAAGAAAAACAAGAAAATTCCACTCCATTATTGGTTGACAATACTTCTGGAATCAAGCTAGCTAAGAATCCTAGATTCCATGATCGAACCAAACACATCAACACAAAGTATCATTTGATTCGACATCATGTAGAGGCCAAGACAGTCCATCTTCGACATTGTTCCACAAATGATCAAGTTGCAGACATCTTCACCAAAGCGCTTGGATGAGAAAAGTTTGAAAGATTCAGAAACATGCTCGGACTTACGAACACCCCTTCGGATTAAGAGGGGGATTGTTAGAATATAATCCGTCGGGATTATATATTGTAAATAAATAAATAAATAGTTAGTTGAACAGTTACATAGGAAGCCGAAAAGGCTGGGCGGAAGGTGAAACACAACCGTCACATGTAATATATAAATGTATGCATTGGCCATGAATAATATAGAATCGAGAGTTATACCTATCAATATTTCCTATAGCATCACTTTTGTTTTGGAATCCACACATCTTATAGGAGCCAAAGAATTCCATTATTCTCTGTATAAGAACAAATGAGGAAGATGTATCAGCCTTAGGTATGGACAACAGTTGTTGGAGGACAATCTTTCCATTTTTCGGAGTCCCAAAATCATCTATGGAAAGAAATTTAACTTTTGTAGGAGTGTATTTCGTTTAAGTTAAAATAACTAATCTGGATATTTCTTCTTGTTTGTGAATTAGTGTGTGTATTTTGACTATTTTCACCACTATTTATATGTGTAAAATTATGGGAAATAATTACCACATTCACATATGATGAATATCATATTTGGATATGAAAAAACTCAACATAATCATTAGAAATCAGTTACATATAATTGAGCAGTCAGTGACAATCTACAGCAGTACATACCTTATTTATTTGACGAAATTCTTCAACTAAAGTATACACAAAAATCTTCAAGAAGTTTTAAAATAAAGTGTGGTCAAAACAGTGGAATAACCTCAAGTTTTTTGGGGGGGACAATACTTCTAGCTCCATACAAGAAGCTATTTGGATTTTGGTCCAAATTATTATCTCGGGATATTTAGTGGTATTAGAGCCTTAAGTCTTTCCAGCTTGTGATTTCATGAAAATTTTATGAATCCACAAGATACTGAACACCCCACATACAGGAGGAGAAGACCAGGTGAACCTAGACACATATTTTTATTAGAGTACAAGGAAGGACTACTTGAATCAGAAGAAGAAGAATTTTTGGAAGAAGAAGAACAACCAGATTTTGTGAGAGAAGAAATGGGTGACAAGAATTATGTCCTTAGGGGAAGCGAACATGGGTTGTTTGGAGGCAGTGGGAGTGACCCAAAGAGAGAGGAACCTTGTAATGATAGTTTCATGAACATTTTGAATTACTTTTTTAGATGATAGTCTACCAAACTCAATACAACTCTCGGTCCATTTCTAACATCCACAACTATGAAAAATTGTAGTTTGATTTCCTCGCCAACGAAGTAGGTTGTACTTTATTGATTATGAACACCTTGAAGTTTACATTGAAACTAGACTTACAAGCATTCATTGGAAAGTTATTTCTATTCTCTTGATCAAATTTTATACGAGGAAATTATCATCATTTAAAATTAAATAACCTTCCAATACAAACATAAACTCAAAGTTAGTTTTCTAAACATCTTCTAAACCTCTTGAAATTTTTTGGAGAGGATAGTTTAACATCCCTCCAATTAAAGCTTAAATTACCTTTCCCATCTCTTAAGCATTAACGCATTTGCGGGGCATAGTTTTTACTTGTGGTGAAGATGAAGTTTCCCTTTCACTCCCATGAAACCGTAACTTCAACTCCGATCAAAGTGAATAGTTAACTCCTATCAAAGTGCGATGTGAACTTCACTCGAAGTGCAGAATTAACTCCTATACAAAGTTACGATGTGAGACTTTTTATTAACTTCGGCTTAGATTGGAGTTCAGTTTCAACTCCTTTCGTTAACGAAGCATTTGCGGAGGTCAAAATGTAGTTTGAACTCCACTAAAACATTAATTAAATAATTTGTAGATGTGGAAATGGAGTTTTAGCTTCCGAATTTTTGTAGAGATGAAAGTGGAGTTTTTTTTACTGCCACCAAACATTAATAAGATTTTCTCATTTATAGTTTTTTTTAAGAAGTGTAAAGTTCGCTTTTAACATGGGATATTATTAGTCGAATTATTATATTTGTAAAATCAATCTTGAAGACTATTCCTACCATTAGTATTTCATGTGCAAATGTTGGACAAGGCATCTATTCCTACCATTAGTATTTCATGTGCAAATGTTGGACAAGGCAACTATTCCTACCATTAGTATTTCATGTGCAAATTAGGAAAATGGAATTTAGAGGGTTTTTAATTCTAAACAATTATTTTTATATTTACTATAAAATGAAAAACACAAAATGATAAGGTGAAAGGTAATGTGGGCCCATTACCACTCAAAAGAAGGATCATTTATTTATTATTAGCTTTTGGCTATGTGAATGATATATTTTTGCTATGAGATTACTCTCATAAACTAGTATTTATTTATACTTTTGCTTGTTTCAATATTTTGGGTAGGGTGATTATGGAATGATTTATTTGAGTTATTTTTACAGGAAATCTTGTTTGTAATTTGGGGTTTATGTAAGAATATTTTCTGAAGTATTTTCAAGATATTGCATTATGTTTGCTTCAACCAAGAATTTATGTTTCCTTTGTATCTTTAGTTTCAGATTTAATTGGTCTAGAGCATTTTGCATTTCCATTATAGTTTAGTTGCATTGCATTCTTTGTATTAAAAAACCCTAAATAATGTACCAAGTCGCAACTGGTAAAATCCCAAAACTAGTAATGGTTGTGGGTCTAGAATGTGGATGGGTTTTCCTACACCAAATAGGAGAGAATCTAATTGGGCCTCTCTGTGAGGGATAAGCCTTATTATTTATTACATGCATTTTCCCTTGTTAACACTGGGCTTGACCACAACCTTGAATGAGAATTCCTAAAATAACAATAACCACCTACAAATGTGTCCTTCCAAAAAAATCTTACACACCAAATATTTAAGGTAGAATTATTTGTGTAAAACTTAAAGTGTCCTCCTAAAAGACAATGGGGGGGATTTTGTAATTCAGACACCATAACTAATCATTAACACTAAGTAGTGGTGTACTTGCACTTGACCTGCAAAATTTTTCTACTTGTGAAGTAGATGGGATGATTGATGTGTCCTTCGCCTAGTTGTGTAAGGACAACTACCATTTATATACATGAAGCATCCACAATCACATGAAACCCCATATTCTAATCATGCAATACAAAGATCAAGGTGAAATTTGCTTCACATTACGGGGTCTAGATAAACAATTTGGACTTCTTTAATAACTTCACCAAAGGTTATATAATAGATGCATAATTGTGTATTAAAAATTTGATAATACGCATTATGACCCAAAATCGACTGCAATTAACTTACCCTTGTCAGAGAAAGATCATATACAATAACAACAATTTTAACAAGATTGGCCAATGCTCCATCTTTACAGACAACATATCCCAATAGGGTACTGAAAGGTACACATAAGATGCACTTATTTAGATTAAACTAGATATAGAGCTACCTAAACTAGTCAAACATAAGTCACAACAAGCCAACATGTTCTTCTAACAAACTATAGACAGTTCAATCATCCATACATAATTCTAAAAATTTATGAATGAAATCACATCATCTTGTTATGGGAATTTTGTAGAAGATTGTTTGTGGATTCTTAATACCAAATGGCTTCATGTTGTAAGAAAAGCAACCGCATCCCATGTTGAAGGTAGTCTTTTTATTCATGTATTCCTTTTCAATTCGGACTTGATTAGATCCATACAACCCATTTGTAAATGAGTATGCCTCGTTTCCCAAAACCTGATCTAATACTTCATCACTAAAAGGGGTGGGAAATAGGTAGGACGCATAAGAAAAATTCAAACTTCTAAATTCTACTCAAACCTTCATAACATCCATATCCTTCTTTCTCTTAATAATAAAAGGGTGTATCCATTCAAACTCTTCTACCATAAATATCAATCATACAACCAAAATCCTATAAATCTACTTTTTAACATTTTCTTTCACTCTGGGATTAAGATGGTACAGTCGATGCTTAAGTAATTTTAGGTTTCTCTTCACTTCCAATGTTGACTTTTCATAACTTCAAAGGTTGTGTATATGATGTACTAGCACCATATTTAATTTCGTCTTTAACTTCCTTGGACCCTTTAGATTCTTTAAATGACAAATGTCTCAAATATTCTAATTCATCCTTGTTCTCTCTCATCTTACCAATCTTCCCATAATATAAATGGAGGTCCAACTATCTGTTGGCGAGTTGAAAAGCATACATTTCTTGGTGAAAAGTACAAATAATAGGAGAATGGATGTTTCATAACTTGTTAGTAAACAAAAGTTCTTTAATTATATTTAGAACTTCAATCACCTCATAAGAATTACAAACAAAGGAGAAATAATCATGAAGTGGGTTTAAAGATCAACCCAACTCCAACTCTTCCTTCTCATTTCTTCATAGAAATACCAAGGCTTAGGGATGAGTCCTAGAGTATGGAAAAGGATATGAACCCAAATATGAGCTAGAAAATATTCACTTTCCCACTTCTAAGTGAATATTTCAACATTAATAAAAGTACCTATATGACCATCAATTTATCCATAGACAACATATCTTACCTTTACTAGAATACATGCTTTGGAATTGAAATTTAGGTGGGGAAACAAACATGTTTATGAGAACATATTGGCCTTCTCCTCATGTATAGATATATATTTTATGTGTAGCCCACAATCTAGAGTGAGTACCGCTTAGATCCAAATTGAGAATGGAAATCCTATGTTCTTTTCCAATTGTGTTGTTCGTTTCACCCAAAAAGTCTTTTATATTAATAACCCCGTCCCAAATAGGTGGGTTTCATAGCTAAGCTCCAATCCATTGAACAAAATTAAATTTAGCACATCACCTAGAATAAATATTATGCCTCTAAATTATTTCGTAAAGGATACTTCATAATCATTGTCTAAGGAAGTCATATTCCACCAACCTATTGACCCATCAGTTGTAGAATAGATATAATCTTCTCTTTTTTCAATGGTTAGATTATAAATTTGGTCTAGAACGTCATTTTCCATATTATCCATAGTAAGATCAATATATCATGGCCCTTGATATGGATCTAGGGATTCTATTACTTTGGTACCATCTAGATCAAATGTCATAGTCTCCTTCTTTAGGTTGATGGTGACATAACTATCATTATCCAAATCGATTCCTAACAACATAGTGTAATGGTCTATTTATACATTAGTTTATCACCTCAAAATTAGCAAATTTTTTTAAATCAACTAGGTCTACTTCCAATTTTCTAACCTGCCAATGGAGAAAATGTTGTATTTGTTAGCCATTCGGAATTGTATAGGAAGGTAAACTAATATTGGAATCCCATTTCTTCCCAAGAATTCTTTGTCAAACAAATTAATTGCTTAAATTGTTGCACATTAAATTATTGATTTGGGTGGTCGTAGACTTATGAGATGCCAACAAAATATATGTAGCACTAAGCAAGAAAACCTTAATCTAATCACATTGCATTAAAGATTGATTTGTTTGATAAGACACTTCGAGGAATCGAAGTTAAGTGTACAAGCATGCTCTGTTTTTAAAAATATGTTATCTTACTCAATGACTCAACTAATTCATGTAGTTAAATCAAAATACAAAATGAACTCACTCAACTGAAATTGCAATATTAAAATCAAATCCATAATATCTTATAACAGTGGGTTCAATTCCTATAGCTTCTAAACTCAACATTTATGGGCTACTAAGCATTTAATATTTTCGACAGCAATCAAACACACACTTGGTCATTAACACACTCATAAATAATTTAAAGAGCATAAATAAATGAACAATAAATCAATACAGTGCAACAAGGATTTATCCAACTACCCAAGATTAGGATTGTAATTATCCAAACCACCTAATGCAATCTTTAATTTTGTTCACAAATATAAATGTTCTTGCCATAATCAAGTGTATTACAATTCATTTAATTTTGTGTAATTCTAGATACTTTTTCTACTCTATTGTCAAACCACACTAATCACACAAAATTAAACTAAGCATAAATGCCTATAAAAACAATAAATAAACTAACGAGTGATTCCATGAAGGTGGGTAACACTTTTTGGCCAAATTTGGCGATGAAGACCTGATTTTTTACTCATCAGCTAGATAGAAGCCCTCCAAACGCATATATGCCATGTGAATTTCAACTTGCAGTAAAAAAACAAATTGTAGAATATTATGTTGGCTTCCCAATGATATTTTTTTTTAAAATTTCGATGTCATTTAATGTGTGAAATTTTGCTTTTAATGAACTGTGTGACCTTAAAATTTTGAAGAAGTTAATAAGTGGCTCGTGTCCAACCCCAATAATTCAATCTTATATTAATAATTAAAAACATATATATATATATATATATATATATATATATATATATATATATGAGCATGATCTACACATAATGCACTATGGTCTGCATATTTTTTTGTTAATTTATTTCACAATATACAATTATTTATTATTTTTCGAAAGTGACCACATCTTATTTTAGCATCGTTTTATACACAAGTGTGTCCATACCATCTTTTTTTAACTGTTTTCAAAAATTGAAAAACCAAAGACACCCTTTTGAAGAGGACATGCCAATGTGTGGGATGTGCGTTTTTACAAAATTTTTGGATGTGTATATTTTACCCTGCATATTTTTCTTTGAGCTGATTCGAAGTTGTTGTCTGGTTTTCTAAGTGTAAGCTTTAGAACTAATTAAAAAAAACCCATATGAATGCCAAAACGCATGCATGATATCTCAATGGATAGAGGATTCGGTGACGAATCTATTAGCATGAACTCCACTCAATTATGTGCCATGAATGGCAGGGTTTACACCCCTGGAAGACAAAGAGAAACATTGATTTTCTTAAAAGAGGGATAAATCTCTGTTTTTCAAGCCCTCGATCGAGGGTTTGTCAAAACCTCGATCGAGCTTTTATTAAACCCTCGATCGAGGCTTTGATAAAACCTCGATCGAGCTACTCTTAAACACTTGAAAAAAACCTTTGTACATGACTACCAATATAGTAGCATATTTTTTCGGGACATAAGTTTAGCTTATATATATTATATATATGTATTATATATAATATTATGTTCATGTAGGACATTTTAGAAATGGGTATCAAGGAGCCATCTAACAAAATTTAAAAGAAAAATTACAAAAATATAAAGGGGAAATGGGAAATTATAATTTTTTAAAGATGGTAAATGTAAAAATTAAAAAAAAAACATAAGTGAAAAATAAAAAAATAAAAATGATAATGAAATATCAAATAAAAAAGAAAAAGAAGAAGGATACTTATTCTCAACATTGTAATAAATATAAAGAATTTAATTTTTTTTATTTTTCATATCCGAATAAATGATAAGAATATAAATGCATAAGAAGAAGAATTGAAGGAGCAATAATATAATACTTATAACCATAGTGAAATATACTAGTAACAAGGGAAGTTGTCCTTTAATTTTTAGATTTAGTTTTTTGAAACTATGAAAGAGGCATCAAAGTTTAGGGAACAAGAAAAATCTTTCCATAGTTCACCTAGAACATATAATTAGAATTATCTCATTGTATAGATAAATGTGTACATAAACATAATTGACAATTATAACCTATTAACAATCTGTTTCATCTAGACACGAGTACATTACGAATATAGCAAATGGATAAGACTCATGAAATAAACATGGCATGCCAACTCGCTCAACTCATAAAAAAATGTCTTTTTGTAGTGATAAGAATAAGTTGCGCCCCATATACGTGACCTCTTGACCCTCCTTATAACTAAATTTAATGAAGTTTAAATTTTTTCTGGACCAAAGATATTAACAAAAAACATTGAAATCTATGTTGAAAAGAGACATGGATTTAAACAACAATATAGATGACATTGATTATGAATATTTTGTTCAGTGACCAAGTGGACAAACTATTGTTTGTAGCAAAATGACTACGACGTAGATACAATAAACCCTTCAATGCATCCTAGCATGACAACTCAAAACTTTAACCAATAGTTTTGAAACCTTGATGGTGATGCCAGGGATTCATTTTGGGGCTTTAACAATAATTTTAGAGTCTGTGACCTACATGCATTTAATTTTTTTTAATGCTTATATTCAAGTAGTATCATGGTGTTTTTCATTAAAATTCAACATCTAGCTTGTTTATGTCATTGGTGGTTGGTAAGTAATTTCAACATCATTCAATTCCTATCAGCAATATATCCAATGTGTATACAATGTAGTACCTGGAAATGTAGTGAAATGTTTTAAATACTAAAAATAATTTTCTCCTTCATATATAATTTTTTATTTTAAAAAACTACAATTATGTGATATGACTTTGAATTTACACTAGTTTTTATCTTAATCGCCAGGTCCTATTCTACCTTGGAATCTGAGATTTAAATATATAACTCGAGGATCTATGCCATAGGTAGATTGTAGTCTTGAGAATCTAGGTTGAGTAGAAACAACTCGTCTAAGTTCAATTCATCAACTGAATTGCATGCATCATTGTCATAGTATTGTTTTTGCATTGAACCAATGAGAGCAATGATGCATGCAATTTATTTGATGAGCTGAACTTAGGCGAGTTGTGTCCACTCGACCTAGATTCTTAGGACTACGATCTACCTATGGTATAGATCTTAGGGACAGATATTTAAATCCCAGTGCCCAGGGTGGAATAGAATAGAACGATTAAGATAAAAATTAGTGTTACATTCATAGTCATATCACACAATTGTAGTTTTTTAAAATTAAAAATTATATACGAAGGAGCAAAGTATTTTTAGCACCTTTAGAGAAATGATAATGTTAGCATGAAAAACAAATATGATCTCATTTCCTTGGGTTATATCAGTGTCCATTTTTTACTCTTCAAAATTGTTATTGTGCCACGCATTTGCAGTTAATTTTGCTAGTAAATAATTGAATGGCATTAGAATTTACATCACTAACACGTGACTAAACATGATACTAAATTCTCATTTCAACAAGAATTGGAAATGTTCAATGACATGAATTCAAATTCAAATTCAAAATACAAGGTGTCCAAGGATATTTTGGAAGACTTCATTAAATGAAAAGCTCGATCAAGCTTTTGAAAACTTTAACTAAAAAAGTATTCGAGTGCCCATATTCATGTCTGCACATGAATATGGACACCCAAAAATTTATTTAATCAAAAATTTTCAAATCTCGTATTGTTCATGGGGACAAGGTCTTCGAATTCAATTAAAATCAAACATAGAATTATAGGATAATAAAATTTAATAAAACATAATTTCGACTAGAAAAACAATACTTGTGGGTAATAGTACATACCTTGAAGAAGAAACAAGTAAAATCGTTACTACTGCCACTTCCTCTGAGTTTTATGTGTAGATATTAGTCGTGGAGTAGTTGGAGTTATAGATGTTGGATTAATAGATGATCAATCATATCTAAACTCCAATTACTCCATGACCCATACCTACAAATGTTCATAAATGACCATTTTCTATCCAACAAATGTAGTGAAATGTATCAATTTTTTTGTGTCTATTTATAGTAAAAACGATTAAAGATGCTCAATCTAGCTTCTTTTAACCCTTGATCGAGCTTTTTTTTAACCCTCGGTCGAACACTTGTACCTCGATCGATGGTTTTTCAAAATCTCAATCGAGGGTTTAAGAAAACCTCGACCGGGGGTTTAAAAAAACCTCGATTGAGGTCTTAACACCTCGATCGAGGTCTTAACACCTCGATCGAGGGTTTAAAAAAACCTCAATTGAGGGTTTGGATAAAGCTTGATCGAGGTACATTTTTGTGTTTTTTCCAAAAATTGCGTTGCCAAAAATTGTAACCCACCCCCATGGATGCACCCTAACATGCGAAAATAAAACAACAGTACATAAATTAAATACAATAAAACAAACTAACTAATATGCAATGCATACTCGGGTCATGGGGCCCTCCTGGCTGAGCATGTGTTGTAGTAAATCCATAGCACTTAACTTAAAAGATGCAGCAACAGAGTCCTTGCATTATCAAATGTAAAATAGGTAAGTACAAAGAGGGATTAACAATCCTCTACACAATAATATTTATCAACCCTTCCTCTAATGTGTAACTCTCTCATCCCTTCCCTCAGATCTGATATCTCTTAATCCATTCTCTAGTGTGTTACTC
>LPNX010519023.1:0-10384 GCA_001517045.1 Pseudotsuga menziesii
TACTATGTACCCATTCTCTATGGATTGCAAAACTTCAAAACCAAGTGCCTTCAAGAATACTCTCATCCTTATGCTTCGATACATAGTTTGTCCCATCAAATATTGGTGCTCCATTCTCAACAAAAACTACATGCTTATGCATGTGTGTTCTCAAGGATCTTTCTTCCAGTGGCCAAACATCTGAAAAAAGATGCTTTAATACGAATTGTTGGAACACACATTGATACTGAGAGGGGGGGGGTTGGGGAAGTGGGGTGAATCAGTATCATACAAGTTAGCCATTTTTTACTTCAACAACTCTATAACATTATTAAAACTCGTCAATCATCAATAGTTCCCAAATTATTTGCATAAAAACTCATATAGATAAAACTACGAGATTACAATATTTGGATGATACCCCAATCTCCTCTTTACAAGAACCAACTTGAAGGAGGCACCAACCCCTTGATTTACCAACACCCACTAGAAGGGAGCACCAAATCAAAGGAGACACCACTCCCCAAGAATAAATTCACTTCAAATATGCTACACAACCAATCCAAATCTATCTAAGAATAACCTTTGAAAGTTGCTCCCAAAAATATGTCCAAACAACAATCTTTAAACAATATNAAGAAGAAATTCACTTCAAATATGCTACACAACCAATCCAAATCTATCTAAGAATAACCTTTGAAAGTTGCTCCCAAAAATATGTCCAAACAACAATCTTTAAACAATATTCAAAATGCCATTAAAATCTATCCAAGGGTGGGCTCAAAAATGCCTTGGAAAGTGTGCCACATTGTCCTAAAAAACAATCCAAAATATTCCCTTCAAATCAGTCCTCAACCTTGTCTAAAAAAATTGAGTCACAATACTCTTTGGACTTTGTGCTAAGATCAATTGTTAACGCTTCCCTAAAACATGTTCACATTCACCTGGAAAAATGTCCCAAAATTTCCCTTAAAATCTATGCTTAACCAGTCCTTCAATTTTTCCAAATATAGTCCTCAAAAGTTTCCACATATTTGCTGAGGAATAGGTTCAAGATACCCCTTAAAAAACTTGGAGAGTTACAAAATAATCTTTTGATCAGTATACAAAACAATTTACCAAAGATGCCTTTATTCATGTAGGAAACAATTTTAAAGTCTCGTAAAAAAATGTGCTTTCTTCAATTCTTCAAAACTTAACCTTTCTATTCATTTCATCATTTGATTTATCTTATTTCTACTCCTAAGCTAGGACCTCTACTCCAGTTTCAGATCACACATATTTTTCTCTTCTACCCCAATGAAGGTGCTTTATAATTTTATTTATTCATATTATCCTTCTTTAAACAGAGCTGAGGCTATACTCCTTTAATTTCAATATATGTCCCTTCAAATAGGAACATATATGTCCCTTTAATTTCTTTATGTGTCTATTCAAACTACAATATTTATATGAATGATGCTTCAAGGTATTTCAAGGCTTCCTCCAAGGGTTTCAAGGTTCCTTCAAGGGACTTATTCAAGAGATTTCAAATTATGACTTTTAGGCACTTTAAAATTTTGGCATTGGCATTTTTTCTTAAATGTTTTAATACTTATTCAACATGCTTTATGGATGCAGGGAATCTACTAAAAAATTGGGATGTATTCCCCATGGCATGTAAGCATTTTAAGTGCATCTCCTAGATCCTGCAGGATTTTTACTAGTCTGGCAGGCATATTACTGGCGTTGTGGGAATATTACTAGTTTGGTGGGAATAATATGAGTTTGGAAGGCATATTTACTTCTTACCGTTGGAATTTGACTAGGATCTACGTGCATTTCTAGGATTGTGCAAGCATTTTCTTCAATGCTCAACGAACATAATTCTTCAACGACTGAGCATTCAACTTGGCATCAACTCAACCATATTGACATCGATGACAACCTTTGTCCAACAATCTCCCCCTTTTTCATTGATGGAAAAACTTATGTAATTGCTTCCCCTATTAGTTGCTCCCACTATTTGCATTGCACATTTTCTTCCCCTTTAAAATCAATGGCCAAAGGGTTGCTCCCCCTGGGCACATGCTTTATTCAAGGAGTTGAGGAAGGGACCACTAATTCAAGTGTCTTATTTTATTGCAAAAATCAATATTTTATGAAGTTTACCACAATGGGATTTTTTAGTTGTTTGAAAAGAACGATATACAAGCATGTTTCAACAATTGGCATATATTATTCAAACAAATTTTACCACTTAACTAGAGCCTTTTGTTGGCATGATTACTTTATATAATATTTGTCTCCCATGTAATGAATGCTCCAGAAAATCTTCATCATGTCACATTTTATTCTAATTTTTATAGGATCTATCAATAGAATTTTTTGTTGGCATATTTTGTACTCTATAGGATGCATGACTAAGATAGGATTGAAATCATAGGACATGATGCCACATATCTCTAAGCACTACCAGCTATAGGATTGCTACAAAAGTTGTGCTTGTATGTGTGGCATTTATAGTTGCATTGTTTACTCATGCAAGAGGTAGATGCCCAGATTTTCATGGATTATGTTGCTACCATAAAATCACTTCAAGTTTCTTCTAGAACACTCAGAAAATAGTCCCAAGAGTTGAAAGGATAGTCTTGAAAATAGGCTAGGAATGTACTCTCAAACTTATTCAAAGAGCCCTACTAAAAGTCTGTAACAAAAAGCTACCAAGAATGAACCCTTTTGATGTTCAGATGGTCTCTTCATAAAATGTATCTTTAATCAATTTTAAAATAGCCCTCAACAAGGTTTAAGACTATTACAATTGAGCCTTGCAAATATCCTTTTGCATGATGAATCATTATGGTCTTGGATTCCCTAAATGTTGCTTTAGCTAGACACCAACAGAGAACATGCATTGTTGTAACCTAAGAGCTCTAATTCATTATGTGAGAAATTTTTTGTCATAATTGGTTATCATTGCATCTATGTATCAATTTCTCCTATATGATATCATCATTATCTTAGAGAGTTCTTTCTCCTTTATTCTTTAATATTATTAACATAGGCTTTGAATTGATCAAACAAATAATAAATGATTTTTTCCATGAATAAAGTGTTGTTGTATTTGTAACTTTAGAAGATATTCTGATGTATATTATTATTGTGCATTGTTGTACCCCCATTAGAGATGTGTTTTCCTCCTTTAGGGATGTCATTATTGTTTATGGTCATTGAGGTAAACCCTCCATTGTAAGTTGGGGAAATACTCCCCAAGTTGAATATAATAAAATGTATTTTTAGGTCCCCCTAGGAGAAGTCGGAATTGTTAAGGTAAGAAGTTGACCCAGTCAAGTTGTAAGGTCAGTCACTTAAAGAGTATAAATAGGGAGGCGCCCTCTCTCATTGATACACACACTCACTCACTCAAGTTCGCACGAGGAGAGATAGAAGAACAAGGAGGAGAGGGAGAGAGCTACATAAGACTTCTTATACTTGGGGTTTTCCATCTTGTGATATTGTCTTAATGACGAAGCTATTATGAGGAAGTTTGCGGGGTTTTCTCCTTTATGGATTCTCGGAGGAAAATATTTATGTCTTTTGTATATGCTCTATCTTATGAATCTTGCTGTGCTTGTTATTCTTTCAAATAAAGATCATAATCAATTTAAATTAGATTAGAAAAACTAACATGGTATCAGAGCCTCTCTAAAAGAAGGCACTGTGCAGCAACATAAACTAGGGATTCCATGTTGAAGGTCTTCTCTCCATAGATCATCATGAAAAGAGGGCTAGGCTAACTCCCCTTAGGATGGCACATATTTTGGTGGAAGTAGAATCAAATTTGAAGAAGATTCATTTTTTACCTAGACACTAGTGCCGAGAGAAATTAGGGCATCAAGTTTCAGAGGCTTCCCCCCTCATATTTCAAAAAAGTACATTACTGAGCAAATTGCCTCAAGGAGGAGCATAATTCTATCCAAACAACTCCAAGTTCAGAAAATTAGGGGTTCTCCGACAAAATCCTAGGTCAACCAGCTTCAGAACCAGGTCAGACACCTCAAATAGGTAAGATCTATATCTCTGCTATTTCCATTTGAAGGTCTCATATCAAAATGACTTATCATATATACTCACCTTGAGGACAAGCTTGGGGGAGCTAACAAATTTCTAGCATGGAAGTATAAGATCTCCTTAATCCTTGAAGGAAATGATTTGGATCAGTATATCAGTAAGGAAGTTCCAAAACTAGAGGTATATGAGGATAGGTCTATCCATAAGAAGAACATGGTTAAGGCCAAGAGAATCATTGCATATTCTATTAAGGATCATCTCATCCCCCATGTGTCATCCTTGAAGACACCAAAGGAAGTGTTCGATGCTTTGATAGAGTTGTTCGAAGGAAAGAATATCAACCGATAGATGACATTGAGAAACCAGTTGAAGAATGTGAAGATACTAAACTCAAAGAACATGCAATCCTACTTCACAAGGGTTTCTCAAATCAAGGAACAACTTGAAGCAGTTGAAGAGAATGTAGAAGAAGGAAACATTGTTATGACCACCTTGAATGATCTACATAAATCATGGGATTCATTCATTCAAGGAATATGTTCTATAAGAAGGTTGATCAGCTTCAATAGTTGGGAAGAATGTACACAAGAAGAAGCTTAGATCATAACAAGATTAGAGAAGATGGGATCAACTGAAGATGGAGCTCTCACAATTCACACTAGAAGGAATCACAGAAATGAGGATCATTGTCACAACAAAAGGGAGGACCACCATCATAAAAGACAAAAGAAATTCAAAAGAGATCCTTCCAACATTCGATGCTACACTTGTGATGAGAAGGGAGATTACTCCATATATTGTCTAAGAAACAAAGGCTCCTTCAATAAGAAGTCAAATAAGAAGAGACATCATGCTCACACTGCTAAAGATGATGAACCAACAATAAAGAGACTCAAAGTAGAAACTGATTCTTCAAGTGATGAAGAATATGTCATGATCTCAACACTCATGGGCACTATCTCACATGGAAGCAATGATTGGCTTATAGATAGTGGGGAATCCAAACATATGACAAGATACAAAGAATCATTCGTCAATCTATTGAGCATGATTCACCTCACAAGGTAAAACTTGGGGATGATTATCAATACCCCATAAAAGGAAGTGGAGAAGCTTCCTACAATCTAGAATCCGTGAAATATTTGAAGATGAAAGTGTGCTATATGTTCCAGGATTGAAGAAGAATATTCTCTCCATCTCTGCATTAGATGCAAAGGGAATACGAGTTGTATTCGTTGATGGCTAAGTCCTAATGTGGCAAAAAGGAAACACAATAGATGATGCAACAATGATTTGAGAGCAAGAGGGAGGCTTGTAAAAGTTAAAGGGACAACTTGAATAAGCATTGGTTCATGAATCCATAGAACCAAGTGAACTATGGCACAGAAGACTCACATATGTGTACTATAGAAAACTACCGATTGCAAGCAAAGCAATTTCAAGACTACCAGAAATATAGACAAAACATGAAGGTATTTGTAAGGAATGTGTGCAAGGAAATATCATAAAGAAGACATTTCCAAGTGGCGAAAGCAAAACAAAAGTAATACTGGACATAATCCACTGATATTTCTGTGGGTCAATGTCATCTAGCTCACTAAGTGGGTATGTATACTATGTTTCCTTTATAGATGATTTCTCATGTAAAACTTGGATATATTTTTTGAAAGGGAAAAATGAAGTCTTCAGCAAGTTCGAGGAATTCAAATCCTTGTTGAAAATCAAACTGAAAGGAAGATCAAGAATTTGCATTCAAATAATGGTGGAGAGTTCACCTCATAAGAATTCAAGGAACTCTGTGGAGAATCTAGGATTAAGAGGGAGTTGAGCACTCCATACAATCCTCATAATGGAATTGCAGAACGGAAGAACAGAACAATAATGGAGGTAGCGAAAGAAATGCTACATGACTAGGATCATCCGATGCATTTATGGGAAGAAGCATCAAGGAAACTTGTGTCTGTACAAAACCGTACTCCTCACCGAGTAATCGAAAACAAGAATCTAGAAGAGGATTTCTCAGGAGAGAAACCAAAATTCAGCCATCATCAGAATATTTGGTTTCCTAGTGTACATACTCATTCTAAACGAAAATATGACAAAGCTCAATCCTTCAGGGAGGAAGTGGATATTCATAGGATACAAAGACAATTCAAAGGCCTATCGAGTATACCTCCCAGGATTCAAGAAGATCGACATAAGCAGAGATGTAACATTCGACGAAGATGCAACATAATCCAAATCTAGAAAACTATCTATTGTAGAAGCTAGAGAACCTAACACATCAAGAGTTCAAGACATGTCAATAAAAGAAACAATTCCAAAATACCATGAAGATTACGACATGGCAAAACCACAGGATCCTGTAGAACCACTTCGCGAGAAGAAATCCTACAAGAGAAAACCACCATGGTAACTAGATCTATTACAAGATGCATAAAGATATGGAGCTCTAGATGGGATGCATAGAGAAAGGAAAAGACCTAAACCATACACAACCTATGTGGCCTTGCTCTATGGCATCATTGACAAAGAACCTTCTAACTACAAGAAGGATGCAGAGAAGAAAGAATGGAAGGATGCCATGATCAAGGAGTACCAGTTGATTATGATGAATGATGTATGGGAGATAGTTTCAAGACTGGAAGGGAAATCTATCGTGACTTTGAAGTGGATATACAAGATGAAGCGTGTTGCAGATGGTAACATTGAGAAACACAAGGCAATGTTCGTGGCATGTGGATTCTTCCGGAAATATGGCATATACTACGAGGAGACATTTCACCCGTAGCGAGATACACTTTCGTTAGATCTATACTTGCATTAGTTGCAATTATAAAATGGAAGGTACACCAAATGGACGTCAAGACAACATTCTTGAATGGTGTAGTTGAAGACAAAGTGCACATGGAGTAGCCAATGGTATTTGAAACACATTACAAGCTTCAAATGCATTCCCTGGGACCATATGTTCTCATTCATATCTCATTCGGCCTACCTATTGAACTAATTACTCGACCAGCTCATTATCACCTATAGACATGTGGCAGATAGTACTGAAGAAAAATGGGTTATATTAAAGGACTATCAATTTTCACTAATACATTTGGGCAGATTTTTCCATGAAATATTTCCATGTTTTGAACATTCGTGGATTAATACTTCATTTTTTTTTATCATGGCGGAAAAACTGTGGCAATATCGACATTTTTAATTTTTGACAAACTTTCATCTCTATATCAATGATATATGGCTATCTTTAATTTAACATTCTTATTATTAAAATATTATTTGAAAGGGGGTACAGTTGGGACCTCATCGCGGGAAATAAAATGAACTTATTTTGACTTGCATATTGCCATTTGAGGTACTTTCTATAGATTTGACGGGATCACTTTGAATTGTTGAGCATACTACCTTTGGCAGAAGCCTTCAAATGCAAGAAGCAAATACTCAAATTATTGGATTTATGGCAGAGCAGGGCAGACTATATGACGACAAGAGATCTAATTTTTTATGGACATAGATTGGAGCAGGAAATTAAGAAAAGGAGTCACTTTGACAAGAATTCCACAAAATATTTAGCATAATCTCATATATAATGAATGGACCTACGACAAACTAATACAATTAATCCTTTAAAATACTAGTAGAAATCACACCCGCCAAACCAAAGCCATCTTTCAATGGCTCTTGGCTATTTACGCGTGGGTCAGTAAGCATGCATCCTTTTTTGGCCGTAAATATTTTTTTTATTTCCATGTCTTAGGAGGCCGACCTCATCACCAATTTATTTTTGTTATCATTAACCAAAACTTATTTAATTTTCCACATCATCATCATTTTAATTTTATTTTTTGTGCCAAGACTTGGCCTTCTCTTATGCCCGCATACCCTTCTTCAACTGTCCGTATGGGGGTATTTGATCTTCCAATAAGTATGCCTGCACTGTCCATCTTCAAGGTGCCAGTAGGTGATGTATTCAGATGCCCGCAACTCACACCAGGATGCCCGCAAGTGGCCATCAGGGATGCACACAAGTGGTGCTAAGAAGATGCCCACACTAGGCAATATCTTATGCCCGCAATAGTTTCTATCATGCCCACAATTTTCCTCATTTAGCATGCTCGCATGATCTTCTAGAGATGCCCGCAATATTTTCCTTGTCCACTATTTTCTCATGCCCACAACCATCTCTGTCATCAAGTTTTCTTGTCTATTGTCATGTCACCATCTCCTTGTCATCTTTGCACCAACATCTTTGTCTTGCCCAAATCATCTTCAAATGACCACAGAATGGGTCATTTGACTCTCTAGATGTTCCATGCTTGTCATGATTGCTTGTCAATGTCATTATGCACGTCCTTAGTAATCTCTGTCCTTCATTTCTTGTTCCAATTACACCTTGCCATGTCATCATGCTTAGACACCTCTTCGAATCTATGTTTGTTATTTATTGTTTTAATGAAATAATCAATTAAAACTTCTTCTAAACATTGCATCTCTCCAATAGCAAGACGTGTCTCTTCAAAACTCTATCTTAATTCTTTTTTGTTAAATTTCTGTTTATTTTTCTAAATACATTCCTGTAGCTTCTTATTTAATAAACTCTATTTATTATTTTTCACTAACTTTGTAGGTCCATCTTTTGCATATATGACCATCATAATGCAAACTGAAAGTATGGATAGATAGCCGCCTCAACAAGGATCAGATCCATGTCACCTTTTGAAATTTTTGATACACATGCATTATCTAGAGGTCATTTGAAAATAGGCTTCGAAACTGTTTAATTTAACACTTAGACAAAATTGTTTTTAACTTGTAAAAAACAATTTTTCCTCTACTTTGGAAGATTGATTTCTCCCTCATGTGATCACCAAAAGGAAACCTACAAGCATGACTAGATAGCCATTTCAACAATGAACAAGACCATATCACAAGATAAATCTGTTGACACACACACAACCTCTGGCAAGCATTTCAAAATAGCTTCTCAACCTCTTTTGAACATCAAAACATATTTCTTCCCATTTTGGCAGACTCCTATTTCACATGTGTGAACACTCTATGGAGACCTAAAGTCATGAGCAGATGGACAACTTACCAAATAATGGATCCATGGCATTTGATAAATTTACTTGCACAAAGACAACACTTGGAGGGCATTTCCTACTGACCTCTCAAACTCCTATTTTTAACACAGTCAATTTTCTTTTGTTCACACTATGCAAAGTATTATTTTCCTATTTTTTGTAGATTGATATTTTGCATATGAGACCATCATAAGACAATCTGAAGGTATGGATGGATAGCCAGTTCACCAAGGAACATGCCTATGCTACCTGATGAGTTTTATCATCAGAATAACCCCTCCTTGCAGGAATTTCATAATGCCTTTTCAATTTCCTAAATCTAACACAACCAATTTTCTTGTGTTCTTAAAATGCAAAATAATATTTTTCTTACTTTTGGAAGATTTATATCTTTGTAATAAAACACTCCACATGATAACTGAGACCATGGTTAGATGCACCCATCAACAAGCTATAGCATAACACTTTCATATTATTTTTCTCATCATCCTATGAGATAGGGCTGGTGTCAGATGGAATAACTCCCGAATTCTCATTATTTCTCCATAGAATGCATTTATTTATACATCTACGATGACTCTTGGGATCACACATCCGAGAGTCTCTTCATATTCCTAATATTTGCAATAACGTATAATCCCGACGGATTACATTCCAACAATCCCCCCCTTAATCCGAAGGGGTGTTAGTAAGTCTGAGCATGTTTCTGAATCTTTCAAACTTTTCTCGTCCAAGCGCTTTGGTGAAGATGTCTGCAACTTGATCATTTGTGGAACAATGTCGAAGATAGACTGTCTTGGCCTCTACATGATGTCAAATCAAATGATACTTTGTGTTGATGTGTTTGGTTCGATCATGGAATCTGGGATTCTTAGCCAGCTTGATTGCAGAAGTATTGTCAATCAATAATGGAGTGGAATTCTCTTTTTCTTCTTGCAAATCTTCAAGTATCTTCCTGAGCCATACTATTTCTTTCGTTGCTTCAGCTGCAGCCACATATTCTGCTTCTGTTGTTGAATCTACCTGAACTGACTGTTTGCATGATCTCCATGAGACGGCTGCTGATCCAAGCTCATAGTGTATCCAGAAGTTGATACTCTTGTCTCCTTATCGCCATCAAAATATGAGTCTGAGTACCCAATAAGTTTAAATTCATCAACCTTAGAGTACTTGAGTCCAACGTCTTGAGTCCCCTTCAAGTATCTTAGAACTCTTTTTGTAGCTGACCAGTGTCCTTCACAAGGTTTATGCATGAACCT
>LPNX010519023.1:10715-36662 GCA_001517045.1 Pseudotsuga menziesii
CTCCAACTTTCTTTATAAACAGTGTTGCATCATCAAGATCAAAATGTTCGAAATTTAACTTCAAAAGATGCTCGGTTAATTTTTCATACCATGCGCGAGGCGCCTGTTTTAGGCCATACAAGGATTTGACAAGCTTGCATACCTTTTGTTATTTTCCTTTCACAACAAAGCCTCTGGCTGAGACATGAAGAAATTCTCTTTCAAGTCTCCATTCAAGAAAGCAGTCTTCACATCCATCTAATGAACTTTCCACCCATTCTGAGCAGCTAAAGAGAGTAAGGTACAGATGGTAGCCCATTTTGCTGTAGGAGAAAACGTTTCTTCATAGTCAATTCCTTCCTTCTGTGCGTAGCCTTTTGCTACAAGCCTCGCTTTGTGCTTGTCAAGTGAGCCATCTGATCTGTATTTTTTCTTGTACACCCACTTGCAGCCAATTGGTTTGGTTCCAACTGGAGGGTCAACCAGCTTCCAAGTTCCATTCTTCATGAGTACATCATACTCATTCTGCATAGCTTCTTTCCACTCAACTCGAGTAGAAGATTCTTCAAAGGAAGTTGTTTCAAAGTTAGAAGATAAATTAAATTCACAATCAAATGATACATCCATGTCATCACCTGAATTATCTACTTCTCCTCCATCTTCATGTCTTTTTGAACTTCTCGTTCCCGTCTTTCCAACTTCATCCAGATGGACACTTTCAAGTGTCTTTGTGGCCCATTTAGGAATCTTCTGTGATGGTCCTGGTTGATCAGCTGGTGGTGCTTCATTTTCTTCAATGTTGAGTCTTCCAATTCTCTCAATGACATCATCCAGTTGAATCTCTTGTTTAGGTGAAGTAGCAGGAACTTCTTCATGCGGGGGAGTTGGTGCTTCATATGGAAATTCCAAAGGTTGATCCAAAATAGGAATCCCCCCTTCAAGGTTTGGAATTTCATATTCATTTTTAGAATATTTCTTTGGATGAGGATATTTTTCCAAATGATCAAGCTGTCTCTCAATGGACTGGTCATTTTTATTAGTCTCAAGAAAAATTACATCTCTGGAAATAACAAACTTCTTGTTTACCTCATCATATAGACGGTATGCCTTGGAGTTTTCTTCGTACCCCAAGAAAATGCATTTTCTACTTTGAGCACCAAGCTTGTTTCTTTGCTCCTTTGGAATCAAGGCATAGTAGGTGGAACCAAAAACTCTGAGATGCCTGACTGAAGGGAGATGGCCAAACCACATTTCATGTGGAGTCTTGTTATCAAGAGCATTTGAGGGACTTCTGTTTCTCAAATAGGCTGCACATTTCACTGCATCACCCCAAAACATTAGTTTTACATTATTAAAAAACATCATTGAGCGTACCATATTCATTATGGTTTTGTTCATTCTTTCTGCTACACCGTTTTGTTGAGGATTGTAGGGAACTGTAGTATGATGTGCAATTCCATGTTGGCAAAGATAATCTTCAAAAGAATTTGAAGTGTATTCTTTCCCATTGTCAGTACGAAGTGTACCAATTTTATATTGTGCTTGTTTTTCTATCAATGCATGAAAGTCCTTGAATGTTTGAAATGCTTCTGATTTTGTCTTTAATGAGTAAATCCAGCACATTCTTGAGTAGTCATCAACAAAGGTCATAAAATACGTATTCCCATTGGTAGAAGGAGTTGGAATTGGACCACATAAATCAGAATGCACTAATTCTAATTTCCTACTTGCTCTGAAATTAGATTCATGGAATGGCAACTTACTGTGTTTCCCTAATATACATGCATCACATTTTCTCTTCTCTTTGGGAATGGTGGGAAAAACAAATACACCATTCTTTCTCAACAAACGAAGACTGTTATAATTCAGATGATCAAATCTTGCATGCCACAATAAACTTGATGACAAATTACCTTCTCCATGCTGAGAGAGTTAGGCATAGTTCTGAACCCTTGCAGATGAAACCTTTAGCTTTAGCATCTTCCCATCTTCGTATCCAGTCATGATGACTTGGTTGTTAGAGGACTTTCTTATTTCTACGATTCCATCAAACATGTGGATGGAATGGCCTTGCTGTCGAATCTGCACCAAGGACAGCAGGCTTCTCTGCAACTCTGGAAGATAAAGAACATTTTTCAACAAGAAATCAGGGAATCTAGGCATCTTCAGTCGAATGGTGCCCATTCCCTTTGGTTTAAGACTTGACTTATCTGCAAAGTAAACTATGCCATTTATTGTTTCATTAAGTTCTTCAAAACAGTCTTTTCTAAAATTCATGTGTGATGTTGCACCAGTATCAAGTAGCCAACAATCTGTGTAAGATGAAAGTGACGTCATTTCATTAATACCAATATTACAACGTGCAACAATACAATGAGCAGAATCGGAAGATTTACTAGCATCTTGGTTCTTATTGTCATCTTTCTTCTGGTTATGTCTGTCTTTGATGGAGTCCCACGAAGCCCAACACTGATCTACTGTGTGTCCAATCTTTCCACAATGCTTGCACTTCAAATCTGATCTTTTGCTGGAGTTGTTTCTGCCTCCTCTACCTCTGAAGTTTCTTCTTCCTCTGCCTCTCTTGCTGCTTTCTCCTTTGGGATGATCATTGGATTGGTCTTTGGTGTGGTTCTTTGCTTTTTTAGCAAAGCAAAGTGATTCTCCAGAATGGTCGGTTGTCTTCTTGCCAAAATCTTTCTCTCTGTCAGCTATCTTCTCTACCAGGGTGTCAAATGTCAGTGATTTGAACTTGTCACTTGCTTGCAACGACTCAAGATAGTTGGAGTGAGAAGGATACAAAGATTTTACAAATGCTACAAGGGGAAGATCTGGTTTCATACCAGTGGCTTGAATCTTGTGCATGATAGCTTTGATTTCAGAGGCAAGTAACATGGGATCATTGTCTTTTACTTCTAAACTGAATAGTTTTAGCATTAGTTGAATAACTTCCATTGCAGAGTGTGAATCATACAAATCTTTTAACGTTTTTAGTGCTTCAAAACATGACTTTGCAGGCAATATGTGCTGGCTCACCTCTTCACTGACTGTGGCAGTGATTACCGCTAAAGCTTTCTTGTCTTTTGTTTTCCAAATGGCCTTCTCTTTCTCGGATTCTGGAGGTCCTGGGTCTCTGGTTATGGGCCCTCCATCTTCTGTCTCTATTGTGGTGCCTTCGCAAATACCGTCCCAAAGGTCATTGTAGATGAAGGCAGATTTGATATTCCTCCACCATTCTGGATAAGTGTCTTTGCCAGTGAGAGTGGCGCCAACTACAGATGCTATAGATTGCATCTTCTGCTATAGATTGCATCTTCTGTGATTGAATCTTTCAACTAAAACAATAGGAGAAAAAGAAGAAAGAGTAAAGGTGCAGGTCTAAGTCTCTGCCACCTTCCTCAAGATTTACAACAATGCCAATGTCTCTACTATTGTCATACAAACTTTGAAATACAAACTTAATCCTCTCAAGCCTACAATACCAACTTTGAATATGCTTTGAATGGCTTTCAAACTAGTAGAAAACAATCTCTCACCAACGCAAAGGAGCAGGTCGCAGGTCAAAGAAAAGCAGGATTTCTTCAAGAGATTAGAACGCATCCTTCTTGTCAACACAGTCTTCAGGGTCTATAGAAATACACTTCAATGCAGTCTTTATGGTCTTCAATGCAGAGGCAAAATGAGACCAAACCAAAGTCACCAACGTAGGCAGAGAACAGAAGCTTCTTCAAAGGAACCAGGCGTTCAACGCAGAGAGAAAACACAATGCTTATGAGCAGCACATCATTGAGCAGCACCAAAACATAAAGTTCCACCAACACATACGAGCAACATGCAGGAGATCACCGAGCAGCACAATGTAGAGGGTTGGAGGCTCCAGGAATACGAGCTGCAGAATATGAGCAGCTTCACGTGACTGAGCAAAAAATTGTGTCTTCTGCAAGGATTCTCATCATCTTCAAAGCAAGTTTGCTCTACGCACTTGAGAAAGGTTGTGAATCTCCACCATTAGTGTTCAGTCACCAGCATTCAAAGGAATTATAGCAGCATATCACGGCTTCAATCAATGTAGTCACACTTTGCACAATTGAAGAGGGCAGAGTTGCAAATTCTCTCCACCAATGATATTCAGTCTTCAAAGCGGTCACAGCATCAGCAATACGACTTCAATCTCCAGCAAATTCTCAGTTGTGATTACTGAGATCTCTTCTTGATTGGTCGTAGTACTCCATCTTCCATAGCAGTTCCCAACACTAATCCTCACGTGAAATTGCAGCTCATAACAGGTGGATTCTACCTAAATTTGAACAGAAAACACACGGCTTTTATGACAAACAGGTTATGGGTAGAAATAGAAGGTCAAGGTCTTCTCAAAGCAGGTGTGGAGAATATCTCAGCAGGTAGTGGAATGGAAGCACGATGGGGCTGTGAGAAATATGAGTTGCAGCAGAGTGGTAACTCTTAAATGAGAAAATGAAGCATTGATGCAAAATTAGGGTTAGGTATACAGCAGACTAATTCAAATGTTCTAGCAATGAACAATCAACGTGCAACAAATTGAGGAAATAATTAATAACATATTTCCCAACGGACTATTTCATACCTAAGACAACCATTCCTCAACGCATGCCTGCACTTGTCATGCACACAATGAATGCACTGGCAGGAGAGATGCACGGAATTATTGGCATCCAGGCTGTAGGAAAACGCATGCAAATACAGACTGATGGGGCAGGAAGCCTGAAATAAATAAGTAGAAGGAAGGATGAAGGTTTGGCAGTGAGACTGCTAGGAATGGCAAGCATACAGGCAAGAGTTATGGCAGGCACCCGCTCTGATACCACTGTCAGATGGAATAACTCCCGAATTCTCATTATTTCTCCATAGAATGCTTTTATTTATACATCTACGATGACTCTTGGGATCACACATCTGAGAGTCTCTTCATATTCCTAATATTTACAATAACGTATAATCCCAACGGATTATATTCCAACAGCGGGCATTTCCCTGAGGCCACTGAGGCAGTTTTGCCGATACTGGAATAGTGCAAAACAACCTAAAACTTTGTTTTGGTAGACCATTATCTTTGTCATCAAACATCTTCTTTGAGAACTGAGACCATGGTGAGATATCCTCTTCAACAAGCTGTAGGATGATAGCTTCAGATAATTTTTATCATACACCTATAAGGTACGGCGGGCATTTTCCCAAGGCAACATGAGCCAGTTTTTCCAACACTTGGACAATTTTATTAGTCTGGTCCAATCTGCCTAAAGCACTGTTTTGGAAGGTTCATAACTTCTTCCTCAGCTACTTCCAAGACAATATGAAGACATGGTCATGTAGGAAAAATATCAATCTACAAGACCCCCATATGGTGTAGGAATTTTCTTCAACACACAATTTGTGGCGGGCATTTTCTTAAAGCTACCCGAGCCATTTTTCCAACACTTGGTCATTTTCAGGACTTTCTCCAAAATTTATTTTGAAACCTCATTTTGGCAGATTCATAACTTTGTCTTCATACATGCTTAAGGAGAAATAATACCATGGTTAGGTAGAAAAACCAACACACTACAAGACCCCCATGTGCGGAGGGAATTTACTCTAACCCATAATTTTGGGTAGACATCTTTTTGAGGCTACATAGCCATTTTTGCTTGCTCTGGCACAAACCCTTGTTTTGGCAGGTCCATAACTACTCCCTCAGGCACTTTTAGGACGAACTGAAGACAAGGCCAGGTATGAAAAACAACAATCTATAGGATCCCCATGTGGTGCAGGCATTTATATTGTCCTATAAATTATGGCGTGCATTTCCCTAAGGAAATTTTTACTAATTTCCCCATACTTAGTCATTTTCCTGTTTTTCACCAAATTACCATATTTTTCCAAAATGATTGTCATTAATGTTGTCACCAATGACAATCCTATTCATCACAGTCTTCATGTTTTTCTTTATAGAAATTGGTATATAATATACTGCATTTAGAAATATAATTATATCTAATGTATTTAACAAGTTACTGTTTGGTATGGTGTATGTAAGACAATTACTTGTCACTACAAGGATTTTTCACTATGAATGAAAATGCAAGGAAGCTTGCTCAATTTAGAGCGGCATTAGAGGTGAGGGGAGATGGAAATTGTTACTGCTCTTGCTCTGATTGCAGGGTCTTGCAAAGAAGAAGAATTTTAATAATGACAACTGAAAGACATTTTAGGGAGAAGGGGCAGGCCGAAGGGGGTTATGAATATTGTCCCTTAGTAAGAGGTTATTCAATTTTTAATGTATTTTATGTAATAGTCATCATGTCATGAATTTCAGTAAAATGTCTTATTATTTTATTATATGTTCTACACACACTAATTTTACTACATTGTTTGTAAATATATAGACAATGCCCCCAAAATGTCGCCTTCCAGAGAGTTATTTTCCAAGTACTAGCAGAAATACTCATTTACAGGGTGACGAACATCTAGATCAGAATATTGAAGCTGATCAAGTTCTTAATGATGATATGGATGCAGATAACGTTAGTGATACAAATCAAGAAGATGAGATACATAGATTGATCCAAGACACATTTGCTCCAATGGATGAGGAAAACCAGGATGATAGTCATGATGTTGATCCTCTACTCGAGAAGTCACGTCAACCTCTTTATGAAGGCTCAAAAACAAATCTTCTATCTGCTATAATGTTGTTAGTGAACTTGAAGGTTTTGAATGGTTTATCAAACACCTGTCTCACACAGATACTAAAGTATGCAATTTGTTAATTCTTTATGTCTGCATGTTCACATGTACATGAAGGGTAGAATTTTTTCCTATATTGCTATTGTTATCTAATTTGTAAAGTATGGATGCAATATTAATGATTAATATTGTTTACATTGACTTATTCTTTTGAATTTTGTAGATTGTTAGGTGAATTTCTATTACCAACGTGATAGGCACATAGGATGATGAGAAAAATTATCTGAAAGTGATAGGCTCTATTATGTTGGTTGGTGCATCCAACCATGGTTTCAGATTGCCCAAAGAGAGTCTAAGGAGGAAGATATCAATCTGCCAAAAGTGCCTCTCACCTTCATTTGCACTATCCCAGTAAAATGCGCGCCAAGGTTAGATGATGAGGTTGCAGGAGAGAAGATTGGCATGGTTGAGTCAGTATGATATTCCTCACATTTTGTATGTCTCACTCTCCAAGTTCAATGAAAAAAATAAAATCACCTTGGTGACTTAGGGTTTGAAGAGATTTGTCAGTGTCAATAAGCAGTTTGGAAGACCACTTTCAAATTCCTGTCAGATGTTGGGTGTATGTCAATAGGTTCATCAATTGGCATGGATTTGTTCTTTTTTGAAATGGACATCCAGCCATACTCTCAGGCTGAATTACAATGGTAACATATGCAAAATATCAATCTGCCAAAAGTAGGAAAAATACTATTTTGCATATTGAGAAACACAAGAAAATTCCCCAAGTGTTGAGAACGAGATTTTGAGAGGTCGTTTGGAAATGCCCACCAAGGTATGTCCTTGTGAAAATAAATTTATCAAATCTCATGGATCAAAGGCCACCTGGACCAGTTTTCCAACACTTAGCCATGTCCAAGAGTTTCTCCAAGGTTTATCCTGAAACCCTATTTTGGTAGACTTATAACTTTCTCCTCGGAAAGGATTAAGGCAAACTGATACCATGGCTAGATAGCTAGTTCAACAATCTATAGCCTGATATGGTGGTGCAGGCATTCTATTCAAACCATGAATTATGGCTGGAATTATCTTAGAGTAGTTTTGACTACTTTTTCATACTTAGTCAATTTCCGAAGTTTCACAAAGTTGGTAGGTTGACATCTTCCTCCTTAGAGACTCTCTGGTGAGGAAAGTGACATGGTTGTATGCTCCATACAACACTCTAGAGACTCACATTCTTAATACATTTTTCACATCATCCTATGAGTCATGGAGGGCATTTCCTTAAGGCCACTTGGGAAGATTTAACACCAATTCCATACTAGACAAATTTCTCAATTTGGACTAATTTGCCTAAAACACCCTTTTGGAAGGTCCATAACTTTTTCTTCATCCACTTCCAAGAAAATATGAACACATGGTCAGGTAGGCAGAATACCAATATACAAGACCCCCATGTGCTGCACGAATTTACTCTAGCCCATAATTTAGGGCGGGCATCTTTTTGGGGCTACTTAGCCATTTTTGCATCCACCAGTGAAACACCCTGTTTTGGTAGGCCTGTATCTTTCTGCTCAAGAAATGTTAAAGAAAACTAAAATCATGAATAGGTATCCAAACCAACTAGCCATAGGATGATACCATGGTGTGGGAATTCTTCTCAAACCATGGATTGTAGCGGCCATTCTCTTAAGGCTATTGGGACCAATTTTGACTAAGGCTACTCGAGACCAATTCTTCCTTAAATATATGTTGTAGTTTGGTGAGGCAAGTGACATAGTTGTATGCTCCATACAACACTCTAGAGACTCACATTCTCAATACATTTTTCACATCATCCTATGAGGTATGGCGGGCATTTCCTTAAGGCCACTTGGAAAGATTTAACGCCAATTCCATACTTAGAAAAATTTCTCAATTTGGTCTAATCTTCCTAAAACACCCTTTTGGTAGGTCCATAACTTTTTCTTCATCCACTTCAAAGAAAATTTGAATACATGGTCAGGTAGGCCGAATACCAATATACAAGACCTTGATGTGCTACAGCCATTTACTCTAACCCATAATTTAGGGCAGGCATCTTTCTGAGGCTACTTATCCATTTTTGCATCCACTGGTGAAAAACCTTGTTTTGGCAGCCCCGTATCTTTCTCATCAAGAAAGATTAAAGCAAACTCAAATCATGAATAGGTCGCCAAACCAGCTAGCTATAGGGCGGTACCATGGTGCGAGCATTCTTCTCAAACCATGAATTGTGGTGGGCATTCTCTTAAGGCTGTTGGGACCATTTTTTACTAAGGTTGATGGGAACAACTCTCTTAAGGCTGCTGTGACCAATTTTGACCACTTTTCTGAAAATTTTCCTCATGGAAGGGTGGATTTTGTATGGTTGGGTGGTCTCACTATTTTTTGCATGGAAACCTTGATAATTTCAGCATGGAAACTCGAGGTAAACTCTATTGTTGTAGTTTTTCTTCAAGAGTTTTTTACCTTGGATATTTAGGGTTTGGTCTAACTTGGGCATCTGCAGGTGTGGTTGTTGCTGGAGCGATGGTTCATTCTTGTTCATGAGGTGGTGTCTTAGCTATTTTGCTTCCACAACTACAATTGGCTCAAGTAAGTGATTTTCTTTTCCTTATGAGAATTGTAAATTGCAATGTGTAACCCTGGAATATTTTCTTTGGATTTTGGATTTTATGAATTTATCTATGAAAATGAGGGTTGTTGTTATGCATCCCCAAGTTCTATTTTTCATCCTTACATTCATGTGATATACAATGAGTAATGCTAATTGAATATATACATATCAACAACTTCCACAAGCCCCATTATCATGACAAAGATGAGGGAAACTCAATGTATGAAAATGGAAACCACTTGTAACTCAATAGGAAGTAAGCTAATTGGTGGCTAATTTAGAGAGGGATCTCTCTCTATTTACATAGTTTTCATATGCAAGATATTCAATCGATCAAAGACAATTCAGAAGGTTAGATTTCTGAGTAGAACAAGTTTGTTTTGATAAAGTCTGGTGGGACGATCATGGAGGGGACCATTGGGCAATGGAGTCAACAATCCAGTCTGCAATATGTTCAATGAGGCAAGGAATCATGAAATTTTACGGACAAAGGAAAGATAGTCATCCATCCTTCAATATGGAGATATTTAGTAGGTTATTAGCAGACAGGAGAAAACAGTCCATCACGCAGAGCACCTAACCGGGGTGAATTCTACATGAATTTAGAAGAAAATGTTCGAAAATGCTTGAACAACGGGCCGAGAGCATACAAGATGAATTCTGGACCATATACACTAATGCTCAAACATGAAAATCAAATACAAACTGGAATGAAAAACATGAGGATAAACATTCACTTAAAGAAGTTACTTATTGAAGAAAAATATGACACAGGAATCTCTGCCATGAAAGGATTATCATTCCTCTGGAATTTTATTCATATCTGGAAATCTTGAAACACGTTACAATGGAGAACCTCTGCTCTTGAAAATTCCCAACCATTCTCCCCTATGTGGGGAGCAATTTATACTATCTCAGTCCCCAAGGCTAATCCTCGAAACAGGACATGTAATTGTTTACAGTCATAATCAACTACTAACAACTTAGAGCATTGTACTATTGCCACAGTTTACAGAGATTAAAAAAAACATTATATATGGAGCTAATGTGCATGCTCGGTCTGGATGGCAGCACATCGCTTCTGTTTCTGAGCTTGCAGCTTGTGAAAACGACGTTAAGGATGCTTCTGATGACTCACTGCTGACTGGGCTCGACCATTCTTCTGTCTGTCGAATCAGCAATGTGTCCTTCCTTGGGTGTGTGTAATTTCATGCTCAAAGGAACCTTTCTGCATGGTTTCCTAACTAGCAAAGGAGTTTATCCTTTCCATCCTTTGCCTTTTCTACAACCCCCCTCTATGCTAGTAATACTATTGTATGAGGGGACTTAGAGAAGGGAATCTTTGTATTCCCCACCTCCCATGGCGCGGGTTCTCCTATAGGTCATATAGTGGGGGGTGTTTTCCACCTCGTCACCACCTCAGAAAAAGTTGGAAACTGGAGTTCACAAATGAGGCGATGAATATTTTGGATACCCGCCACCCCGACACGAGCATTCGCTCCTACTGGTTGCTGCCAAACATGGTCACCATGTACCGAGACTTTGGAAGCCATGATTTCTTCCATGGTTTCTAGGGAGACACACCGGGGACAGGAAAACCCAGACATCGTGCAGCTAAAGGTACAACTATCTGGAAACATTCAAAGTGCTTCACATCTAGGCCCCAATGGTTGGCACTTTCCTGGTGTGAAAAACCAAGGCGACAGATGAGCATGGAATCAAGATCACCAACCATCAACACCTCGAGACTGACAAGATTCTCAAAGCATATCACCATTTCAACTCTTTTATAATTCTCATAATATCTTAGTAGAATAACACTTCGAGCATTGTCTCTAATTACTGATTCATGTTATGCATCTTAATTGGCCTGGGAAGGTGGTGTTTATATAGGGTGATGAAGATGAAGATGGATATAGAGATGACTGGTCACCATAATGGTAACACGAGTGGACACGTGGGTAGGGATCTTTATTTTCTGCTGAGAATCCAATCATGCCACCTCCTTTGATGCTACATTACTGTCCACATGGATCACAGTGTTTGGACGTGACATTCTTTACCTTTTCACTTAGGCTGACGGTGGTGTTCGAAATGGTTTCGGCTAGCTGCATCCCTTTGCTTCATGTAGAGGCTAGATTCGTCGCTTCAAATATCTGAACTTCATGATATCCCATTGTTTTCTACGCAAGCCAAGTGCCGGATCTCTCGAGTCGGGAAGGATAGTGAATCGGTGATGCTTTGGACATGATCTTCACCTAAGGCATGTCACAAATGGCGTCGAGGGATATGATTATTAGTCAGCTCGTATGTGAGGACATCCTTTCTGTACCAGACCTGACCAGGACACCACCTTTACCAGGTTGAACGGATCCAGAGTCGGCCCAGGGATCAAATTTGAAGGGCAAGTCTCATTTTACTTTGAAGGGCTGTGAGAAATTGAACCCTTCAATGTTGACATTTAAAAATAATTCATTCTTTTCATTTGAAAATTTAAGTGTTTAAAAAAAAATCATTATTTATTAAAAACATTGTATAGAAAAAAATGACAATAAGAACAAATTCCAAGTGATTCAACATTTACATGGAATTAGTGAGGTAAACCATGTACATATGATTTATCACTTCCATATTCCTTTTATGGGGATTACTCAAGAGTTAGTATAGAGGAGGAGAGAACATGTAATAGTGATGGAAGATGAGATTGGGAAAAATCCCATTTAGAAAGAGATTGTTGCACTTGTTTTATTAATGTGAACATAGCCATAACCATTAGGAGTATTGGTTTTTTGTATAGCATGTTCTTTGGCCTATTTATTTTTTGAAGGGAAATGCTTGTTTCCTATCATGCTAAAGTGATTAAAATAGTTGAGAACTACTCGCAACCTTATCTGAATGCATAATATGAAATTAGGGGTGAAAGTAGGCTCATGGGGTACTAAAGCTTATTTATGTCTAGAATTGTTTTGAGAAGAGATCCATTATTAGAACTGCTATGTTACAAGGCCAAAAGAGATCAGGCATCAAATCCCTAACATTAATAACAAAAACTAAAAAGATGATCTTTGTCTAGTGCCAACGTATCCACCTAATACTAGTGTACTTCTAACATTGTACATCCCTGGGAGATTTAAAATTGTTGATCCTTGTTGTGACCACTTGATCATTTCCATAGCCAATGGTTTAAATAAACAACACAAATGTGAAAAAATTAGAAGAATAAATTTTCCATGACATTTTACCTTACCTGTTTTGAAATGAACTTTTCTACATGCTATTAAAATCATTGTATTATTATCTTTCCAAGTAAATAAGTTTTTTAGGATCCACATTTCCATTAATGGAAAAAAAGTTACAAATACTATCACAAAGCTAATTGATATGTTTTTCCATATGGACACAGTTCATGAGTAACTAGCCATTCAATTTCAAACTCCGCCTAATCCCTATTCATCGTCTTCACCAGAATAAACCTAAGTATTAGAAGACTTGAAAATTTATCTTTCAAACTTTAGTCTTGAGTCTACTAACATCTAGATGTCAAATGAGAGGGATTGATAGGGATTCTCCTTTCTCTTTTCAAAACTCGATGCATATAATTATTATTCAAACACATTGAAAAAAGTATCCTTCAGACTTCAATGTGGATCTTACAAGTATTTGGATCTCACACGAGAAGAAGTTTGAGAGGGATTCCACACTTATCTTTTCAAATTTTCATCTTATATTTATGTGAAAAGGTTAGACAAAAAACAAGGACTATTATATACTATAATCTCTTTGTGAACCTTACAGATTCAAAAATGTTATTTTGACAAAAAACATATTTACAATCTCTTCTCTTCAATTCTGGGTTGATAGGTTTGAGGACTGGTATCCAAGGTAATTGTAGACTCCATTTGATATGTCGACATTACGAACCTTTATCAAGGTTCATCATCAAGACAATGAGTCAAATTTTCCAACAAATATCAAGTATTTTAAACTTTTTTTGTTCTATTATGGTTTATGACTTTCGGATGCTCACAACACTAATTGTAAATCAGAAATAAAAAGAAAAGCATTGCCACCACCCAAATGTTTTAGGAGAAACAACTATTTATTCAACCTCCCGGATCCCACAAGAGATGGCTATAATGCACACTCGATTATTGCGTGGAATCATATAATTCACATCTCTATGGCCCTCACATGATGCACATTGGCAACCGTTGGGGCATCTTTCGCCATTCATTTCATGGAGCAAGATCTCATACAAATATAGAGACACACACAGATACATAATTATTATTATTTTAGCTAATGAAATTCCATACATATATAAAGTGGTCTCTAATCTCCCCGTCCATGGAGAATATAGTTTATTGAACTTAGATAAGGGACAACTCTATTGGGTCGGTGAAAAAGTAGGTCGTTAGGTCGTTGATAAAATAAGCCATTGGAATTTGGAAGGACCTTTGAATGGAGGTTTGATTCCGCTCAATGGCGTCTCTTTTGTTCAAGTGTGGTTGCACTTACCTAAAGGAAAAACCCCAGAATGTAAACCTAATGCTTCCAGGCAGCAACCTTTTTTATCAACCCTAAATTCAACAACTATTTTCAGAATTGAATCATGTCCTCCCCATATGCTCAATTCAAAGTGATCAAACAAAAGCCCCAATTTTAGGTGGATTATGGATAGTCTATGACGTGTCTAGAGACTTTCAGAGATCATTCTTTGTTTCAAGGTCACTCAGGGCGCAGATCATAGAGCCCACAGAAGGAAGAGGAGGAAGAAGAAGAGGACTCAAGTCAAAAGGTGAGGCGAGTGAGGAGGGGAGACATAATAGGGGAGATCAACACTATCAACCTGCACAGCTTGATTTGGTGAGATCAATATCAACCATCGATCTCTAAAATACCTTCATCGGGACTACTCAACCTTGAGAGCTTTAACAATCTGCTAACCCTTTTTCATTTGAACGAGTGAGCAACATATGATTGCAGAATGCTTCTCACCCGTTGATCTACCCAACATATTTTTTCGACCGTAGATCTTTGCAGCCCCTACCAATTTCCGTAAATCGACCGTAGATGTTGATTAGGAAGAGGGAGATGACGACGATGATGATGATCATGTCTCATGAAGATGATGATGATGAAGATGATGATGATGATCAATGATGGTGGTGGTGATGACGACGACAACAACAATGATGATGATGATGAGGGCGAGGATGAGGACGATGATGACGAGGATGAGGATGATAAGGATGATGATGATGATGTCTAGGATGAGGATGATGAATATGATGATCATGATTATCGTGATTATCATGATGATGATTAGGATGATGATGACAATGATGATGATGATGATGAATATGATGGTGATGGTGATGGTGATGATGATGAATATGCTAATGAAGATGATGATGGTGATGGTGATGGTGATGATGATGAATATGTTAATGAAGATGATGAAGATGTGATGACAATATATTTACTTTGGTCTTCACTAAATTGTTCTGAGCTTCACCAACATTATAATAGAATGGTTATGAGTGATTATTCACTCCTATAAAGAATGCACTTTATGGAACTACCAAACTGCTCAGTTTGGATCTTCCTCTTTTAAGACACCGAACTAGGTCCATAAGTCTTTATTCTTCATGTGCACAAATATAAAAATAGGAGGCTTCATAGGGCCCAAAAACTTGTATTTTGTTATACTACTTCCTCGGATCATATTGAATTGTCAGATTAGTCCTTGGAATGGGTGTTAGGAGCAATCCTTATTTTTTCACTCAATTGGATGCCCCCCCTATCATGTAGACATCTTCATTCACTGAGCTCCCCCTAAAATTGCGATGATGAATATGATGATGATGATGACGAATATGATGATGATGATGAAGATGATGACAATGATAATGAAAATGATGATGATGATGATGATGCTGAAGATGATGATGATGATAATGGAGATGCTGATGAATTGGATGACGATGATGTCGATGATGAATATGATGATGAAGATGAAGATGATGATGATGATGACGATGAATATGATGATGATGATCAAGATGATGATGGTGATAATGAAGACGTTGATGATGAAGATGATGATGGTGATAACGAAGACGTTGATGATGAAGATGATGATTATGATGATGATGATAAGTAAGATGACGATGATGACGACAACAATGATGATGATTATGAAGATGATGATGATGATATTGATGAAGACGACGAAGACTATGGTGATGACGATGACAAGGATGATGATGAGGATAATGATGATGATGATCATCGTCGTTGTTGTCGTCATCACCACCATCTTCCCCGTTTTCATCATTATCATGATCATCGTCATGATCATCGTGTTCGTCCTTGAAGGGACTTATGTATAGGATCTCACTATAAGCAATGCATCCAATATAAATTATGACAAAATCCTATTTAAATTAAATTAAATTAAATTAAACTACACTAAATTAAAAACATAGAGTTGTTTAACTATAATTAATTTAAAATGCAACAAAATATAAAATATGAAAATAAAAAAAACCAAAAATAAACTAAACAAAAGATATATATGCAAAATAAAAAACAAAAAAAACACCAAATATAAAATATGCAAATAATCAAACAAAAAATGTAGAATTCAAAAACACCCTTGCACTAGCTCATAAGCATTCAAAAATACCCGCGCAGGATCTGCTCCGGCTCCCATTTGGGGGTTTTCGATTTTGAACTTTCGTTGAAGGATCTGGAACATGCTATGATGGTTTTTTTACAAGAAGGGTGGGCGAAGGAATTTTCCTATTAGTGCATCATCCACTCCCTTCGCATGTGAGCCCATGCTTCTAGAACCACCTGCCCCACCTCCAGAATGGCATCAATGTTTAGATCTTTAGGTTTGTTTCCTTCTATGTTTTTCTTGATTACCTATTGTGTTTTTATTTTATTGATGGTTTTTTTCGTTGTTGTGGATGTGGTGGAGATGAAATGGCTCAAATCTCCTTATGAGCATGAAGCATGAAATGTCCAGGTGAACTTGGGAAATTCAATGTGAGAAATAAAACCAACAATTATCGAGGTAAAGGAGGAAGGGAATGAGATATTTTAATGCTGACATGCCTGTGTTTGCTTGTTGTGAGATATTTTGACAATATGCCTGAATGGAATGTGGTGGTTTTGTGGAGCTATATGATTGCAAGGTATGCTCTTAATGGGAAAGATGAAGAGGCTCTCAAGATGCATTTGCAAGCGTTGATTATGGGGATGAGGCCGAATGATTTTACTTTATCGACAGTGCTTCTGATTTGTGCAAACATCACGACTTATGATTAGGGTAAGCAAGTTCATAACCTCACCATAAAATATGGATTTGATTCATATGATTTTGTGGGTATTTATCTAGTTGGCATGTCTACAAAATGTGGGTTTGTTTCTAGTTTTGTTCATTCCTTTTGGGCATCATGTCAAAATTCCCATGAATTGACAGTTCAAAGCTAGATTGTGAATCTTTTTAATAGGATATGTAAGTGGCTATTGTGTTAATTATAATACAATAACTGGTTCTCTGTGGACTCGAAAACCCAATTCTCTTAGGTGCCAAGATAACTCCATGCCATGTTTTTTATTTAAAGGGTCACGGGGTATTATATTTGAGAGGAATCTATGTTGGTTGTTACCATTTCAGCAACCATTTCGAAAACAAGGCTGTAACAACCCTATATCAACACACTTCCACCTGCTGCCTACAGTCTGCAATAAACTGTAAACTGTCAAACTTTGATAGCCCTCCCTACCTGGAACCATAGTAAACACCGAACTGAATCAAAGGTTAACTATTAGTTGGATGGTGATATTATTTAAAAGAGATAAATAAAGTCTGAAATTTTAAATTATTTGCATAGCTACAAGTCTGGAACATACATTTGGTGGCTGTCCTATATTGCTAACAATAGTGTTCAAGGTTTGGAGTGGTGTGGTTTACATTGAATACAAAACTAAAACTCTTATACACCTTACATTGGTAACCTTCATTGCTGCTATAAAACTGTCACAATTAGAACTGTCATACTGTATTATGCTGCTATATTTATATGAGTCCTCATACTTGAATGGAAGGTTATTGGTTGGTTAAATATTGCAATTGAATTGTATATGGTTACACGACTAATGATCTCTTGTATGCTAAAGTGCTACTGGACGACCTTGCTACTAATTCCATATAACTTGAATTGAATACAATGACTTGATATCACTTAAATTTGCATCTATAAGCACTAAATCAACTTAGTATGTCTTCTTCATTCATAGAAGTGATTGATTGAAAGGAACTGGTCACTAATACAATTGTGTAGAAGATATAGTTGGTTGTCCTTGTAATTAAATAGAAAGAAGGTTCCCTACAACCAAATGCATTTTCCATGGCACTAGAGTCCATGGCCAAGTTGCCGGAAAGACCAGAATAGGTGTCGTGCCATGAACATTTTGGTACAGAAATGTGTGGTAGAGACTAGAAATGTGTTACCAGTTACCACTACCAGCCATAAATACAGGTCCAATGGAAACATGTTTCTACAGCTGGAAAATAATTTTCATGCCATACCAATGTCCATACAACATGTTTTCTTCTCTACATCCATCTATTTTGACTTGGTTTGGCTTATTTTTTTGATAGACTTGACCAAAAATGCTGGTAAAAGTTGACATTTCCTCTATCTTTCCTTTTCTATCCTTTTACCTAAATTTTTAACATTACCACTAACTACTCCAGTATGTTTGATAAAGTTTCCAACCTCATCATACTTCATATGGAGAAAGTAGAATTTCATACTCCATTCAAAATTCAACAAACTTAATAGTTTAAAGGATTTCAGGATTGGCAAGATTACAGTCATTTGATTGGATTCTATCATGTATCAAGGAATGAGATTGGAATTTAATCAAGAGCACCAAGCCCTTTATGTAACCCGATGTTGGTGCCATTGATTGTTGAATTCCTCTATCATGGCCTTAGCAAAAAAGTACCCTTCACTCAAGCCAAAATCATTGATTAGGAATGAGCTTTTTCTATGATATTTTAAGGCTTGTATTAGGTAGTTTCATCAAAATTGAATGGTGTTAATCAATGTCCCTAGAGGATTGAGGTAGAGCCAAAGGCTAGATGAGGAGGTAGAGGGTGATACTAATGGTGAGTATCCCAATATAAGTGATGGTGGAACTTTTCTTGTCATTTAAATGTTCTTACTCATTTATTCATAATCCTTTCTTTCAAAGTTCCAATATAATGTGCTATTTATAAATGAGTGGTCATGTTTCCAGTGTGTTTCAATTTTGGAAACACATACCTGTTTCCCCATATCGTGTAACTTAGGTCCACAACCGTAAATGGAATTGATTTAACTTCATTGCAATTAAATTTGTGGCATTGCTGTGAACTTTCCTAGCCATTATTTGATTAGAATTCAATAAACCCTTTTTCAAAGCTAATATTAAATGTCAAATTGGAAGCAAGGAAATAGTCATTGTAAAGGGAAATCTACAGTAATAGGAAGAAGATAGAGATTACCAACAAAGGAAAAACAAAGGAATATTATAGTTAAACAAAAAATATGTTGAGAGAGAAACCAACCTTAGTGAGTTCTTCTTGTGAGTGATCAACTGCAGGAGATGTAGATCCAGCAGGGGCAACATGACCATTTACAGCATTATTGATAGCTGCATCTACAAAAGGATCAGGTGTGTTTCCACCATCCTTATTTTTTCAGTTTCCATAAGCTCCACCTCCTCCTCTTATATAAACTAAACCATAAGATGTTAGCATACACGGATATGCCTACAAATTCATACATCTCGAATGCAGTGGCTTACTAATATAAATGCCTTCATAACAACCAATCGAAATATCTAATTGTGGTAAAAAACAAGCACAAGTTGTGAAGAGAATTCTTATACTATTGTTTAGTACTCTTATTTGATGCTTATGGATGGTTGATTGGATGTCTTTGATACTTGATGCTTGGTCAATGGATATCATCTTCAATTGTCTCTTGATAATAAATTATAATCGGGTAAGACCTTTCTCTATTATATTGGATGCTTGTCATTGAAAAGTTTAATACTGTGCATGTTTCTCAAATTTGGTTGTGTTGCTCTTAACCCTTGTTATGTCACCACAAGCAGTGATATATATGGATGGGTTATGTCTATTAATCCAACCAAGCGCACATTGTTTAATTTTTCGTGCTTGTAAAGTTTTTTATAGTTTTTAAAATTTATATTAAATAGAATTATTTTTATATTATTTATTTGATTGTTGATTTGGCTATATTTCAGTGACGTAGGTTTTGATATCAGCTCCTCTAGCGTTGGCGATAGGTGTTAGCTAGATGTACTACAATTCAATTAAACCATGAGTACGGTTGTTAGTTTTTCTTTGATAATGGAAACTTTTTGGAGTTTGAAGCCCAAATGTTCTATAACAAACTGTTTTTGTTTGCTCAGAGTGGTTTTGAGGCTATTGAGCGGATCTTTGTAGCAATTGTGGAACAGTAGAGATTGTATTGAGTTGTACATGCATAATTGCTTTGAGTAATTAGTGAGACATCGACCCCAGCCATAGAATTCTATGTATAAACTAACGAAATCCCGTTGCATGCATCAAGTCTTGCAAATTCTAAGTGTAGGCAAGCGTTGCGATAGAAGAACACAATATTCCCTCTGCGGTTTGCCGTTTCTTGTGTCCAAGATGGCAGAATCTTCTACCAGGAGGAAAAGAAGCAGCAATGAGGGCTACCTTGGAGTGCTTCCTAAGAAGAAACCCAAGCCTGAACCCGAGGAGAAAAAATTCATGTTCAGGGTTTTGCTTCTTAATGGTTTGAATTTAACTCTGTAGTTGGAGGATGTCATTGAAAAGACGCCGGTCGCCGATTTTTTGAGGACTATTAGGAGAAAATATGAGAAATAAATAATAGAAAAGGGGTCAAGAAAGATCCACTGAATGTTGCAACAACATTGCATGTACTTACAGTAGTTATTTGGATGTTGAACAAAGCTGAATAGTATTTTCAAATGACATGATTTATCTTTCATAACTTATAGAACACTAAAATTTGGTGATTAAGATTGCTATGCAACTTTGATGATTTCAACTTTACATGACAATTAGAAACCCCTTAGGTCTATGGTTGGACTCTGAAGTATGAAAACCAAATCATGGAAAACCACTGAGAAATTTGAAATTAATCACCATACACCAAACTTTAAAATGAAATATTTTAAAGAATGCATAATAAATTTTGAGCAAAAAATTGTATTGTTAAATTTGCAAAGTTTCTTTTATACAATATATTTCCTTTCAGTTAATGTGTATTTAAATTTTTTTGGAATAAATTAATTTTTTTGTATTTCCTTGCAGATAATTGAAATTTCTGTTTACTAAAACTATGTTTATATTTTGATAATGCTTGCAGGGTGGCTCTTTGCGTTCTGATCGTTGGAGTGTAGAGGTGGATTTGGTTCTGAATACTGTGGAAATGAATTCTTCAACTAATTCGTCAATCCTGCGGTTTTGTGACGAGGAAAATATCTCTTGTTTCGAAGATGCACCATCTTTCACTACAACAGATTTTCAGTTGGCAGCATATAAAGCTCTTTTGGAATCATTACTTTCTCCATGTTGTCACCGACCCCCTTACCTATCTCAAGGGCTTGCACTATTTCGTAAAGGTCTCTCTCTTCCTCTCTCTTTATATGACATATACACACATGGTTGTAGAATGCATGTTGATGGGGTGAGTCTTAGAGTCAAAAAGAAATTGAAGTATTCTCTTATAATGCAAAAAAAAATGTATTAATATGTGCGTTACAAAATCATTTCATGAGAAACTCCTCAAAGTGGATTCTGTTAGAACAAATATTTCCATATCTAAATATTATTTACTGGAAAGTTTTATTTTTAGTAAGTAGGGGAATCATCAACTGGAGCTGGGTTGGTACTCGCGTGACATGGGGTCTAGGGATCCATTCCCGCTACCACTTTACCCCTAGGTGCCCCACACCCTTCGCAAGACATGGGACACAAGTAAACCCAGGTGGGATTTGATCTCGTGACCTCCAATTTACAACAAGTGACTTCATAACAACTGAACCGCCAATGAGCCACACCTGTAAGAGATATTATTTACTAGAAAGTTAACATTTCATAGATAACAAAGATTTATCCAAAGTATTTAGTGACATTTTATTCATATAGTAAGACAACATGACTCTTTCCTCTATTTTTTGTTTTATATTGTTTGACATGTTGGTGGTATTAATAGTGTCCACACATTTCCAGTAAAAACCTATTTATATGTGTATTTAATATATTTATGTCTTAAACTTTAAAATTTGTGTGTTGTTTTCGTTTTGATACAATGGTTAAAGAAATCTTGTTGAATACAAACACAAGTTTCCACATCAGTGAGGAAACGGTATTGTAATATAGCATTTAAATGTGAGTTGATATTCTGGTGGAAAATGTGTGCTGGATAGATTGATTGTTGATTTCCTTCGCAGGACATGTGGAATGTGACTCCAGAACCACATCTCTTGGTGGAATTACCCCAAGAACACATTTTCCAAACAACATTAGCCGATTTAATTGCATGCCCATTTTTTATTTCATAGAGTATTTTGATATTTTCCATGCCTAGCAAAATGACCACTTGTGTATAGGTCTAGGAATGGATTATTTACTTAATGTATAAATTTAATTTCCATCCAACACAGTGGTTTTCCGTTTATTAGGACAACTCTTTGCAAGTGGTATGGACCTAGCGAAAGGCTATTGATAAGGTAAGGGTTCTTGCATTGCCTACATTCTCCCTAGGAATTAATATTTTATATGACTTACTTGTACTTGTCGTATAATATAACTTTGTTATTTTCATTTCTAGCCTCTTCACCATGCTTCCTATCCAATGTTTGTATAGAAACATAAGAATATCAGACTTAACTGTCTTTGTTGTGTTCTTGTTGTACTATTCCGTGCTTTTATCACTCTTATGTTCTCTCTGTGCATTGCCCATTTCTGTTTTTTAACCACTTTCCCTCTATCAGAACTGTTTGTTTTCAGCTTTTGGCTCCATTTCTTCATCGTTTCTTTAAATTACTATTCAACATTGTGTTTTATTTTTCATTTTCTACCAAAAGCTTGGAAGTTTTTGTTCCCATTTATTTTCTACCAAACCAAAATATTGCACAAGAAGCCTTTTTTGGGTGGAAATGGAGGTGCTTTTCCTGTCGTCCAAGCTTCTTCCAACCTTCTCATGGGGAAGAGGAGTCTCAAGTTTTAAAACCTAGTAAGAGAAATTATCCTTTATCCACCATCTCTGAAGCTACCATTTGTAGTTATATTACAAGTGTATTATGATAGATTTCTTGGTTTGGCATGGGAAGCTTTGTTGGGTTTGAAACATAGGTATATTGCCAATCTATAGCATTTGTCCTGTAGTAATAATTTTTAGGAATTTCAATGACATTGCCACCTCATGGCTCTTGTTTCACAAACATCTAATGTCTAGCTTAGGATTTTCCTATTGAATATTTCTGAAGTGGATCTAGTTATTAAGGAGCATATTGGGTTTGAACCATTCAACCCTATCTACTGTTTAATCACTAAAGCCTCCATGAGATCCTCAATTGACCCCATCTGCCTAACTTGGATTTGTTAGGCACTAATCACATCTTTTATGCCATTTTAAATCTTAATTCATCTTTCATTTTCTATTTTATAAGATCTGAAATTTTTTTCATTTATATGTATTAAACTCATCCCTAAAACATCAAATCACATGGTAGGTTTTCCCCAGTTTGTGGCTAAGAATTACCTTCTGGAAATTTGCTCTATAGTCCTGATTAATTCTGGTCTAAAACATAATTAAAAGGTCCATGAGACTGCACATCAATCACAAGCACTTATTGAAGATCCAAAACCGTGGAAAGCAATGTGCCTTTCCATGGTTTTAATTTTTTTTTTAAACCTCCAGGTTTTGTCTCAATATCGACGAACTTTCGTTGTGGGTATTACAAAACCGTCGAAACCCCGGGTGGCTTTCCATGAATACTGTCTCTATAGTGACGCATTTTCATGGAAAAATTACCGTTCAACTTGTAGATTTCGTCGATATAGATTGGTTTTCCACGGTTTTGCGTGGAAGAAATTTCTGTTCAAATTCCAGAATTCGTCGATAAAGAGACAAATGTTCGTCAAAACTATTCCACGGTTTTGTGTGGAACCAAAAATTTTCCCAGCAGTTTTTGGCCATATTTTTGTCGTTATAGGGACGATAATTTTGTTGATAGAGTGACGAAACGTAGAGAATGAATTACAAAAAAACAATTTCAAGGCCACCATATAGAAGACATGTGTCAGCCAGTTTTCGTCTCTATATTGATGAATTATAGAGTTCATCATTATAGTCGCTAAATAAGTGCCACGAAACATCGCGGTTGTTATTGTCTCAATTGAGACAACGAAACGTGGAAATAGCAACGAAAAACCATCCCAAATTTGCTCATATGTATTAGTGTTTACATCAGTGATGACAGGTCTCATGACTTGGATTTTGTTGAACACAGCTTTTAATTGTTCTACAGTCACCTAAAGGATAACAATATATAGATGGAAGAACATTAAATTTTGTTTGATGGTAGTGCAGGGCAATTCAGAAATTCTTGTGTCTTCCAATGGTTGTGTATTCTCCACAAGAGACGCAAGGTGCCACATATTTGGGACTATTTTGAGACCATACACGAAAAAGGGGCACATGATGGAGCAGGGGCATGCATCAAGACTGCATTACGTAGGCAAAAAATGAAGTTCACAACTATTTTTTTCATCACAGATGCGGAGACCATTGTTGAATGGTGTTCTTCGGTGATGGGGCAACGAGCTAGAAGGAAAGAAGACCAATCATCTCAAAAAGCACATGTACATAGATATTTTTAGGAGGTGTTCAATGTAGATCGATCACACCTATATGAGTGTAATATCGTCTAAGGAACTCGTGCATTCCATTCAGTTAGAATGTCAGACAATGCTATAGTTGAAATGTGGACAAGGAAATTCTCTTGTTTTTTTATCCATGTAATAGTGGTGAATGAGACAATTGTGAATCCACATATTGGGTTGACAGCTTGGATCGTATGTCACTCCTCGTTGGTTGACAAATAACTATGGAATTATCCCAGTTGGAGGAGGACCATTCAAGTATTTCACCTGATTATGACCACATATAAGATCTCATACAACTAGGTTCAACTAATATGTTGATAACTTTGAAATGTTTGACGACTAGTTGTGTTTATTTAGTTGACTCCTAGGTTGGCATTTTACTTTATGCATTGCACATATACGTAGTGGTTTCGCGGAGAGGCAATGAATGGCGCACTGACTATTGGTTGACACGATGCTTGGATGGGAAGCAGACCCTCATTGTCTCATTAAGGGTCTCTAAGGGTAATGATTTTCCAATTGGGTCAATGGTTATCAAAGGAGAATATTTGACACAGGTTTCCCACGCAGAAAAGAAAAAAGGTTATGTATTTGGAAATTATAGACCAGGTCAAATTGTATACCATTATACAAACTTAGTTATTGGCACAAACCTCCAGGTACAAATATTTCTAAGCAATAACTCATCGAAGTCATGATACTTCTTTCCTTACTCCGAGCATGAGAGGCTAAATTATACCATTGGTGTTAGAGGTGATCTTGATGGTCTAGGCGAATGACCATAGGTAGGTAGTTAGGTATGTTGTATGCATGGTATATGTGTGCTATGTTATTATAAGTATGTGATGTACATGTACATGTACATGTCATGATTTTGGTTTCATGGTCTCATTGATTATTTGCATCTTGATAGACTGATAAATTGCATAAACTTGTAAAAATTGATAAATTGCACAATATTCATCGTGGATTTGTTGTATTATATTCATACTTACATGACTCATTCCATATATCCCTAGATCATTATCTAGCCCAATCCATGTGCAATATTTAGAACACCCACAATAAATATGCTTCCAATTCAACACCAAATGATCCCAAACACCTATGAATTGAGAAAAATAAATTAATAACATATGTCATATATATATATATTAATAAATAAGTCCCTCTCATTGATTTTAAACAACCATACATTCACAAATCTACACACAGATTTACAAATTTACTCATAGTTTAGCCACTGTTTGAATAATGGAAAATATATGGGGAAAAACATTGTGATTTTATTATTAATGGAGCATATTCAAAGAGTACATAAATGGATACAACATTAGCTTGAGATCAAATAAAAATTTTCTACAAAATGGAGATAAATGGTTGTTAGAGAACCACAGAGAAAAGAGAGGGGAAAATACTTCTCCAATGAAAAATTTCCTTTATTGTTGCACCCTCCACGAGCATGATTTTGACCCCAATTCAGAGATATGACTTCTCTAGTGTTCCCTCCATCAAATATCAATGATAATCATCCATTCAAATAGCATTCATTAAGTTTGGGTAGCCACAAGTGCCCCCTCCTCAAGCAGAATCCACCGCAAGCTTTGCACTCTCAGATACAACACAAATCACA
>LPNX010519023.1:37194-51498 GCA_001517045.1 Pseudotsuga menziesii
TGGTACATAGAAAAATTTTGGAGACATCACACATTGTATAGGCATTAAAGAAGTGGAGACATTACTTGATGCCTAAGGAATTTGTACTATTTACCGACCACCAGCTCTGAGGTACTTGAATACTTGGACAAAGTTGAACTAGAGACATATGAAATGAGTCAATTTTTTGCAGAGTTACACCTTTGGGTTGAAACATAAGTTGGGAAGACTAACAACGTAGCCGACACATTGAGTCAACGGGTCACATTATTGGGTATAACAATTGTTCAATCAACAAGGTTAGAGTTGATGAAGGTCGACTATGAAGTCGACGAGGATTTTTTCGATGCTTGTACTGAGTCGAAGAAACCATAGAGTGGCAACAAAACTCCATACCTAGACTACTTCATCCAAGAGGGATATATGTTCAGATGACATCAGTTATGTATCCTTAGAGGACTAGCGAGGGAGAACGCTAGTACAAAATGAGTGATAAGTAACTAAAAAAATGAATACAAATGGGTGATAAATGACTACATTTGGTAATGTGACCACTAGTCATAAATTAGCAGTCACTTACCACCCAACCAAATTGGTCATAAATTTCTTGAATTGCTTCATGAGTCAATCATATATTTAGTCATTTATTTGGTCATTAATTGTCCCTTTTTGGTTGTTTATTTGGTAATTAATTATCATTATTTGGTCATTAATTATAGTTGTTTGGTAGTACATTTATTCATTGATTGTTGTTAATCGGTCATTTGATTAGTCATTCATTAATGTATATAGGGCAGGGAGGAATCGAGCCACTAACCTCTTTCCTGTAAGGCAGGTGTTCTTTCATTGAGGTAGAACCCCTAAATAGAGGACTAAGTAAAAATGGGCTTTTAGAGACACATGAATTATGACAAATCTAGAACTTTAAATGTAAAAATAAAAGCTATAGTATACCTCCAAGTAAAACATTTCCATATTATAGAAATTTGAATATAAACATTTCATTTACAACCAACCTCTTCTTTATCAACCATGACTCTATATTTTCTAAATTACTCCACCTTTCTATCGTTATCTTTGTTGTTTTGTAAAGCATTATTTTCCTTCCTATTGCTAATTTTTTGTTTTGTAGACTTACTAATTTGGAGTTTTACAAGAGGAGATTTAAGCCTAAAATGTCAACATCCTAATTTATCCTAATTTATCGTCAACACATGTGTAAAGGAAGCCTCTAACATCTACATAAAACGATGTGAAGATTATGAGAAATCCAAGTTGCTCCAAAAACATGTTGGTATGGTGATGCCCATGTTACAATATAGAATAAAGAAACCTTACCACACCATTTCATTAATTGAATTGTTATATAGAAAAATATAATTAAATTATTTATACAACTCATAGGTTTTCAAACTCTTTCCCAAATTTACAAATTTTGGTGAAATATTTTATGCTAAATATACTTCACTTATTCTTATCACATTTATTATACACCTTTTACATTTTATTTTATGCTATATAAAATATACTCCATGGGAAAGAATATTTTCCTAAACTATTTAATACACACTTATATCTATCTAAATCCCCACATATATGTAAGGTTGATGATCTCTAAACTGATTTGTAAAGTTATGATCTCTAAGTGAATATGATACCCATCTTAATTATTGTCATTATCCCAAGAAGGTATATTGTTGCTTTGTTACTAATCACACAAAATGTGACAAAAAAACGAGATCCAAATAAACATGATGATGGACTTGGTTTGAACTTTGAACCTTAACTTTGGAGGGTTGTAAGAAAATATGATATTTCACATATATTAAAACCAACACTTCAAATTACACGCCGTGTTGTTAATTTTTACTTCATCATACGAAATGCAACAAACAAAGAGATCCAACTAAACATGGTGATCCACTTTGTTTGAACTTTGAATCCTTACCTTTGGAGGGTTGTAATAAAATATGCTCTTTCACACAGATTCAAACCAACCCTTCAAATTATAGAAAAATACAACTTTCAAAGGTTGTTTTCTTCGATAGTGCACTAAATTTTGTGTATGCCTTATTTTGGATTGATAATACTCTTGTGCAACAACATTTGTTTATAAATAGATAATGATTGAATGAAGACAACCATAGTCGATCTTGTTTATGAAGTACTTCTCATAACATCATTGCTTCATTGTTGGAATTTATGATTGCTGTTTGGTTGCTAAAACAAACATAGATCAAAGATGTTTAAAATTTTTGTTAGGAAAATTGATGTCTATAATGGCTTTAGCCTTTACCATTGCAATTCTTGTTCAAGCCCTCCATGGATTCTATGAGACTATATTTGTTTTTTCATTTTCATCATCATAAATTAAAAAACAAGAGGTATATTCATATCCATATATTTGTAAATGTTCCTACAATTTCCAAGGGTGATTCTATCAATCCCAATGCTTGTGCTTGTTTATTGCAGGAGTGTAGAAACATAAAATATATGCAACAATTTCATGCCAATGTAAGCACATATGCCATGTGTGGCAGTCTATCTAATGCCCACCTAGTTTTTGACATAATATATGCTCCCAGTATTTTTTATGGAACACTATAATTAGAGAGTACGCTAAGAATGAGATCGTGGGAAATAAGGACATGCTTGAGATTTATTCTCAAATGCAAGAGTTAGGAATAGAGCCAAATAATTTCACATTTCCATTTGTACTTAAGGCATGTGGATATGGTGGGTCGTTGGCTCTTCAAGAAGGCAAAGTTTATTCATGATTGCATAGCTAGGAGTGGATTTGACTGTGATGTCATAGATTTTTCTCGAAGTGGAGGGTAGGATGTCAAGATTCAACCATGTGTAAACATATAGTGTGTGTGTGTGTGTGAGGTTTTTTGTGTTTCATATAACTGTTTCAGTGAGGCAGCTACCAAATACCTCAATAATCACAAAAATGTCCAATAACAATTGAAAAAAAATACTTAAATAATTACGAAATTCTAGGATATAACTAACACTATAAAGTGCTCTTTCAATAGTTTCCAAACCGTATATGACATGTTAAGTAGAGATATTTTCTTCTAATCACATTTCATTCCCATTAAACATAGTATCAACGCGATGATTCAAAACCTCCTTTAAATATGTAATCTATGTTTTGTTTATTCCATTACATCTATAAATGTCACCATTACCTCTATAGATGCACTAATAATATACATTAGCAACATATATTTCTACAATTAAAAGATATCATGAAGCAGAAAGAAAATGCATGCATGGATTTGTTGTTGCAAACTATTTGGTGGATAGCAAAGAACTGAACCCAAAGATTCTGTTGGACTAAGTGCATGATCCAAATTGTGTGAGTGTGGACTTAGAGTGCAAACATCCTCCATCTCTCCTTTAGATCGCCATAAAAATTGTGTCCAACCTACCTGATATGGGATCCATCTGCTATAGTTTCTCCTTGGAAAGGAATAGAAACATGCATTGCCAATGACTAAACAACCATTTAACCTATTTTCTTTAATTCTTATTCATTACTAAGAATCTATGACAAGTTAACAAATTATTTTTCTTGCTTGGATATCATTTTTCATGCTTGGATATTATTTTACCTGTTGGGATGATGGATATCATAAGATATAACAATTTGTAATTGATTATGTGTAGGCTACATGTTTTTCAATCCAAGAGATCATAATTCATCTAGATGATGGCATAGGTGCAATAAATAATCCCTCGAGGAAAGGAATTTTTCTTTGAATATAAAGAACTCAAAATTCTTCAAAGTTTGGCAGCGTAAGACCCCAACACTAGATCCCCAGTCACTCACAACAATTCCACAAGTATGAAGTTTACTGCCCACTAGAGATCCCAAGGTGATGGAAGAGCCATCCATGTGGGTCAAGGATGGTTGTGATAAGCCAAAATTAGATGCCTCTGGAAACACCGTTGATAACTCCACTACATGTCTCGCCACCCCAACAAAACACAATTTCTTCTCCAAAAACACGACATAGTTAAAAAGCACACCTGTGGTGATAGACTCAAGTTGGATGCCCTGCAAATACAATCATGTCATGTTATATCCCTAGAAATATACATTGCTCCTCACATATGACTATCTACCAAATAATACTATGATTAAAAACCCACTTTCAAGTCTTTAAATTGTGTGTTGAATGTCCTCATTAATGAGAAGCTCTTTCATAAGTCCCTTGCGTTGTATTCACATAAGAAAGGAACTAGAATTCAAGCAAATTTTCTTACCTCTAAAATTCTTATCAAGGGACTATGTAGGAGATCATAGTGGCATTTCGGTAGGGCTGGTAATATGACACATAATATGATGTGCTGGGAACACTATAAAGTGCTCTTTCAATAGTTTCCAAACCGTATGTGACATGTTAAGTAGAGATATTTTCTTCTAATCACATTTCATTCCCATTAAACATAGTATCAACGCGATGATTCAAAACCTCCTTTAAATATGTAATCTATGTTTTGTTTATTCCATTACATCTATAAATGTCACCATTACCTCTATAGATGCACTGATAATATACATTAGCAACATATATTTCTACAATTAAAAGATATCATGAAGCAGAAAGAAAATGCATGCATGGATTTGTTGTTGCAAACTATTTGGTGGATAGCAAAGAACTGAACCCAAAGATTCTGTTGGACTAAGTGCATGATCCAAATTGTGTGAGTGTGGACTTAGAGTGCAAACATCCTCCATCTCTCCTTTAGATCGCCATAAAAATTGTGTCCAACCTACCTGATATGGGATCCATCTGCTATAGTTTCTCCTTGGAAAGGAATAGAAACATGCATTGCCAATGACTAAACAACCATTTAACCTATTTTCTTTAATTCTTATTCATTACTAAGAATCTATGACAAGTTAACAAATTATTTTTCTTGCTTGGATATCATTTTTCATGCTTGGATATTATTTTACCTGTTGGGATGATTGATATCATAAGATATAACAATTTGTAATTGATTATGTGTAGGCTACATGTTTTTCAGTCCAAGAGATCATAATTCATCTAGATGATGGCATAGGTGCAACAAATAATCCCTCGAGGAAAGGAATTTTTCTTTGAATATAAAGAACTCAAAATTCTTCAAAGTTTGGCAGCGTAAGACCCCAACACTAGACCACCAGTCACTCACAACAATTCCACAAGTATGAAGTTTACTGCCCACTAGAGATCCCAAGGCGATGGAAGAGCCATCCATGTGGGTCAAGGATGGTTGTGATAAGCCAAAATTAGACGCCTCTGGAAACATCGTTGATAACTCCACTACATGTCTCGCCACCCCAACAAAACACAATTTCTTCTCCACAAACAAGACATAGTTAAAAAGCACACCTGTGGTGATAGACTCAAGTTGGATGCCCTGCAAATACAATCATGTCATGTTATATCCCTAGAAATATACATTGCTCCTCACATATGACTATCTACCAAATAATACTATGATTAAAAACCCACTTTCAAGTCTTTAAATTGTGTGTTGAATGTCCTCATTAATGAGAAGCTCTTTCATAAGTCCCTTGCGTTGTATTCACATAAGAAAGAAACTAGAATTCAAGCAAATTTTCTTACCTCTAAAATTCTTATCAAGGGACTATGTAGGAGATCATAGTGGCATTTCGGTAGGGCTGGTAATATGACACATAATATGACGTGCTGGGATTTGATAGATAACCAACTCACACATTTTGGGTCAACACATTTAATTTTTTAAACCGTACATAGACTTATATTATCCCTGATATTATTAGGATATTTTGTGAATGTGTTTGTTCTATGGCCTTAATTCACATTTTTTTTTACAAACCTAGAACCCCGAACATACTCTTTAGTAACATAAAATAAATGTTATCAGCACATTCTTTGCATTATATTATCTCACCAAGTCACTCTAAAGCAATCAAAACATGTAAGTTACTTGAATAAAATTATTTGAATGGCATGATGGAAGAAAGAAAGAAGTATTTTATAAATGTGACATGGCTTACACATTGCAAAAATATTTTTGGATCAAACCCAAATAAGAAGTTGATTTTCCTGATGAATATTTCATCCCATCGCAGAATATAAGTCCGAAACTGGGAATAAATGAGGTTAAAATTTGGGCTTACAAAAATGCCTCATCTTCTAACTGAGGCTAGAATAACGAGGTCCATCCCGTGTAACCAAAATCCCAAGAGAAATCCAAACCACTGCAAAATTAACAAGGTGGATGAGTAGCAAAGCTACATATTCCCTGCCATTAAGTTTGTAAATTGGATTGCCATTGTAAATTGAATTAATCTTGCAATTGAATTTATAAATGTGTTATAAATTTATCCATACCTTAGGGTTGGATGGGATTCCTCACCTTGTCATGGGAGCAACTATGCAGAATCCTTCAAAGCCCTTTTTTTTATCTACTTGTTTATTTGGTAGAAGCACAATTTTGTATAAAATTTGCTTAGATTAAAAAATCTCATTGCAAATTGAAATGGTCATTGCTTGAACGTCTCTGTATGCAAGTTGGCCATGAACACAACAATTGTGAATAACAAACACAGAAGAAAATAAGCCCTACTAATGCGATTTGATTATGGGTGTCAACTTTAGAAACAAGTGTCTCGACAAAAGATGAAATCGTGTATAATAAATTTGATATAAAAAGCATACATCATAAGTTACTTTAACATAGTAAAACAATTTAATGAAAATACCCCCTTTTCATTAGAATGAGCTATAATTCTAAACACTAGAGATAAAATGTTGGCAGTGATTTTCATTTTATTGTACATTTCTATTGTTGAAGACAACTTCAAAAATAGGTAATGGATAATTCAAAGCATATATCTTTGTAATGGATTTGTTTTAATGTAATGTACTAAAGAGAGTTGCTATGAATTAGAAGCTCATGTAGGACAACAAGTAGCTCTCAACCTCATCAAATTTCCTTGCGATTACAAGGTATTCAAGATAGTTGACGTCAAAGTAAAGACCATATTCTTTCTCCAACCTGGTGGCATGCATGCCAGGAGACTCGAGATTAGGCCATTATTATCACACCACATCCTTTATTAGCACAACACATTCGCAAAAATGATTGAAAAAAGAGTAATTGAAAATAGGCCACCGCAAAACTCCACCACCTTCCCAGATCCCAATTCTTCAATTTCGGTCACAAAGGTTCCCAAGAGACAGGTTGTCTTGTCAATTGCATGAATAATATCCATCTAAAACTGTATCAATTTGCAACCTATGCATCAGATTCAAAGCTATCACTGGACTACAAAACCTGAAATAGGTAAGATGTACAGGATTCACACCAGATGCATGATTGGGAAAGAACCTTCGAGGATCATTAGGGAATGATAAAGAGAGCGCATTCTAAGGATTAAATTTGTTTAAGACATATCAAAGAAAACCATTCCCGCAAGACACATGTTAACATATCCTTTGCTGGTAGCTGGATGTCGTGGTTTTATATTTGTGGGATATATCCAAAATATGACAAAAAGAGACATGTAGTGTTTATATGTCATGGCCTGTTGAATGATGGTCGATGCCAAATTTTTCCAAGGTATCTCCTTCAAAAGTTACAGCAGTACGTTATGGAGGAAGGAGGTTAAAAAACTAATTAATTATGTTTCTAAAACTAATTGTAATAAGAAAGCAAATAGTTTTATTACTTGTCAAAATACATTTAAAAGAAATTATATTTTTTTATATAACTATAATTATACAAGCAAAGCACTACAAAATTGATTTTAAAATACAAAACTATAGAAAATAAGTTCAAAAAAACATTTTCAATAAAATAACTGAGGTTACCAGGGATGCTATATATAGATATTGCCACTAGTGAATCATCTTTCTGAGCTCCCTATGTAAGTTATTAATGCCAAGGAAATTATGTAAGTTATTAATGCATCTCTACCTTTACGATGTTTATGAAATTAAGTGCCTCCCTTGAACAAAGCAAAACCCTAATCATCTTCCATCACGACAATTCCAGTTTCATTGGATAGTGTATAGTTTGTCGATCCATTTTAACATTGAGATGTAGTACAATTATCACTTGTAAGAAAAAGGAAATAAGTTGTAAGAAACGATGTCATGATCCCACTAAATACATGTATACTTTCTATACTTTGTATCATCCCCCAGTGATGCCACTAAATACATCCGTACTCACTATACTTTGTATCATCCCCTATATAGGACTACGACTAGGAATTATGATCCCCGCAAAATTAGAATTCCACTCATTTAGATGAAATCCTATGGGGTTAGGTAGTACACATTTAAACAATATTTTGAGGAAAATTACACTCAAATTCTTGCCTAAGATCTCATGGGTTAAAAAGAGTGAACTCTAAGGAACTAAATTTGATGAAGAAATGGGGTTAAGATTTGGTGAGCAAGCACCATTTCTAAACTTTTCGATTTGATAACTCATTCAAGTTAAATTGAATATGGCCATTGAACTGAAAATGTAGCATCCGAACCCTAGAGTGTCCAGTTCTTGTCTGGCATTGTTCTTATAGTACCTGTTGAACTGACAGTGTAGAAGTGGTTTGGGATTTAAATATCAATAATTTGTTGTATTACTCTCAGAAAAGAAATGTTCACTACAGCAGTGGCAATGGAATATAAAGCAACTGATGTATCTTCCAAGAGATTTTTGTCATACTGGTGCAACTATTGGTTTCCATCACCTTTCTGAAAGATATTTAAAATCGCAAGATGATGTGGTACCATCCCAGAAGATATTTCAAATCCTGAGATGACGTACCATCTCTCTGTTTAGTTACACCAAATCAAACTAATGTGGTGTTCATATTAAGAAATTATTAGTTTTTAGATGAATATAAACTAAATGAAATTTACCCTAGCATAGAATAAAATTCACTCCAATGTTGTAAGTGGAATTAACCCTAATATTCCAATCTTAATATATTGTAAAGAAACACAATTTTTTTCATACAAATTCGAAGGAAAGAGATAAAGAATCTTCCTGATAATTTTGAGCATTTAATCAGTTATGAAAAGGAAATCACCAATGAAACTCCAAAATAAATCCTAAAACCACGCCCAAAATGAACTCCATTGTAACAAGACTCAATTGTCTCCTCAAAACCACGCCCAAAACGAACCCCATTGTAACATGACTCACTTGTCTCCTCACACGAATAAACAAAAACGTCATTTTTCGGCCAGTACAACTGAAGAAGAGACAACTTGCTTAATTGTAGCTAATAGTATGAAAAAGTTGTTTCTCGGATAGTGTCACAATCATATTGTTTTACAGGAATTTATATCCTCTTATTTATTCTAGCTATTTTTAGCTACTAGTTACTTAGCCAACTATCTATTAGCATGCAAAGCGCTTGTTCTAATAAGGCATTGAGAATGTAATTTGGTATTAAACTTAATTGATTAATCTCCAAATATGATTACTTCTCCATCAAAGTTACTACATTTACTACATCACATAAATTCCTACATACTGCTTACATAAAAAGAAGTTATTTGGTTGCTTTAGCGCCACAACATTTGCCGAACTAAGTGAGTAATGCGGGGGTTGTTGCTGAACTAAGTAGAATGCTTGTGTAAGAATTACATGGAATAAAAAACCACATATGTATTTACATCTCTATATATTTATGGGATTAATCCACCACAGGAGAACGAAGAACCAAGCAATAAATAGACAAACTAAGCACCCCGTAGATCCCAATTAGGTTAGTATTTATCTTGCTGCTACTCATGTTCCCACTTTTTATGATATGTAGAACTAACTATCATGGTGAAAAGAAAAATAAAACCAAAATACTACTGATTTAATAAATAGAACTAAAACATTAATTGATTCATTCAGGATTGGTAATTACCTCGGCTCAAGGATAGAGAAGCGCAAAAAATATCGTTTGTGTTTCACTTGGTTGATATAAAACTCAATAATAATTCTATATCTCTTTGAAGGCAGAGCAACAATAAAAGATGATGCGCTAATCTATGAACTAGGACCACAACTGGTGAACACGAGAGAGAAAGACTCTCCTAACAGGAGGCAGCGCAATATTTAACAATTATTGAAAGCAATATAGTGATAATTATGGTTTTAAATACCACTTAATTGTAGCCAAATTTAACCCAAGCTGACAATGAGAAGATTAAGTCTAAGATAATTTTTTATCCAACTCGACAAGAAGATTTATAAAACTAGCTTACAGAGCGGAGCCTAAAAAACAACACAGATTTTCATAGAAGCTTTAACATAGGTCTTCAATTTCTGATCACACGAGCTCGGTGCATGTGGTAAAATCCGTCCAAAACATATGGTGTATGTTACTCTCAGGGAAATCAACTCCGATTTTGGAATTGATGCAAGAAGAATTGTCAGGGAATCCAAATCAAGAAAACTACTAAAAACTACTAAGAAATTCTTCGGCCCTTCAAATAAGTATGTGCAGAACATCTAGGATGCCTTCTAAAGTATTGTTGAGCCCAATGAAACCGGACATTGTATACCTAAAATCTATCACTTATGAGCTCAAATTTGGAGAGGCTAAATCATCCAAATTTGGATCATTTCAAATGCGAAAAAACATATAATTGTCATTTCAAATATGGAATTGAATCCATGATAGGTTTCATAGGATGTGTTTTCCTTTCACGTTCTTGTTCTGCAGCTAAATACCACGACTTGTCCACATGAAATAGGCTTTAGGCTTTAGAATGTGCTTCGCATGGCATAGACAGATGGAGATGGTGACCACATACATATGGAAGACAACAAGGGCGAGTAGGTGGCGACTTTAGACATTTCGGACGAGCAGGTGGCGACCTTAGTCAAATCTATCAGGGCGAGCAGGTGGCAACCTCAGTAATATATGTCCAGCCGAGCAGGATGTCAGAGTGACAGGTTTTCAAGGTGAACAATGTCAGAGAGTTTTCATAATACAAAACTGAAAAGATGTTTCGGACAATAAGAGGTTGGCCACTTAAACCTTAAATAATGTAGAGAAAACCTTAACATAAAAAACTGGAAAAGTATTTTCACGGTTGCCAAAACCATGTTGATTACATAATTCCCTACTTGTAGGGAATAATAAGGCAACAGTTCTAGAGCGAGATCGATACCTTGTAATGATAACATGGGTTGGTGAAACAAAACTTGCACGATAGGGAAGCACAAAGTGCTATTTCACGCCACTAAAACTCTTGTTTACCAAATCCAAAATATTAGATAATATCTAAATGCTTATCCACATAGTAAAACATAACTTATCTCGTAAACAAACAAACATATACTTTTATCCCATTCAAACCATTTTATCATCCATTTACAAGTAAATATATATAAAAGTCTCCTTCCCCTTTCTGCATACCTCTAGGTCATAAGACATGAAAAGTTTTTGACCCTACCCCTCATCTTCTTACTAGATTATCCTTCAGCATAGGAATCCGTATGGGTGTATCTATAAAAATACTCAAAATTTAGCACATGGGCTAACACCTACATAACCAAAGAAACCTCGCTTCAGGAACCACAATAAACAAAAACTTAACAAACCCAAGCTCGAGCCCTAACCTTTTGAGCACCAGCCTAACTTGCACCTGCACCAAAAGCTGGCCCCAATTACAACTCCCAGTATCAATAGACAACCATAGACCCGAACTAGAGTTAAAGAACCATAAACCCACTAATCAAGCTCCAAAACCGCAGACCCGAGTTCAAGAACTAGATAACCACAACAAACCCAAGCAATCCATGAGTTATTGACCAAACCAAACTATCTGAGGTAGTTATTAATCGACCACTCCACCCTCAAGAAACACATAAAACTATCCGAAGCAATTAACCCTCAACAATCACAAACCCACAGACGAAAAACCGCAGGGCGAAGCTCCAAAATCGTGGATGAAAGAACACGAAACATCCACAACAACAACAACAACAACCCAAACATAAAACCGTCCCAAGCAATTAACTATATCCTCTAAAAGCACATTAAATAATGGTACTCACGAATTTAAAATCGAGTTAATGGCCCCTCCACATGGCAATCTTGACCCACGTCTATTTTCCTCTTAGAATAAATGGCTATCGCATACACAAACCATACCACATCGCCATAGAGGTCGACACACCCTCTTGTGCTGCTAACCATGAACACCCAATCACATGACAAATAAATACAAAATAAAAAAAATACACGAAAATGCAAGACCATAACTCACTTTATGCTTGGAAAAATATTTGCAAAAGTCAACCCAACTTTGAAAATTAGCAAGCACTAAATATCCTTTGACATAATTATTATTATATTTTCATAGTTTGTTTTTTAATGTTAATATTTAGATAAATCTTTCATAAATTGATTTTGATTGTTAATATGGCCTATTAAACCCCTTGGCCTCACCAATCAAAGATACACCATTGTTTAAAATGTATTAAATTTTATTTTGTAATTAATATTATATTTTCATAATTTGATTTTTAATGTTAATATTTAGATAAGTTTTTAGGATTTTTTTATATTTTAGAAATTTATTAAATTTTATTTTGTAATTGATATTATATTTTCATAATTTAGTTTTTAATGTTAATATTTAGATAAGTTTTTACGAATTAATTATATTAAAAAAATTATTAAATTTTATTTTGTAATTAATTATATTTTCATAATTTAGTTTTTAATGTTAATATTTAGATAAGTTTTAACTTTTACGAATTAACTATATTTAAAAAATTATTAAATTTTATTTTGTAATTAATATTATATTTTCATAATTTGAGTTCTAATGTTAATATTTAAATAAGTTTTTACCATTAAGGAAATGAAATTTGTTATATTTCAAAATAAAAAATTAAAAATGTAAAAGTCTTTAAAATTTATTTATTTTTAAATATTAATTTTGTATTTTAACTTAACGAACTTTACCAACCTCCCAACAAATATTGTTAACTATGCCAACCTTCAGATAAACCTGTCCAAATATTGTTAACTGTGCCACCTTCAGATAAACCTGTCGAGCCAGCCAGCCACCCTCATTGTTATTATTATTTATATGATTCAAGAATCCGGTCTCATAACATCGAGTATGTCTCTCAATAGCAGCAGTGATCGCTTCAAACATGGTCAGTGCCCTCTATTTCAGAATGCTTGTCAAAGCAGTCTTGCGCAGAATCAAGGTGGCTTGAACTAATGAGCTTTTACTTTCTTTTCACATAATAGTAGACCAAAGAAGGGTGGGGTAGTACAGGCAGAAACAATAGAAGAGTTGGTTTTCGGTTTCTTTTCTTCTCTATAGTTCTATTACAGCAGTAGAGTAGTCCTGTAAATAACTAGGGAGTTTTGAAATACACTAAGCCTCCAATGACTTCATGTCCGGTGAAGGTTTTGGATTCAAACCCACCCATCTCCATTCCCTTTCCATGGGTATTCCTCATTGATTTAAAGGTAGGCCTGAAGCATGACTTTGCTTCTTATGTCCAGGTTAAGGGTCAGTGTAAGGGATTTAGGGTTAGGGTTAGGGTTAGGTCAAGAAGAATGTTGGACGCCATGGTAGCAGGTAGGGTAGTGGGAGATGTTACCGATCCTTGTCATATCATGTCTTTTCATACAATGGAGGCACTGGGTTTAAAATCCACACGGCCTATTACTAGGCTCTTGTTTCTTCCTCCAACATCGACCTGGACAATGCAAGTCCAGCAGGTCTGATTGAGGACATTCATATTGATGTCGTTCCGGTTCGAGTTTTATCGACATTCCAAATCCCGAGAATAAGATAACAACTCTTATCATGTGCTGCTTAGCACTCCATTTATTGTGGTTGTTGAGAATTTCTCGGTGCAAGATTGAGGGGTTGGTTGTTAAGGATGGCAAGATTGTTAGGTTTCCTCTTTTTAATCAACAAAGGGGGAAAAACGCAGGGCTTCACAATGGCGTTCTACTGAGATATGGGACCCTACCATGTTCAAGGTGATGACTTACCATAGTCATCGGCAGGCTTCTGCATTGTGTCCAATTTACTTGAGCAATCTGCAACATTCATAGAGTATGGAAAAGAGAAACCAATCTGTGATGCAGATGCTGGGAAAGGTCTACAAGTTCCAAACACAATTTTTAGTTGGAGTAAGTTTCAAAACCTGTATACTTATCTTCCAAAGAAGATGGATTTCATGCAAAATGAGTAAAGGGCTAGTAGGAAGCAAATACGGTTAAATCATTTCAAGAATGGACACAGAATAACTCCTAAATTTGTCCACTTCAATTGGGTTGTT
>LPNX010519026.1:0-198630 GCA_001517045.1 Pseudotsuga menziesii
TATATATATATATATATATATATATATATATATATCAGACACAATCAAGCCAACTTTCAGTTGGGTTTATCATACCGTCAACAAATCGCCTGCACTTATATTAACAATACACTTATATCAACAATGCACTTATATCAACAACCAATCATCAGCCAAGCCAACACTGTTGGGTTTATCAGGCCATCAACAGTAACACATGCACTTATATGAACAATAAATAACCATTTCCAACCGTGAGCTCTAATTCCATTTAGTGTATAACACCAAACTACATCTGTTTAGCCTGACAACACAGCAACATACGCAAACTCATCAGTGTTATTGTTCTAAAACTGTAATCATATTTCACATCATTCACTATCAAGTATTAAGACACCAGGAGTGCATCCACTCCCTAGCATGTAATCAATATTGAAAAACCTGTAGAAATTCAGGCCTGCAGTAGATTAATTTCACTCACAGCAATTAACAATTGATCATGCAAATTATCAACAATGGAGACTGAATATGGAGCTGTAACACAAAATTATATTAACTGAGTGTACAATAGCCAACCATGTAATAACATAGGCTGCTGAATATATAGAATACATGAGCAAATCGAATGCATAAGGAAGCATCCAAATCTAGCATAAAGCAGGCTTACCCAAAATAGGCAAATCCCCCATAGGTGTAAAAAGCTGATCCCAAATCTATCAAGGACCCCACAAATTAGCAAGGGCACATGGGTAAGCTAAAGAGTGGTCAAATGGCAGCTCATACATGCTTTTTCATGGAGGAAAGAGTGGAGGATGAAAGGGGAATAAAACAGGTTCACCTCACCTAGTCTAGCTTTCCTTATGTGCTTTAAAAACTGGAAAAGCAGTCAACAAAGCAGAAAAAGCAGAAGGGCGCCTAGGAGGCTAGGAATAAAGCAGATTTGATTCCCAGGACTTTCTAAATCGCTCCATGAGTCAATAATGGCAAGTTTGACCTCTATGGATAGGCAATTGACAACTTGCACGTGGTGGGACTCATGGACTAGGCAAATAAGACAAAATAAATGAAATAATGTCTAAGTGGGTAAATACTATGGGTTGATTATTCTAACAAAACCCTTTCATGATCCGACATCGAAAAAGTGTGCACCCTTTTTCGGTGTGTGCCATGTAGGCCCTATTCATACTCAAGCAATCGTTCATCATGGAAATAAAATCAAAACATGTTCGACATATGGAATTTTAATAATTTGACATACATATTCTTAGCTAGGGTCACAGAACACTTATCCATTTGCCGATGCAGTATTCCTCCGTTAAGGAGGAATGGGAGCTCCCTTCTCTGAGTTGACAGTCCCTCGGTTTGCCATCCCAATTCCTCTTTACATTTTGTATCCACACATGTCTTACCGACATAACCTATACCATCTCACTCATGTTTATTACCAAACATGCAGTGCAGATGAGACATTCCCAAAATTTCCAATGGAGTTTCACCCGAAACCCATTTCCAAGATAAGGGAAAACCTTCCCATGAAGTTTGGCTCCTGCAAGCCATCACACATGATCTTCCTACAGTGCGTACCCCTGGAACATTCATCAAATATCCAAACAGTCAATCATTACCTGATAATACAATCCAAATTTGATCATTCCATAACCAAGCAATGACATTAGTAATTAAATTCAATGAGAATTTGCAACTCTGTTTACTACAGAAATTGATTTGCTTGGCAATGAGGTGATCCTCAATTGTGGGTCTCTTGTAAGTAGCACCACTATGCCCCTTTATAATTTTATGCTTACTAGCATAACATGAATACCCACTTACAATGTGTCCTCCTGACACAATCTTATGCAAGCCAATAGTGATTAGTAGTTGTCAGCAATTTCTTAAATCCAAAACTCACAATTCAAATTTAACAACCCATCATGCATACAAACTATTTTCACAGCCATGAGACTCTTCTCATAAGGTTTGGCTCTTTCACATGGTACCTTTCGTCCTTTTTCATGGTCTTACCCAAATTTCCATGCCCCAAATAATCTACCTGAAACCTAAACCTTAGTCAACCAAACACTTAGTAAGTCTTGATGCATATAAATTTTTCATTGCTGCAACAATCACTGAAGCATTTTCAGAATTTATAAAATTCAAACACTTCCAGCTGTTAATCACATCAATATTACCAAAAATCATTTACTTCACGCAATCATTATCATACTAAAATTTGCAAGGTCACATCATTTATGCCAAAATGAAATGTTCAGATACTCCTTACTCCACAAGCGTATCATTGTACCACCTTTCCCTTCCATAGAGCATTTCTGGCAGCCAATCGATCATGACTACCCTCTTCATGCACTTACTATCCTGCATTCATAACATCTCTTGAAATGGTTCCAAAATTATCGTCAATTCATCATTTCAGCCATTAGTTATTCATAATAACTCATGCACTATCTCTATGCATTCATGCATTGCATCACAACATTTGCACCCATACTTATGTATGCATATCTACAACATTTACTCATACTTTTCATATGCATCCATTCAATTCATAACTACAAAATTTATAAAATCTTTTAATGCATACCCACTCAATGCTACCTTGCATTGATTCAGGAATACTGTGCATTCAAACATACCATGCATGGCCTAACCATGACTACTTCATATAGGATGCATGACTATAATCAAGATCATTAGTGCTTACTTTCCTTGGCTACTAAGCTCATAACAACATAATACAGCCATGACACTTTTCTCTATGAATGCAGTATAAAATTCAAATACCCACATGGTATGAGACCTCTTGATTTTACCACTCCATGCAATTGTCATAATTAAACTCTTACCTTCATGGGTCCTACTTACACCCTTGACATTACCAGTTTGGTTGGTCCTTTGCAGGAGATTGCAGAATTTGCTCACCAACTTTTGATTCTGGACTTGTTTCCTTATCCCTTTCTCCATAGGGTTGCTAGTCACATTTGTTAGCATCAGCAACATATTCATCCATGTCCATGTTGTCGTTGGTTTTCCACTAATGCCAACACCAATGCAATAATTATCATTAGTGGCTCATTATAAATGTATAATTCTCACTATTCTTACCAACATGTAATATCTTATGCATGCAAGGCATATCTTTATACATTTCATGTATAAAACTTGTAATCATAATTAGCAAGACATGGTTTAATGAAATTTCCCCTTTCGAGTCCCTCATCCTTGTATGGAACTCCTTTTCCACACAACAGCTCATTTGACTTCATGGTCTTGCTACCTCTAGGCATGCAATTCCCATATTTGTCCATATTGACAGCAACACATTTCTTTTTCAAGCAATCGCTAGTATTTTTCTATTCCGCATTCAAATTCTAGTGACTCTCCCTTGTTCCCTGTTGGATAAGCTTTCCAACTCCTATCCACATGCTTCATTCTGACCTCGGGTGTGAAAACCACACCACTTCAAAAAAGATGCTTTTTACTAAATGTATTCTGGTCTGAAATGTCAACTTCAGCCACCTAGAACTCTCTTCCTTTTCAGCCCTGAAACTGCTGAGAAACCCAATGATAAATTCATTGCAAAACCCCAATTTTTCTTTGGTCAAAATTGGGTCTCATCCCAACTAATTTTTCGACGTTTCGGAACCTTAGAGGACTAGTCTTCGGACACTTCGATGACCCAGATGACTAAATTCTCCAGCACTCATCGGGACCCCATCAGCTTTAGGTTCCCACTGTATCGGCGGTTACCTCAACTATATTTCTCTGATGTAAGCTTTCTCGACAGCATCGACGATGCCAAGGACTGTTCATCAGGTCTCTTTTCCACCATTTTTTCGGTGTGTCGGACTTGTAGTTTTCTAAGCTTCCGATATGCATCGATGATCGGATCCTCTACTCATCGGATGGCTACTTCTCTAGGCTTTCACAACGACAGTTCACCAACCGTTAATCTTTTCCGATCGGCGGTCTCTTCAACTAAAACTCTCCGATCAGCGGTCGGAACAACTGTCCGTCGGGAGGGTAGGCCACTAAACAGCTGCAACAGTAGCGCACGAAGGACTAATTTTTCTGATCGGCGCTCCGATATTCTAATATTTTCCGATCACGTCCATCGGCGGTCTGATCCTCTAAACTCCGTCGATGTTTATCGCCGCATCGACGATCCAAACAACTAAGTTTTGCCGACGTCTCTGGTACTTGGACAATTTTTTCAGAAAATTTTCTTCCCAAAAAATCTTCTTTCCTTATCTATCGCATCGGCGGTTTCAACAACTGTAGTTCCCACAGTATCGGCACTCGAGTGCGCTAACATCGAGTGGTTAGTATTTTAGACATCCGCAACGACGGTTTACAAACCAGTAACTTTCTCCGATCATCGGTTCAATCCTCTATAAATATTCGATGAAGTCCATCGGCGGTCTCATTGTCTAAATTTCACTGATGGCCGATGGTTTTCAACACTTAAACAAAATTCCAAAATTTTTCTTCTTCCTTCCACGTCGGCGAACCCAACAACTAATTTCTGCTGACGGCATCAGCTGTCCGAATGACTAAACTCTACGGCATCAACGCTTGGATGCACTTCTCATCGAGTAAATAGTTCCTTATGTGGCCGCAACGGTGGTTCATCATCGTTTAACCCTTTCTGATCGGCGGTCTAAGGCACAACTATCACGGCATCGGCAGTCGGAACCTTTATCCATCAGAAGATTAGTGCTCTAAACTTCCACAACGACGGGCGTGTGAACCACTAACTTCTTCCGCGGTGTCAAGGAATACTTCAACTATAATTTTTCAATCGGCAATCGGAACAACTATCCGTCGAAGGGATAGTCTACCAAACAGCCACAATGGTGGACGCTCTATCAACTATCTTCCACCGATCGACGCTCTAATCCTCTATCATTCGCCGATCGCCGATGGGTTCGACACTTAGATAAGTCTTTGAAACTTCTTCCTTGCATCGGTGATCCCAACGACTATTCATCAGTGATCCCAACCATTATTATTTTCCTATCGTCGATGATCTTGTTCCTTAGAAAAAATTTCAGAAATTTTCCCCTGCATCAGCGGTCGGGTGCTCTGTGCATCGGGTGGCTAGTCGTCTTGGTTTCCGCAATGGCATCCAACAGTCCTTCTGTGTCTTCTGTGGCCACAAGCCTATCAGCTGTCGGAGCAATTTTCCTCTGCGGCATCGACGGTCGGGGACTCTATCCGTCGGAAGGATAGTCCTCTAACCAGTCGCAACAGCCGACTAAAAATAAACTAAGCATCGATGATGCAATCAACTAATCATTGCCAATCCATCTAACTAATTTTGATGCCACCGGGGTCTGCATCGGAGGTCCATCTGTCTAAGTTTTCTAATGTGCCGACGGCCAAGCACTTAGAAAATTTTATGAAACCAAGGTTGTTTGTCCCTCGTCGGGTGACCTTCAGACTAGCTCTTCTGCTGCATCGGAAGAACTTCTCACTAAGTTTTCCGATGAGCCGATAATTCTGGCACTTAGAAACTTTTTTGAAAATTTTCCTGTCATTCACCCATTTTCTCTTGGTTTCTTTTGGGCAGTAGGCACCCTGTGAACTATTTCTCATGGCCCTCTGAGGCCCAAATGCTGCAACATAAGCTCTGTCACTGCATCTTCACGACCCATTCAAGTCCATGCTGCAAACTTTTCTCTAATACCATACTGTAATTTCCCCGACCCTATGACCGACGAGGAGGACGCTACCAAACCATCAAAAAGCTCCGGGCAGATAGCCCCATGAACATGAACAGGCATATAATGCTGAAATATAAAGCTTAAAACATAAAACATACTTAGATGCATAATCCTTCATATACATAGCGGAAGCAAACATACATTCATTCAAGCATACCGCATGTTCATCATATTTACTAATCAGTAAATATAAATGTAGAGATGGAATAGTCAAGAATACTCATCTTAAAAAGAATTCATCCCGCAACTAGCTACGTCGCTGCAACGTTCCACCCAACCATAGGCCAGCGTGCTCATCAATCTCTCAGCAACACTGCCACCCCCGAGCTGGGCATGATTCCTCAAGGAATAAGGGTCAAAGCAGGCTTACACATGGCCAAGGTACACAAATCAGCCAAGCCCACACAGTAGGGTTTATCAGGTCGTCAAGGAGCTAGGAAAGGATAAATGCTAAGATGGTGGCCTCAATGGAGAGCTAAGGATGCCTACACCAGAGTTAACCGGACTTCTAAGACATCCACACACCCATCAACAAGAATCAGTCCTTTCTCTGCTTCACAGTCCCTCAGGCCCTGACTTCCCTTTCCAATACTCTTCAAGGGTTGTGGAGAAGAAAGCCAGCAGTCTAACTCTTTCTAAGTGGCTCCAAACACCAGTTTTCTCAAGCATACCCGGCCTTTATTCCTACTCACAATATTATGAATACCAACCACTGCATACCGCAGTAAAACAAACAGTTCACAGCTCTATGAGGAAGATGAAGACAACAAGGTGACAACCCCAAACGAAAAGGTGAACACAGCTCAAGTAAACAAGACAACTCAGAGTTGTTCTTGGCCCTAGCGTGGCCAAAACAACTCAGCAGCAACCCAAAATACATTTGCACCCACAAAAACCAAGAATCAACCCAAAACTAGGGGAAGACAACAGCCCCAATCCTCACAATGAAACGATGGCAACATTACACAGTCCGCAGATGGGGAAGAAGACGGACTCCCAGCATAGACAAGGGAAAACATAAATGCAGACCACAATCGGCAACATACACGGCCACAATAGGCAAGGAGACATACACCTACCACTGAAACTAGTATGGAACACACAGGCACACAGCCCCGAGCGTGAATGGCTCCTGCACCCAAAAATCCTGAGTGACAACAATGATTTCTCTAGCTCCCTGCGTGAGGAAAAACAATGCAGAATTCCTGTGCCTGAGAAAGTGAGAGGACGACTCTCTACCTAAGGATGTGCAAAATGATGGAGAATGAACAAGACCAAAACTGTGAGTGGAATTGTGGGAGATTGGAGACAATGTTTCTTCTGCCCCATGCGACATGAAGAGGAGAGTCTACTAGTGGAGTGGGCACGTAGGCAAGGACTGACAGTCCCGCCACACCCACCACTACTCAGCAATACTACTCCCAACTAATCGACAGTGGAAGTTTAAATGGGTGGCCGACACATGGAAAACTCCCAATGACCCCCACGGGTTGGACAACCCCCCCTTAACCTTAGGAATCATGCCCTTTTCATTCAACGTTGCACCGTCGTAGTTGGTTGTAGGTTTATTTTAATTGATGTGCATATTTACATGATGCCAAAACTATAATGTGTCGGATAGCATGATATACCATCGGCAACGATCCCTATTGCCAAAACATACACGACCAAATTGATGGTGGGGATTTTTCCTTTAGCTCCACACCACGATTAATTACAATATATACATCATGTACCTTTTTAATGTAACCGAGGTCAAAACCGGGGCATTACAGGGTTACCTGAGAACCCAAATTTTGCCAATACAGGAGATTATTGGGGCGAAGAGATAGTCGTGAAGATCACTAACTTGTTGCATGAATATTAGGACCTATTCCCTACCAACTTCTCAGAGATGAAGGGGATAGTGGGAGACCTAGGGGAGATCAAAATACCTCTGTGACCATATGCTAAACCCAGTAAGCAATGACTGTATAGGATGAACCCCAAGTATAAGGAAAGGGTAAAAGAAAAATTGGATCGCATGTTTGATGTAGGAATCATTGAAACTGTTGAGGAATCACAGTGGATCAGACCTATAGTGATCCAGGATAAGAAAAAAATAGATGAATTCAGTATCTGTGTCGACTTGAGTAAGCTGAACAATGCATGCTTACACGATCCATTCCCAACACCGTATATAGATGAAGTACTTGAAAGTGTCGAAGGGCAAGAGATGTATTCATTTACTGATGGATTTTCATGTTACCATCAAGGCAGAATCACGAAGGAAGAACACCACAAAACAACCTTCGTCGCCGAATGGGGATGCTACCAGTATACGGTAATGCCCTTTGGACTCAAGAATGCACCTGCTATTTTTTCTAGACTTGTAGTCTCTTCTTTTAAAGTTATTCATAAATTTCTTGAGGTCTACTTTCATGATTGAACTGTGTTTGGTATAGTAAGAGACCATATTAAGAGTCTGCGCATGATGCTGGACCATTGTCGCCAGCATCAGATTGCGCTCAATTCTAAAAAATGTATTTTTTGTGCACCATTTGGTGTATTGTTGGGTCACGTCGTATGTCGCAATGGTATTTTGGTCAACCCAGCAAAGATTGTGATTATTCTTGACTGACAACTGCCTACATCAGTCACGTAACTCAAATTAGTTCTAGGACATACAGGCTACTACAAGAAGTTCATCAGAGGATATGCAGCTATCACTGCACCTATGAATAAACTGCTGAAGAAATACGCAACGTTTCAATGGATAATATCTTGCCAGGAAATTTTGGATAAGTTGAAGAAAGAAATGGCCATTGTGCCAATACTTGTATTTCCTGAATGGAAAAAGGAGTTTCATGTTCACGTCGACGCGTCGTCTGTCGCGCTCGACATAGTCTTGACACAACCAGGAGAGGGTGTGCTTGACCACCCTATTTCTTTTGCTAGAAGAAAACTATCAACATCAGAAAAGAACTACACGAGGACGAAAAGAGAAGGCCTCGTTATGGTTTATGTGCTTCAAAATTTTAGACACTGTTTGTTGGGTTGCCATTTTTAGATGTACATTGATCATTCAGCGTTGAAATACCTAGTTAATAAGCCAGTGTTGGGGGGGAAGATTTGCAGAAGGGTTCTCCTCATTTAAGAATTTTATTTTGAGTTAGTTTTCAAACCTAGTCAACTAAATGTCGGGCCCGACCACTTGTCGAGGATAGAAAGTGGTGAAGAGCCAACCAGCTTGGAAGATAATTTTCCTGACGTGCAACTATTTGCGATCCACATGATGGATGATCAGAACCATGAGTTTAATTCCATCATTCACGTTTTGAGAACAAGATATGCACCTGAAGGGATGTAAACTAATCAGAAGAAACACTTGTTCTTTAGAGCTACAAATTATACATTGATCATGGGAAATCTGTATAAGTTGGGTGGGGATGAAGTACTGCGTTGATGTGTCTTTGACTATGAACAACCTTGGGTTATGAGTGAAGCACATGCTGGTGTCGCAGAAGGGCACTACACGGAAAAAGAAACTTTGTGTAAGATATTGCAGGCAGGACTATGGTGGCCAACCATACACATGGATACTAAGAGCTTTTGCAGGCACTGTGATATCTGCCAAAGGATAGGAAAATTGTCGTGCCACGCCGAGATGCCACTTGCATCATAGATAACTCTCCAAGCCCTTGACAAATGGGATATTGATTTTGTTGGACCAATCATTCCACCAAGGAAGAGAACTGACACACGCTATATTATCATTATGATAGACTATTTGACCAGATGGGTTGAAGCCACACCTGTTAAAGATTGCACCGATGTGACTGCGGCAAAGTTTTTGTTTGAAAATATAGTCACCAGATTTGGTTGTCCAAAGATACTACTAAGTGATCAAGGTACGCATTTTGTTAACAAAGTTATTACTAAGTTGAATGCAGAGTTTTAGATCCAGCATAAAAACCAACACCCTATCATCCTCAGGCGAATGGAACAGTCGAAGCCTTCAACAAGATTATGGAGAATGCATTGACCAAGTTATGGAATGTGCGTCGAGATGATTGGGATCAGAAAGTTTCAGCTGCGTTATGGGTATATCACATGACTTGTAAGCGATTGACATGCTACATCCCATTCAGATTGGTATATGGAAAAGAGGCTATTGTACCCATGGAGTACATTGTGTCGAATCTAAGAATTGCTGCGATGACGGAGATGACTAAGGGAGATGCTACTGAACAGAGGTTGTCACACCTTGTTCAGATGGAAGAAGAACACTTCGTCGCAGGCTATCACCGGACTGTAGAGAAGCAAAGATAGAAATCATGGCATGATCACCATATCAGGGTCAAGCCACTCAAACTTGGAGGACTGGTGTTGCTATATGGCAACAATGTTTTTAAGCATCCAAGAAAGTTGAAGACGCATTGGGTAGGGCCATATGTGATCGCGAATACCACTAATGCAGGCACAGTAAAACTACAGAAACTAGGTGGTACGTATGTTGCAGATATGGTGAATGATAGTCACCTAAAACCATACTACAATGGTCATAACATTCCTAGCTAGAATCGCACCGTACAAAAAAAAAGGGAGGGGGGGTTGAAAGACGTAAAAATTGCTCTATCACATGTCTGCGACGGAACCAGTGCAAAGCGCAGGAAAAAGGAGGAAAGTGCTGCAAAAATTGGAAATGACACACTGTCTGAAATTAAAGTGCAAATATCTAGCAAATATTGAGTCTGTTATGACAGTTAAACGTCATTAATTCGACGAGATATGAGGAAAATGGCAGCGTGCTTTTTAGTCCCATAAGGCGTCCTCGACATAACTCCCATAATAGTGATGATAGGTACAGCCCACATGTCGAGTAGCAGAGTTAATGAAAGGAACCTGTTAAGACTGAAAATTGTTCCTAGTCTCTGTGTCTTGTTTTCTAAGGTTTTATGTCTTATTTACTTTTCATTTTGAGTTTGTTTCAAATTTTAATAGTTTAAATGCATGTTATTGGGTTTTATAACTTATAATTTGTTTTAAGTTATTTTTTTCTGTATTAGTTTTCTTTTAATGGCTTATTAAGTATTATAGTCTTTCGAAGTCTGAAAATGTTTTTTAATTCATGGTATATATCCAAGGTCTAACCCTTGTTTCAAGCCTTTTGCCAGAAAATGTCATGAGGATTATACTTTGTTTTTCCTGTTTTAGTCATTGTAATTGAGCACAGATTACGAGGCAATGGAGATTAATTTCAGAAATATCAAAGAGGTTTTTGTTCATCACGGATTCATTCATAAAAACCTATCTCATTTTTGCAACAGCTATCATCGTTTGAGAGATTCGAATTCATCTTTGTGGCCTATTTTTCAGCGTTTGAATTATTTAATAGTTTCATGTTTTAGTCACAAATTTCCAGCATGTATTCTAATCAATTTAAGGGGAATTTTTAAACACCAAGAGAGGTTTTTATTCTTCATGGAATCATTTAAAAACACCTCTCTTAGTTTTTGTACAACTATCATGGATCGAGAGATATGGAGGCATTTGTGAGACCCATTTTTCAAAAAATTCGTCAAATATCCCAAAGTCTGATTTGTTGTTTTTGGGTTAATTGTCTTTAAATATTTTGAGTTAGCATGTAACTAATTGAAGTAGTGCTTCAAATATCAACCTAGAAGGTATTTATGGAACTAATCTACCTTTGTGATGATAAAGGAAGACAAACATACAATTTAAGGGTTTGAATTTTGTGCAAGAGGAGGCTTTAGAGCTATTGTATGTCAAGCTAAGACTCAAAACTCTCATGTAACTTTGAAGACTGATTATGATATATACATACTTATAAGCCATTGTTATATTTTATACTGGTTTCATTTATGGTCTGTTTGATCACTCAATGTGTAATTTTATTTCTTGTTTAATGTGTTTATTCATGCAAGTGCTTATATGTTGTGGATGAAATCACTGTTATATTTATTATCTTCATGGTTTATATTTTATGTATTTGCATTTTAGTCTTTATTATTGTTTCATGATTTAGTACTTGTGTTTGCTTGTTGAGGATATACCTTCTTGTTGATAAATTTTCAAACCAAAAATCATAAAACCCATTTTCATTTTGCTTTATTTTTTAGATTGTTCTGACTTGTTCATGTAGTAGTCTGGGAACAATTTCTAGCACGAACATCTTTGGCGCCGTTGACGGGGATGAAACCGAAGTATATATTCGCTGGGATATCATCATTCATCTGATTTTGAGAGGTGAACAAAATCAGAAAATCCTTCAGACTACTTTTTCATGAAGCAGTGGTTCACAGTGGCTACCAGAAAGATTGGGACAAGAGGAAAACATACTTCACCTTTATGTTTGGGTGTCATAGATCCAGAACATATTTTGAAAGAAGCTAGGAAAATTCGGAAATATTTGGCGACTCCACAAAAGAAATATCTGCTAGCCACTCCACCAATTCAAGATGCCAATGAGCATGGAAGCCATTGTGGCTACAAGGTATGCTTTCTGTGATTTCTCAAATATTTTTGGTTTTCCACATACAGTGCTTTCTATAACTAAGTGGGGTGACTATCTTCCCATATTCAGAGGAAACAAGTATGAGCATCCTCGTGAGCACTTATTAAATTTTCATAAATGCATGCTTGAACATGATTTTGTTCATGATCATGTCTTAATCAAGATGTTCATATTTTCTTTACAAGAACACTCTCGTGAATGGTGTCAATCCCTTCCTACTGCTAGCATTCATTCTTTGAAGGAGTTTCATATTGATTTTCATCATCATTATCAAATATTTTATCCAGCAGATCTTCTATTTGAAAATTGTTGTGAGGAATATGAATTGGATGATGAGATTAAAGATATAGATAGAGAAGAATTGATCCCTCACAATCTTCATCAGTTCTCTAATGATCTTCAAGATGATAGGTTTTCCCATAAATATGAACTAGAAGTGGATAATGAAGAAGCTGAAGGTTCTTCTATTATCATTAATTATTATTATTATAAACTTGAATATTTGGTTTCTTTAGATATAAAACACAATGATCAGTTGTCTTTTGGTAAAATGCCAATGGAAATCAGTAAGGGCAAACCCCAGCTTTCAAATTTGTAGAAAAAAGGAAATTGCGTCAACCATGAAGAATTGGATTTGTAGAGATCATATATTTCCAAGGAGGAACAACAAGAGGACATTCTTTCTCTTTATGTACCTGTTACTTCAAATTTAGATAATAAAAAAATGATAATGACGAGGAAGATCATGCTAATGCTTTTTCAAATCATCCTTTCTATGGTGAATGTGAATATGACCCAGGCATTAAGGGAAATGATCAGAGGTTATCAAAGCTGTCCACTATATTTTCTCCTGCATCAAAGGTCGAGAAGCAGTTTGAAGAGCCCTTGGTTTCCATTCTTGAGCCAAAGCTTAAAAAGAAAGGGAATAGAGAGGAAGAGAATGCTTCACTTTATGATGAATATGATGAAAACTTTGAAGTTTTAGATCGGAATTTTCAGTATCAGTAGAAACCGATTGTAGGTGAATTATATTCCAATCTTTTTATTGAACAAGAAAAAGTAATGAATTTCTTTGACTCTCAAATTGATAGCAGCCAGACTATAGATACTTTGAATATAATATTAGATGTGTCTAATAGCCATGGTCGTGATAACTTTGTTGCTCAAAACCATTATGAAATTATGCCATTTTTTTATGGATATAAAGAAATACTACAGTCATTCTTTCAGTCTTCATTAGTTAAGCAGCACTCTTCAGAAATCAGTCAGCTTGAGTTAGTGGAAAATATAAAACAAGATAACCTCGACATAGTCAAATATTTTATATATTGTTCTCCTACTGCATTATCTCATGGAGTATTGAGAATTGAGGACACCCATTCGCAGACCATTCTTTTTGAACAACATGAAGGAATAATTTTGCATGAGTTTCATGATCCCGTGGCTTCTTGGATGGATTTGTATTTTTCAAAGGTTTCTAATGCTCCAGCTTTTGGCATACTTCCTATTTCTAGTCGTAAGTATCAGATGCCTACAGACTCTTTATTGCATTTATCACATCTTTTGTGGTTCTTCTCAAACAATAGCATGCATGGAATTATGATTCTCAGTCAAATGGTTTCTTGGCCTCACTGGAAGTATGATTACATTTATTGGGTTCTTTCCTTCGATTAGAAGTAGGAGTAAATAGCATAATAACCTCATTATACGAACATGTAGATTCTTTTCAGTATGCCGGTTTGTAGCAGTATTTTGTCATTTAAGAGGTATAGGTTCAGATTTTGATTGGAAAAACAAGTTGCAACCTTTGGTTAGCAATGAATGGTGGTTGGGAATGAGATACAAATGACTCCATCACCCAATGAATAAGGAACAAGGTCTACAGGTTCTTGAAACATCACAAGGAGGATTTCATCCCTCAGTAGGAGCCAGATGTTAAGACTGAAAATTGTTCCTAGTCTTTCTGTCTTGTTTTTCTAAGGTTTTATGTCTTATTTACTTTTCATTTTGAGTTTGTTTTAAATTTTAATAGTTTAAATACATGTTTTTGGGTTTTATAACTTATAGTTTGTTTTAAGTTATTTATTTTATGTATTAGTTTTTTTTAATGGATTTTTAAGTATTATAGTCTTTCTAAGTCTGAAAATGCTTTTTAATTCATGGTATATATCCAAGTTCTAACCCTTGTTTCAAGCCTTTTGCCAAAAAATGTCATGAGGATTATGCTCTGTTTTTCCTGTTTTAGTCATTGTAATTGAGCATGGATTACAAGGAAATGGAGATGAATTTCAAAAATACCAAATATTTTTTTGTTCGTCACATATTCATTCATAAAAACCTATCTCAATTTTGCAACAGCTATCATCGTTTGAGAGATTTGAATTCATCTTTGTGGCCTATTTTTCAGTGTTTGAATTATTTAATAGTTTCATGTTTTAGTCACAAATTTCCAGCACATATTTTGATCAATTGAAGGGGAATTTTCAAAAACCAGGAGTATTTTTTGTTCTTCATGGACTCATTTAAAAATACCTCTCTCAGTTTTTGTACAACTATCATGGATAGAGAGATATGGAGGTGTTTGTGAGACCCATTTTCAGAAAATTCGTCAAATTTCCCAGAGTCCAGTTTGCTATTTTTGGGTTAATTTTCTTTAAATATTTTGAGTTAGCATGTAACTAATTGATGTAACTGCTTCAAAGCTCAACCTAGAAGGTAGTTATGGAACTACTCTACCTTTTTATGATAAAAGGAAGACAAACATACAATTTAAGGGTTCGAATTTTGTGCAAGAGGAGACTTTAGAGCTGCTATATGTCAAGCTAAGACTCAAAACTCTCATGTAACTTTGAAGATTGATTATGATATATACATACTTATAATCCATGGTTATATTTTATACCAGTTTCATTTTTGGTCTGATTGATCACTCAATGTATAATTTCATTTCTTGTTTAATGTGTTTATTCATGCAAGTGCTTATATGTTGTGGATGAAATCACTGTTATATTTATTATCTTCATGGTTTATATTTTATGTATTTGCATCTCAGTCTTTATTATTGTTTCATGATTCAATACTTGTGTTAGCTTCTTGAGGATTCACCTTCTTGTTGATAAATTTTCAAACCAAAAATCATAAAAACCAATTTCATTTTGCTTTATTTTTTATATTGTTCTAGCTTGTTCATGTAGTAGTCTGGGAATGATTTCTAGCACAAACAGAACCCATCAGCCGAGAAGCCCATGTAATCAATTGCACATCCACCTTTGATGGCATGGAGACTATAGAGCACTGGGGCACATATAAATACAAGGCTTCACCATCAAGCATTATTTTATGCACGCAAAGAGAGCTGAAATAACTGGAGCCAATCAATTGAAGAGTTGAACCCTGTCACAGAATAAGACGACACCCATGGTAATTGAGATCCCTAGTGAGAGAGAGATATCTGACACAATTGTTATCCCTGGTTGGGCAATTGAGGAAGAAGAAGTTGAATCGCCGGAGGTACACCAACCAGATTCGCAACCGGACACTGATCAAATGGCCAAAACCCGGAAGCAACCTGCCCCAGCGAATGCACCTATACCTACGGCTGCTCCTTGACATGTGGCCACCTCTATCAAGATTCCAACCCCTGGTCCATGCCATGTGTCAAACCTAGTTCAGACACCTCCAGCTGCAGCTACACAAACCCTTAGAGATCCAACACATGCTGGGAAAAGCGCACCTGGAAAGTCATCCCAGCCTGAGAGAGCAAGGAAACGGAAGGCTAAGGCTGTTTCAAGCAATACTGGAAAAGCCCCCATGGAGGAAGACATGCAGGAGGAAGACTCCCCACTGTGCAAAGGCCCCGATGCTGAGGATGACAATGAAAACTTCCCTCATTATGTCTGGCCAAGGAGAGTCGATGCGAAGAAAGTGGAGCTTCCAAAGAGGGAAAATACAATTTTGATAGCGGCAAGAACCCCTAAGAACGTTCCCCTGCTGGTGGAAATAATGCCAAATATCGTCAAGTTGAAGTTCGAGGACTTCGACACCCAACAGCAGGAAGGGCTAAAAAGAGTGGACTGCATGGTCTCGGATCAGCCCAACCCAACTGGACCATAGGTGCTAGGGCCAATGCAATGGGTTGAGGGTGTTGGCTGCGCAGGTTTGATAAATCTACTGTTTATGCCGCATTTTGGCCACAGTCCATAGGTCAACATATATGTGAAACAGCTTCTGGTTTGTTTCCACAGAGGATTCCTATGGCTCGATTGGCCATACTCGGTCTACGTCGAGCTTATTGTTGCAATAACAGGTCTGCCAAATGAAGGAGACTACCCCGTGCCATAATTGGCCCATAAAGACACCACTAAAATGAAGCAAAAGTATAACCTTCGGCATGCAAAAAGAGGCTTCTGGATTGGCCCTATCAAAGGCGCAAGTATGATATTCTCCACAAGAATCCTCTCTTGTAAGCTGCTACACAAGATGAGGCCCACTCAGTGTATTACGGGAACAGTCGAGCTTGCAGATCTATGCGCACTAGGATGGATTTTTAATTGGTCGTGGTTCTTGTTGAATTAGCTGATAGATGATGCCACGCAGCCCTAGGAGGACCCTAACTACAAATTCCACTACTCCTGGCTACTCATCTTGATCTCGTTCACCCTGTGGGCCAACCCACCAAATTATGAACAAATGGACGTCCCACTACCTTGCCATGGGGAAAAGTACTAGAACTTGTGGGAAGACAAGAAATACAAGATCTAGCAGCAAGATAACAACATCGAGTTATTTTTGCACACAGAGGCATTGCGTGATGTTGTCCTCCGATATCACCAAATCCGGGCCGCGACGTTGCACAGGTATGTATCCTTCATTAATTTTCAAGTCGCTGCATATAATATGGTTTTGGAGCCAAAGAAGGACCCAGAAAAACAAACGAATAATGCAGGGTTCATAATCACTGATACTAATGTGGACGAAATCATCCAGGAATAACCGGATGAATGGCGCAGCCCACTGGCAGAGCCGCTTCCCAAAGGAAAAAATGAAGAGGACCCACCAGTGCACCAAGTTGATGGCCAAGAAATGAAGGAGGCGATGATCAAGAAAATCAATCGCAATACAGGGATGAGGAAGATGATAATGCGGGTGGGGGTGGTTCTGATCATAATTATTCAGAGCGCATGCCTAGTTAGGAGAACATCCCAATCTAGCATCAAATGCAACAACAAGCATGGGAATCCATGCGAAAGAAGAGGAAAGCAAGCAAAATGGCTAACACGGACACCTTAACTGAGGAGGATGTCCGTGTGATAGCAAAATTTGTCACAGATGTCGCAAGGGATAGCCTCGCCACTTTAAGGACGCAACAAACAAGTGTCACAGCACCTTAATCATCTTGTAGAGGCCATTAACGATGTCAACGCCACTATGAAGGCTGAAACATATGGCGTGGATCCAAGTGTCCCATTAGTCATGCCCAAGCTAGTGTCGTTGATCAAGGTAAAAATCCAGGCACAGGTAATGGAGACAGGAACAGCTGAGTTTGATACAACTATGCATGAGTTCGAGAGCATGCACATAGACTTCTCCAAACTAAGATTAAGCGAAGTCTATGAGATCTAGTAGGCAGTCGTGACTGAAGTACGACTGCGAGATAATTTAATTGCCTATCAGGAAACAAAGCAGTAAAAGAAGAAAAAGGTGTGCAAGGCCCTCCTTAGGGACAAAGAGCAGGAAATTATTGCGCGTGAGAAAAGCAGGGTTTCACTCGTTGAAACTATTAAGAATGTCATCACCGATTTCCCACCATAAGTGGGCCAGGAAGATGAATATTCAGCAGCTAAGGTTTCCTGACTGTCATGCATCACAGTGGAGCTAAAGAAGCAGGTTAAGGAGCATCATGCTAGGCAGGTACCAAGCACACCTCCTGAGGTGCTTGAGGAGAGAACAAGAGCAGCGTCTGAGGCTGTTGGGATGATCGCTGAGGGAGAAACAATCTACGTGAAGGAAGTTGGCATTATTTCCATGATTTGGGAAGCACTCCTGGAAGATGAAACTATAGAAAACATAAGGGAAAGTTCCTGATAGGAAGACGAGAAAATCAGTGCAGCAAAGGCAGAGATGAAGAAGCTGCCCTTCCAGGAGAAGGTGATAAAAATGGTAGAGATTAAGCGACTACAGCAGGAATTTCAAGCTCTACGTAATCTAGAATGGACTAGGGAAGCTAACATAGAAACACATCAATCAAAGGCTACGTGGATCACATGCCTTATTCATCCTGTGTAGCAGAATCTTCAACAAATCACACAATCACTAGAGGCAGGACTATCGGAACATATCAGTTCTGACCGTGTAAATCAATTGGCCGCCCAGTCAAAGGAATTCATAGAGGAAGTTGCTAAAGTACAACATATGGTGAAGGAGTTACAGGATAGGGTTGGTCCTCCTACGTAGTCTGAACCTGTGCCAGAAACATAAATTTTTGGGTAGAGTAAATTTTTGCAGCAGGACATCATTCCCGACAAGTTCATTTTTGCTTAGTGGCTCGGGACGAGCCACATGTGAGTGTTGGGGGCCTGTTGGGCTAGGAAAAGGGCCAAGGAAAGTGCATAAGGAAGAAGAACCCGCACAAGAAATAAAGGGAAAAAGGTGCACATGACAGAAGGGAAAAGTAAGCTAAGAAACAATCGGTGCAGACAAGATGAAAACATGTGCACGATGGAGAAAGAACAGGAGGATAGTTGTGATAAGGAAGGTAGATCCGAATCCGTGGAAGAGGCAGGTGGAGAATTTAAAGCTGGAAGGCAGAATTCAAGGAATATTGTAGAAGGATGAGCTAGCAAAAGAAGGAAGAACATTTTTGTGGCTAGTTATGACTGGTACATACGAGCTAAAAGACATTTCCGCGGCTAGTTAAATTTGTGGTTAATGTATTCCAGGACTTTCATGGCTAGGTATGGGCTGACATTCATGTAATAGAAGATATTTTGTAAGTTGTTGAGCCTGTGATAACTGAGTTGTACTCATTCGACCGTGAGAGGTCTTGTAAATATTATAAATAGGAGGAACCCGCTCTGTATAAGGGTTCATTCAGCAATATAGATAAGTCATAGTTAGAAAGTCGGTTAGAATCCACTAGATTTCAGTAAGATTGAGTAAAAGTAGGAGGTTGTTGAGCCATGAATCTTGCAGCTGTGTGCATAGACCACTAGAAGTAGAAGGGATCTGCAGCTGAGTGCGCAGATAGTAGAATAGAAGAGTCAATCCAGGTTGTGTGCAGATCAGTAGAAGTATATAGAAGAATAATCTAGAGAGCATGAGAGAAAGAAGATTGAGTCAAAGACATATCTTAAGAATAGTCTATAGGTCGCAGACTGCAAGGTGCTATATCCAATTCTCATGCCAGATGAAGAGCACCTTGGTGGATTTTCCCAGATGGGTTTCCACACTATTCCTTGTGTATATGAATGAATATTGTTGAATGGTGAATGTTTACCTGAATATTTGCTTATTGTCTGGTATTATAGTTAATAGTGAATGTATGTCATAATCTGGTTTATCTATGAATGAATGGTTAAGTTGTTTAAGTCCAAATAGAGTCATGCATTGTCTGATTGAGTATAAGGGATTAGTTGCATCACATTGTCACGTCACATTGTGGGGTTATGAGGATGAGGCCGGGTTTCATGCACGTCGTGACACCTCTTAGTACTGTTGACGAGCTATCGTAAGACTCCATCCTATCACCTTTGTTGAGCACCTTGGCCCCACACCAAGGGACTATACTCCCTCACCAACTGTAGAAACATGGTTCTGGCAGTTACCCATTAGATATCTTGGGTGAGACTGTGCCTTCCTCACAGGTGTTGCTAACTGAGCTTGCTTTGTCAGGTCAATGTCTTGTGGTTTACTGTTGGTATTGTAGTGTTGTTGAACCACGGGTCAAGGCAAGAGGGAGAAAGAGGCCAACACCTTCGGTGCCTCCTCCACTCATGAATGTGATCTAATATGTGAGTAGAAGTATTTTCCAAAGAGAGGTCAAAAGGTATGTACCAGTTTCATACCTTATAGGTAAATGGAAATGAGAAAGAAACACTATTTCCACGGAATTAAAATCCACAAACGAGTGTTGTAGAAGTTTGATATACCACTTTGTGGTCATTTCGGTCAATGTCCTTTGAAAGAGCCTCAATCGGATAGAATCATCCATTAGGGAGTTAGATGAACACCAAAAATGGAAGTTCATCACATAGTTTTTGCGATCTTATCCTTGTTTCCCATCAAAATTCGGGATGTCTGATGGTAGTTTGACCGGGATAGTAGGCCAAAAAGGATCATGTTGAATGGGATGATTTATTATCTTTGACAAGTCAGGAAGATCCAAGGTAGACAAAAATGGAAGTTGTCGGTTGGTTTGCAGGTAATTGTAATACTGATAAGGTAAGGCTACCCTAGTAGGACCAAAGTTCGGTTGAGGTTGGTCATAAAACCTAGAAAACGATTGATAGTTGGGATAATTTTGACCCAAAAAGGGTGGTTTTACCTGCTTAGGTTCATCTTGGGGTCTGTAAGTAGGTTGATCCCACTAATTGGTAAATCCTCAAGGATAAGGGACATATAAGGGATTATTGTACTAAGCCCCACTAAGGTATTGATTACCAATGTTAGGTTGTTGAGGAGGGACCCAAGTTGATGTAGGAGGCTATGAAGCAGGACCAATAGGACAAAAATTAGCATGACCACTAGGTCCAACAGCTGGAGGGGGAGGCTACGGAATAATATGTAAGGCCAGTACATAAGATCCTATAGTTGTTTAGGATGGAAGGTGAAAACTAACTCCCAACTTTCAGCAAAGCTATGGGAGGCATAAAATCTCCTCCCATATAGTAATTTGACAATGGATTCTAAATTGACTATGGCACTCTTACAGGAGTGGAGAGTCTAGACACAGTTGTTGCAGATGGAGCATTTGTTGGAACAGCACTAGAATGGATGTTCAGTGACCTACCCAAGATATCACTAGGTAAAAGCTAGGGTAAAGGCCTTTTAGAATTCGGGGTTAACTCCATAGATGACACATTTACAATGGTAGTAGTACCAAAATGAGAGGTAGGTTGACCAAGAGAAGTTTCCCAAAATGTAGCATTGGGTCCAAATATAGGAGCTACCGTTTCATCAGGATGAAATTGATTAATCCCATCTCCATAAGGATTTGGGATGAAAAAATATGTGTACCAAGAGGAGTGTTTCTCTGCTAATGGTGGGACTGATGGGTCCGTTATGGGAGCATTGGCAGGAGGAGAAAACTCATATCCTTCTTCCTCAACTGGGACTCCTTCTAATTCAAGCATAGAAGCACTACCTACCTCGGAATTGCTCTCCATGTCTCTTTCCATGGGAGGTTGAGTCGGAGGATTCAAAGGATTTTTTGGTGAAAACCCTTGTAACCGACAGGACCTCCTCCACGGGAAATCAGTGAGTTTGTAAAAATCAAACTGATCTCAAAAGTAAAATCTCTACTAATCAGGAAAACCAAATTCTACTCAAGATAAAGAAACAATTAAGACTTGTGATAGGAGTAGTAAAAAGGATAGGATCCTCACGGTATTGTCAAACCACCACAAATCACTATATACCATAGGGTCCAACAATGAAACACGACAAGGAAGATTGGTATCGTACCCTTGCTTGAACACTCGACTACCTGGATGGCACGTGCATAGTAATATTCCTGAGTGTTGTTCTCAGTGTATTGTGGTGATAGGACGGTCGAAGGGCTATGTTCAGATGGTCTCATGATTGTTAGAATAATCAACCCATAGTTACCTACCTTAGACATTAATTTTAATTATTTTTTTCTTATTACGTAGTTTCCTAGATTCCATTCTATGCTAGTTGCCTTCTACAAGTCCTAGAAGTCAACACATGCTAAAACTGAGTCATGGAGTGCTTGGAAAACATCCTGAAAACCCAATTTAGCATTTTTTCTTTATTCTAGATCCTCCAAAGTGCATATCTTCTTTTTCTGAAAAGTTGCCTTGTTTTATTCTGATATAAGGCTAAAGGAAAAGCTAGACTAGGTGTATTTGACTTATTTTTTGCCCACATCATCCTCCCTCCTTTTCTCCAAATAAAAGCATGTATGAGTTTTCTTTCCATCCCTCTTTACCTTTCCCACTTGAATTAGCAAATTCATGAGCATCTTCATAGATTTGGAAATTGCTTTATGCACCTATGGGGGATTTGACTAAATTTAGTAAGCCTACTTTTTGACTATTTCGAATGGCATATTTATGCATTCGATTCTCTCATGTAATGATATATTTTAGCAACCTATTACTTCATAAGGTTAGCTATTGTACACTTATTGAATACAGATTAGTGTTATGCTCCAATTTCAGTCTCCTTTGGTGTGAATTTTGCATGATTGATTAGCAATTTTGTGAGTGTAATTGTTCTATCTCTTAGGTTCAATTTCCACATGGTATCAAATCCTTTGTATATTGATTTATCTCCTTCCTTATTGTTATTGCAGGTTCAAAATCTTGACTGGGAGCGCATTCTGCTGACTAGAAGGCACAATTTCTGCGCTTTGGACCAATCTCAGAAGATCATCTTGACTCCATTCAATTTATTTGAGTGGAAAGCTAAGATGGAGATATTTTTAAGAGATAAATGTCTCTACAAGGTGACTATGGAAACTGAGGCATAGCCCAATGTAGCTATAGAGAAAATTAAATGGCACAACAGGAGGGATGAGGCCTATGGTATTTTGTGTCTGAGCATTTCAAGGGACCTCCTTTTCCATCTTGATGGATTGACATCACCTAATGAAGTGTGGGAGAATATAGAAGATATTTTGGAAATATATATGAGATGAGAGGACATCAAATCGAGAATGAGCTTATCTCCTTGAGTCCCAGTAGCTTCGAATCATTGCAACTATACTTTTCCAAGTTTAAGGCCCTTGTTTTGCAGTTGAAACAGTGTGGGATTGAAAAGAAGGAAGAGAAACTAGTTTTGGCCATACTTTCTAAGCTTGGTCCTGACTATTCATTGTTTGTTTCGACCTTACATGCCACCAATTTGACAGCTCGAGCCTAGAAAATGCCTAAGCTTGCAAAGTTCATGGAATCCCTCACACAGGAGAAAGATAAGTTGGTGATGATGGGCACCATCAAACCTTCCAAAGACCAAGCTTTGGTTGTTGGAGATTCAAGGGTGGATTAAAAAAGCAAGAAAAAAGCTAAAAATACACCTAAGCAAAAGAGAGATAAGAACAAGTCTCAAGAGGATCCCCAAGGTTCCAAAAAGAATTCCCAGAAGAAGAAGAACAAAGGAGAAATGAGCAAGTGCGCATACTGTAGTAAGGGCTATCATCCTGAGAGCTCTTGTATGAAAAATCAAATTGACATGTTGACCCAACTCCTAGAGAAGAATAACATCTCTCTTCCTGATTGATCAAAGAAGAGGGAAGGAGGATCAAATTCAGAGGATAGAGAAAGAGTACATGCCTTGGTTGCTGGCACATCAAGCTCACCTAGCTTCATCATAGACTCTGGCGCTTCTAGACATATGGTTTCAACAAAAGAGACATTCTCTTCTCTTGACATGTTTAAAGGTCCACCAATAGTTTTGGGAGATGACACTCTCACTAACAGTTCGGGGAAGGAAAGGATTGATCTTGACCATGGTAATTTCAATAATGTGTTGTATGTTCCAAGTCTTGCCTCTAATCTCTTGCAAGTGTATCAGATGACTAATACTGGGTCTCCAAAGAAGGTCATGTTCTCCCCTAATGATGTTGAAATCATTGAGATTTCGAATGGTAAAGGCATAGCAAAAGGTGTTGTAGATCACACTTCAAAGGTATACAAGTTTTCCCATTTTCTACCCTACCCAAACCCCTCTGCTCTTCTCATTCATGCTAATGAAGCAAGCAATATTTGGCATGAAATATTTGGCCATATTAACTACAAGTATATTTTTTATTTGAGTGAAAAATATATGGTCATAGGGTTACCAAAGATCAAGTTTTCTAAGGGAGTCTGTCAAGTTTGTATCCTAGGAAAACACCCAGAGCACAAGTACGAGAAACCTAGTCATGACAGAACCTCTGCACCTCTTGAGCTAATTCACAGTGAAATTTCTGGTCCATTCCCTCATATTTCCATGAGTCAAGCCAAATATGCACTAACCTTCATAGATAAATTTTCTGGGTATTGTTGGGCTTACTTCCTAAAGCATAAGTCTGAAGTTTTTGACCTCTTCAAAGTCTTTAGAGCCTTGGTTGAAAACTAGTCTGGGAGGAAACTCAAGATCCTCAGATATGAAAATGGTGGTGAGTATGTCAATTCTGAGTTCATTCAGTATTGTAAAGATGCAGGTATTTAGATGCAGTATTCAATCCCTTACACACCACAGCAAAATGGTGTTGCTGAGAGAAAGAACAGATCACTGAAAGAGATGACAACTTGGATGATGGAGGATAAGACTTTGCCACAAAATTTTTGGGCCGAGGATATAAATTTTGCATCCTACATCCAAAATAGGGTGCCTCATAAGCAGCTTGATGGTATCACTCCTTTCGAATATTGGAGTGGGCACAAGCCAGACGTGACCCATTTCAGGATTTTTGGCTCAAAGGCTTGGGCTAGAATTCCAACTGAAAAGAGGAAGGCTTTGCAGCCCCAAATCCAAGAGTGCCTATTTGTTGGGTACTCTGAAGATTCAAAAGGGTATAATCTGATCAACCTGAGCACTAACAAATCTTTCATTGAAAGAAGTGTTCAGTTCCAACAAGAGCCTATAGTAGCAGTTGAAGTTGGAGAGTCTTCTTCACCACCAGATCCATTGATTGTAAGTGAAGAGACTAATGAGTTTGTTGATTCTGATATGTCTGATAATGATGATTTGATTACAGATCCTAACAGTCCTACAAGACCAAAATGGGAAGCAAAGACCATTCATGTAGCTAGGGAAATAGCTGGAAATCCTAGTGACACTAGGAGGACTAGATCTCAATTTGGGATTGCCCTTTGCGTGAAAGATCCTCTATTTTATGAGAAGTGCTATCTGATGGTTGAATCGGATCCACAAACATATGAAGATGCAGCACATGATCCAAGATGGCACACATCCGTTAAATAAGAATTCATCTCGCTCCAGAAGAACAACACTTGGGAACTGGTTGATCTTCCCCTGGGGAGGAAGCTAGTTCAATGTAAGTGGGTTTTCAAGACTAAGTTTGCTACTGATGGTTCACCTTTGAAATATAAGGAAAGATTGGTAGCCAAGGGATACTCACAAGTACATGGTATTGACTACAATGAAACCTTTGCACCATTGGCAAAGATGGACTCCATAAGGCTAGCTCTAGCCATTGCAGCTTCGAAGCAGTGGGAGGTACATCACATGGATGTGAAGTGTGCTTTCATAAATGGAGATCTCATTGAAAATATTTACATGCATCAACCTGAAGGGTTTGATTCTAATCCATCTTTATTGTGCAGGTTAAATAAATCATTGTATGGGCTCAAGCAAGCCCCTAGGGCTTGGTATGCCAAGATTGATGGCTTTTTGCTATCATTGAGTTTCGTTCAATGCAAGTCTGATCCTAATGTATTTTTGAAGTTGATTCATGGTTCTTTTATGATTATTATATTGTATGTGGATGACCTTCTGATTACAGGAATTTCAAAGAAAGAGATTGCTTCCTTGAAGGATGCAATGAACCATGCATTTTCTATGACAGATTTGGGATTGTTGAGCCAATTCTTGGGTCTTGAAATTGCCCAGTCCCAACATGGAATAAAATTACAACAGTCCAAGTATGCTTTTGATTTTCTGAACAAGTTCAACATGAAATATTGCAAGCCAAGCAAGGCTCCCTTCCTTTCAGGAGTTAAGCTTGAAGAAGCAGGTTCTTCTCCTATGGTAAATAATACACTGTATAGGCATTTGATTGGGTGTTTGCTTTATCTTACACACACTCAACCTGATATATCTTATGCAGTTCATGTGTCTTTGAGATACATGGATCAGCCTCATGAGATCCACTGGAGAGCAACCAAAAGGATCCTAAAGTTTTTTCAAGGAACAAGAACTCATGGGATCTTCTACAAAGCAAAATCTGATCTTGATTTGATTGGGTTTACTGACAATGATTGGGCAGGTGATAACACAGATCGAAAGTATACATCAGGATATGTGTTCATTCTTGCAAAAGGACCAATCAGCTGGTCAAGCAAGAAGCAGAGTGCCATAGCACTCTCATCTACAAAAGCAAAGTATAGAGGAGTTGTAAATGTAGCAACTCAATGTTTGTGGTTGCAGGGGATACTTGGAGAATGTGGTTTCAAATCAAAGTTTTCAACTATTATCTACTGTGATAATCAGAGCACCATTTGAATCTGCAATGATCTAGTTTAGAGACAGCGAACCAAGCACATTGAGATCCATATGCACTACATCAAACAGCTTGTGCATGATGGCACCATTGATCTACTCTTCTGTGCATCTTCAGAACAAGTAGCAGACATCTTCACCAAAGTTTTTTGTGAGAAGACCTTCAGCAATCTCAAATCACTACTAGGGATTGTTGATCATGCTGTGAAGCATGATTGATGACAAGATTTCCAAAATTTTGTTTTTCCTGTCCATGTTTAAGGGAGGATTTTCCCACTGGGTTTTTTCCTCTTTCCTTGGTTATATGGACAAGCAGTATGTAAAGGGTGACTAAGCCATGTTTCTAGGCCCTATATTTTTCTGATATTTACTCATAAATTCAAGCTTAAGGGGGTGTTATAATAATCAAGCCATATTTACCTACCTTAGACATTAATTTTAATTATTTTTGTCTTATTACCTAGTTTCCTAGATTCCATTCTATGCTAGTTTCCTTCTACAAGTCCTAGAAGTCAACACATGCTAAAACTGAGTCATGGAGCACTTGGTAAACATCCTAGAAACCCAATTTTGCATGTCTACTTCATTCCAGATCCTCCAAAGTGCATATCTACTTTTTTCTGAAAAGCTGCCTTGTTTTATTCTGATTTAAGGCAAAAGGAAAAGCTAGACTAGGTGTAGTTGACTTGTTTTTTTCCCACATCATCCTCCCTCCTTTTCTCCAAATAAAAGCATGTATGTTTTGTCTTTCCATCCCTCTTTATCTTTCCCACTTGATTTAGGAAATTCATGAGCATCTTCATAGATTTGGAAACTGCTTTATGCACCTATAGGGGATTTGACTAGATATAGTAAGCCTAATTTTTTACTATTTCGAATGGCATCTTTATGCAATATATTCTCTCATGTAATGATATATTGTAGCAGCCTATTACTTCACAAGGTTGGCTATTGTACACTTATTGAATACAGATTAGTGTTATGCTCCAATTTCAGTCTCCTTTGGTGTGAATTTTGCATGATTGATTAGCAATTTTGTGAGTGTAATTGTTTTATCTCTTGGGTTCAATTTCCACAATGATCCTTAAAAATTTTCTCCCTGTATACACAAGGTACTTGGGAGCTCCATTCCATAATAGTGTTTTCTGATGCACAATCATTCGAAAGGGGCCTTTTGATATACTATCGAGTACATGAAGTACCTTTTATATATACCTCAAGGACATGTGAAAGGTTTTTCTATATACCAGTAGTACATGGAAGAACCACATGATCCCTGGGATGCAGTGTAGGAAAAAATGACAAATCCTACATTTAAAGACGTTGGAACACATCTCTAACCTATCATGCCTTTCTACAAATTTTAACCTAAGACTAGCGCTTGATTTTATCTTTTGTGATTAGGTGAATTGTTATACAGCTGATTGGCACCTCTCCGTCCGAGTGCTGACATCCCTCAGGTTGGCACACAAAAGGACACTTATGGATTGAGGTTTGCCCAGTTTCATTATACCTTGGTTGATGATGAAAGACATTCCCTTTTTATCCAGCTGGTTACTTTGCTATTTTGAGAGTTGAGATGTATGCGCGACTCTCCCTATTAGCATGTCGCGCATATGCGCGGGTGTCAAGTTCAGCAGGTCGCGCATAGATCTATGCGCGGGTTGTCCTTATACAAAGTCGCGCATGATGCGCGGGTTGCCTTACTACAGACCCGCGCATATCTCCCTCAAAATTAATNCAACATGAATGCATGAGGTGATTACATAAAAGTAAAACCGTGCAAAATGCTTATGCAAATATTTTTTTTCACTTTTCTCAAAATTCCCTACTTAAGGAAGAGATAGAGGTTGGGTTCCTACTAATCCAAAATGAATAAATCCCAGGAAAACAAATATGGAACTATTTCTTCAAACCTATTGCAAGAACATCATGACTTCAAAAGAAAAAAATTTGAAAAGGAAAATGACAAGATATATTTTAAAATAAAGGCTATGATGGCTACCTAAAACACCATAATTTTCAAACTTCTTCAAAATGAAAACAAGATGCAAAAAACACACTTTTCCTTTTTGTCTGAGAAGAAGAAGATATGAAGAAGCAAACTGAATATAAACACCTGAAATTCTATAAGACCAATCAATTCCTCAACAGTTCATAACTAAGATTAACCTAGTACTTTTTCTCAATTTTTCAAAACCAAAAATGAAAACAATATTAAATTGAACTCTGAAGAAAATAAAAACAATTCTACTTTATTTCACGTTGACTGAGCAACGTTCAAAGATCTAAGTCTACACTTTATTTTCAAAGTTCTTCTTCAACCAAAGATCAAAAATACAAGAAGCTCATAAGCCAATTCAACTAGTTCTTGAAGGTCTAACCTAATGAAGCCTAATACAATATCTAAATTTCAATTCACATATGAAAATATCAGGTCCAAGCCAAAACAACTACAGAAAACCAAAATATAAATGGCAAGCTTTAAAATCACATTGGGATGAAAAATTCTACCTGGAACCACTATTTGAAGGTAGAGTACAGAGCGTTATTGATACAGCGCCTCCTTTTTCCAACATGAATAGAGCGGTGGTACCACTCTCTATCCACTGGATTAGTGTCGTGGCACCTCCTATTGCCTCTAAACAAGGTGTGGTGGTCACTCTTATAAATTTCCCAGGTGCGGTGGCACTTGTAGATTTCAAAAAAAAGACAAAGGGGCAAAAAATAAGATGTTAATGTTCAATTACTGGCATCAAATAACAATTATAAGTAATGAAATAAATCACATAATGTAGATCAAGACAGATTTAAGCATATATAAGAAATTTCAAATTAAACCTAGCTAAACAACTAGTAGATCTTATCAATGAAGAAATTGAATTTTGAAGCAAGGCAAGAACCAAGAATAACCAAAAGTTCTAATCAACTCTCTCCAGTGGAGTCGTCATATTTGTTATCGGAAATACTCACCTTCTGTAGACATAATCTTTTTCCCTAACCTAAAACACTCAAAGCTAGAACAAAGGAATCACAACAACTAAAATCACTTCCCCTAAGATCAAATAGATGCTTGGAATGGATTATTTTACCTGTCATACACTGTGGTATGTTGTCATTTGGAGTGCTTGATCTCCACAAATTCACCTGCAATAAATACACAACAAAGTACATAAAAGATCAAAGTACCAAGTACAACCTATAATCCTATGTTGATGACTAAGGAGTTCAACAATGAAATAAGTGATTCATACACAATATCACCCATGGGAAAGGAACTTTAATTTCATAAATGGAATAGAGAGAGAAATTACAACCAAATCCTTAGTGTTGAGAAGTCTCTTCTCAAGTAAACCTTGCCTCCAAAGCTTCAAACTTTTCTACCAAATGCTCACTCTCCTTATCTAGATTTGGCCAGAGTTTTGATGTTGTAGCATAATCTTCCTCCCTTTACCAATAGGGGTGAGCCAGTACTTATAGCCATGGGAGGATAGGGAAGGTTGAGAATCTAATGGGTAAGGTAGAGTGGATATCCTACAAAGATGGATCTCGAATCCAGGTGGTCCAGAAGTGTATGGATGAGGTTGCCATGAAGCCAAGCTTCAAGAAGCCTCTCTAAGCTTATTTTTTTACCTTTAAAACTCGAGCACCGCTCTTTGTCAACTAAGACTGAGTGTTACCCAAAGTGCACCACTCATTGTATGAAGGCATGTGGTAGTGGCTCCACTGATTTTTAAAGGAAAAAAGGCGTTACCCATAGGGTTAACACACATTTACCACAAGGAAAATGTGGTGGTGGACAAAGGCATGAAATCATTGGTCCTGGTCCACTTTCAACTTCACAACTTGGGGATTCAAGGAAAAAATTGGTATTTGATTCTCATTATATGATGATGAACAGAAATGTGTGTAAAAATATCTTTATGAAACAATCATGCATGTTTTATATTCATGTCTTTAAGAACCAATCATGCATGATTTATATTCATATATTATGAATCTTGTTATTTTCCAATAAAGGAAAGACAATCAACATATATGCTCACAATTCTTAATCCCATAAATATGAATCTCTATATTTCTATAATGAAAACATTCAAAAGCATATAGATCTAAATATCATATTATAAAAAATTCAAGTACTTATCCTTTATAAAAAAAATCGTCCTTGATCTCTTTGCAAATGTTAGAGCATGTAGGAGGTAGTGAATCTGTGCATGGGGAAACTGGATCCCATACAATTTGGAGTTAAATATCTTCTTTGGGAAAAAAATATTCTAACGATCATCCTCTTCTTCACAATATTTCTCAACTTTATGAATCTCTCATTATACACAAGATCCATTGAAGAATGATAATATCCAAACCACAAATCTCAGGGTTGTTCAATCAGTTCATCCACTTTGGGAAAATGGCCATAACATGAATTCCGAGATTTTCATATTCAAATACCTTATCGTATATCTCAAACATTAGTGTATTTTTTAAATATGATCAAAACTAAGCTAAATAATCCTATTTGGGAAGTGGGTTTTCAACAGTTTTGTTTGATTCCTCATGGATGTTTTAGAAATTTTCCATGAAATTTGTCTCCTGAAAAAGTGACGGGAATGGTGCATATTGAATCTCTCCTTAATTCACCCCTAATCAGATAAAGGTTCCTCACTCACTGAGGTCACTTAGGCATATAGTTCATGCTCCTAAAGAATGCTTAACACCCTTCCCTTCCATGTGTTTAATTTGGAAGTAACTTCAAGTTGGTCTTCCGGTTGGACGGATATTGATGTTATGGCTCCAATATTTTTCTCAATACTTTGCTTTATTTGCTTGAGAAAACTAAGATATTGCACTCCCTATTCTCTAACATTATGTTAATGTTTTGAGCAATAATGGAGATTCTTGAACTTTAAAGCTTTCAATGATATGCTAAGGACCGATAACAATTCACATTTCAATCACAGACAATAATTCATCCACAACACAAGATGTACCCTAGGGAAAATACTCATAATAGAGAGGATGAAAACCCCCAACAATTATTTAGAGTATAATAGATAGATTGTAGAGAATGACTTTTACAACATAAGCAAATTTCCCGATAAGAGAGAAACAGAGCAATAAAGAAGAGATATCCATTGTTACAACTGTTATGAACTTTTGATATGCCTAGCATATTAATAACAAGCCATAATGACTTCCATACAAACCGTAGTGAATGGTTGCATGATAATTATCCATGCATGCATTACAATTTCCAATTGTATTTTTCAAATAATCAATTCATTCATTGAATCTTCATCATTCACAACTAACGTGCATAATACCTTCAATCATGGATATTAATTGATAGTTAACTGACATTGGAGTGAACTCAATCTCTAACTAAATAATAATCACTTAGTTAATAGGCTAGCATAAGTGTCATAAGGAAATAAGTCAAGTGTCACATGCAACACACTTTCTTAACTGAAGTGTTGTCCTTTGATTAACTTAAGTGTCTTCTCTTAATCTAACTAAATTGTAAACACTTTAGTTAACTATCCCATATTTATTTAATCACATAGTTAACCATTATTAATTGAATCTTGTTGATTGATGAACACTGGTATCTTCTTTACTTAACTGAATGTTGATCATTAATAATTCAACCGATGCTTTAACTAAAGCAGTAATTGAGGTATTCATATTTCACTGAAGCTTTATAACTTGAGTTCACTCTGAATTCTTTTTCTCTCATAATCTCTTTATTGTTTATCTCTTTATCTTACTACATGGTCTATGTTTAATCGTCCATCATATCATATTATACTCGGAATAATTTTCCTTTACCTATGATCATAATTATTACCTCGGGTCATATAGTCATATGCTAAAGTAAATCGCTCTACGGGTAGCTAAACCCTAAAGGAGGCTTGTAGCATCTAGTGACCATGACTAGCCATACATCACATAGTATATCCTCATGACTTGATACAACACAAGTCATATGGTCTTGATAAAACACAGTACCAATCTTGATACAACACAATACCAATATTGATACAACACAAGACTCATGAAATTAATACAACATAACTTCCAGACTTGATACAACACAAGTCACTAAAATTGATACAACACAAGGTCCTGATCTTAATACAACATAATACCTTGATCTTAATACAAAATAAGGTCATAGTACAGGAATCTCTCATGACCTCAACATCCTAGCTTAATACAACACAAGATCTTAACTTAATACAGCATAAGTTTATGAACTTAATACAACATAAGTTTCAAACTTTGTGAACTTAAGGATCCACAAGAGCCAATCATGAAGAGATGGACTAAATTGTTTGGTCATTATGGTGGTCTAATCCACGGTTACATGCGAGCCTTCTCTCGATGTGTGCAGAAGCAACTTCTCATGTTCAAGGATTATGCATATGCGGGTTCATTTTACTGAGGAGATCCCAACTTGGCACTTCTAGAGGCTTCTGACTAGTGTGACATAAGTATAATGAATTTTCATACTCTTCATTTTTTATGCAGTTTTTTATATTTCAAAAAAAATGGTGTACTATGACTTTTTATGTTTCACTATTGAAGATGTCGGGTTGGTGAGTCCACCTGGGTCCTCCCCTATCTAGCAGCGGGGAGAAATTAGAATCATCATCACACACAAGAGAGAGGAAATCGAGGAGCTCAAGGAGACCGAACAAAACCTAGACAGATTGAATACTGACATTTCGAACATGTCACTGAACAATCTCCCATGGTGTTATCAGCACAATACAGTAGGATTTTCTGAGAGGATTGGACGTATGCTATGTCAAGTAGCTCTGGACGTGATATGATACCACGAGAAATATGATTAGCCCCATTATCTATATGTAGTTATTTATGAAATCCATGACCTTCATACTTTTTGTCTAGTGTTATCTGAAAGTTATGAGATTTAGGATTTTGTCCTAACATTTTTGGTAACACTTTTTATCAATCTTGGTATAAAAGTAGTTTATATGAGTTTTATATACAATGTGTCTATGGTGGATGTGGATCTCATATAATCTACTTATTTACATGTGAATGAATTTCTTTTTATGCTATGTATGATGAAAATTATTAAGAATGTGCAATGTGCCAATCTAAAATTAAATTAGTTAATGAATCGTAAACCATATTCATGCACCTCAAGATGTGTTGGTATTGAATAAACTCAAAGGATATTTCTAAGAGGTGTACTTGTTGAAAAACAGGAAGTAAGGCAGGGTCATGAATGGTGTAGACTTAGTTTAAATGGGAGACCACATGTTTAGATTCTAAGTGGACAATGATGCGGTCCACACCTTGGTAAGAATCATTGGTTAATAATCCAATCATCGCATGATACTCGGTGGTATTGTTAGTTGTGAAACCTAAGAAAACTCTTCATGAGCTTATTAATTCATCTGTATGAGAATAAAGTACCCAGGTTGTCGAATCAATCCTTTGAGTGTGTCATATAGTGTCATCCACAAATCAAGAATAGGTTGTCATATGTGCATTCAAGCATAACATGATATAAGCAGTCATGGTTGAAATGAGACCCTAACGCACAAAAAGAAAAACTTTACAGCATATCAAACACACATTATATTCAAAATATACAAAGTACTTATGCGGGATCGCTCTAAACATAGTACTTTTTGAGGTAGAGCCCATTTCTAGGCTCCCCCGATGGTATTCTATCATAATCAACTAACTCATAAGCCTGTTTTTCTAAGACATGTTTGACAATGTAGGGCCCATGCCACATGGACTCAAGTTTAGTTGCCCCTGATTTATCATGCATCTGGTCATACGTGAGGACCAAATCACCTTCATTAAAAATGCATAGTTTGATGAATTTATCATACTGGGACTTGATGCACTTTTTGTGTGATTCAATAGCAAGAGCAGCATCACAACAAGTTTTGTTGAGTTTGGCTAAGTAGATAAATATTTCCTCGTCAATCGTACTGTGTGGAAAGAGTTCAACAACTAGCTTCAGACATGGGATCTCGCACTCTATAGGTAGTATAACCTCTAGGCCATACATTAATTGAAAAGGTGTGAATATAGTGGAAGTTTTTACAAAGGTCTTGTATGCCCAAAGAGATGAAAAAAGCATTACATACCAATTGGACTTATGAACCCCTACCATGCATTGTATCATATTTTTCAATATTTTATTAATGGCCTCTAATTCTTAGTTCAATTTGGGGTAGTAGGGGGTTGAGTTTTCATGGAGAAAACCCAAATTGGATCTTATTTCATCTATCATTTTGTTTTGGAAGTGTGAACTATGGTCAATGACAATGGCTTGAGGGACTCCAAACCTAGAGATAATATAGTTGAACATAAGAGTGCGGCAGTATTATTGTATTCATTATATGTAGGCATAACCTCGGCCCATTTTATAAAGTAATATATGGCTAAAATGACATAGCCATGCCCATAGACCAAGGTAGGCATATAGTGTATGAATTCAACACCCCATTTCACAAAAGGGCCGAGGACAATGACTGGATATAGTGGGGAAATATGAGCACACTTTTTGGAATGAAAAATCTGGTAGGGAGGACATTTCTTAATTGCGTCCATACAATCCTTGAAAATCAATAGCCAAAAGTAGCCAGTGCTTAGAATCTTCTAGGATGTATCCATCCTAGAGAAGTGGTCGCAACACACCCCATAGTAGAATTTGTTCAACACACGCTTGGCATCATCATGGGTTAGACATTGTCGTAAGATAGAGTCAATACCTCAGTGATAGAGTGTATCACCGACTATGACATACTATTTCACATGATGGAAAACACGATGACATTCATCATGGGATAAATCAAGGATAAAGCATTGGGTTTGAAGATACAATGTCGTATCCCCGTACCAAAGGTTAGACGTGATAATCAAGAATAACGAATCATTAGGAAAAGAGTCGATGGGCTCAGTTTCTCGGTAAACAAGGGGAAGATCACACATAATCCCCGCAAACACTAATGATTTTTTAGACATGGACTTAGATAATTCCAAGTTAAAATCCTGCAGTATGACAAATCATCACGAATATTTTCCCACTAGAATTTAACAAGTCAAAATATAATACATGGGGTTGGAGTCCATAAGAATAGTGGTGGTGTGGAGCAAGATGTAATGATAGAATATTTTGAATCCTATGACCACATTCCGGAGCCAATTTATCGACATGTGAATAACACATTTCAAAGTCAACAAGACTCTTACTAAGGTAATAGATCACATGCTCTTGGTTGTTACTATATTCTTGCGCTAATACCATGCTAATAGTAAATGTAGATGTGGCAAGATATAGGAGATAATCCTTGGTATAACTATGCATATGCAACACGAGTTTCTCTATTATGGCATGTTGAGCAAGGTCATCCCAAACAAAAGGAACTCCCTTTTTGAGAAAACACATAAAACCATGTGTTTTCTCTGCATAATTCAAAACAATGCAAGAAGTTTTCCTTCCCTTGCAAAATTTGAATTTTAATGATATTGATTAGCAAAGGTAGGGCTAGAATAGCCTCTACTTTTAGGGGATCGATGTGAATCCCATCTTTGGAAATAATGAATCCAAGAAGACATTTGGCTTCAACATAAAAATCCACTTGTGAGGATTCAAGCAGATGTTATAACAATGACATCGAAGGAAAATCCTTGTTAAATGGTCAATTTCAAACTCACGATGATGCAAATGAGATAGAAAATTGTCGAGGTAAGGATACACTATATCCTTAATTTCTTGAAAAGAATATGAGATGGCCCAATGGAATGTGAAACCGGAATTTTTAAGGCCAAAGGGTAATTTGTGATAAGAAACGGTGTGCCATGGACAGATGAAAGCGATCTTGTGTTGGTCAGCTGGGTGAATCTCGATCTGATTGTAGCCAAAGAAGACATCCATGAATGAAAAGATGACACTCTCAGTAGTAATCGATGATCTAGTCAATGAAGCGGGTATAGAATTTGTCGTTAGGACAAGCTTTAGATAAGTCTCTATAATCAACACATACTCTAATAGTCCCTTGTTTCTTTGTGATATGAATGGTATTAGAGACCCAGTCTGTCAAGGGGGCAGGGTGAATGAAGCCATATTTCAAGAGCTTTTGAACTTCTTCCCTGATAGTCACAATCTTTAGAGAGTGCACAGGATGGAGTTCCTGTCGGACAGGTTTTTCCCCAAGGTAATTTTCATTTTGTAATGGGGGATCAAGTGTTGGAAAGACTCCCACTAGTGATGAGTCCTTAAGGATTCCTACCCACACACTCTCATAATTAGGTGAGGATTGTCCTAGAAGAGGGACATTATTCACAGGATGAGAGTTAACTTCAAGTGTACAGAAGTCTAGTTGGTTGATAATGAAAATTTTACCCTGGTGAGGAAACTATACTATGTGGAAGACTAAGGATGCAACTGCAGTCATGGCATAGAACTAGTTTCGGCCAAGTATTAAATTGTAATCCAGAGGTGTGTCAACTACTTCCACATGAATGGAAATAGTGTTACTTCCTAACTCAATAGCTAAGGATTGTAACATCCCATGTTGTTGAAATCCACATCCATCAAATGCTTTTAACGTGGTAGGAGACTGATTCAAATCAGGAGATTCGATGGCTCTTCAACAGGATAAAGACATAACAAACGTAGAGGCCCCTTCGTCTAGAACAATACAATGGATGCTTTTTCGAGTAACATTGGTAATTATTTGGAATTATATATGGTTGGAAATCCTCGACTTAAGGTATTCTAGTTTGAACACGATGATGTTTGAATTTCCTGGTTCGACTACTCCTATAGAAGATAACAACTTCTTACGCTGAGTAGGAAAATTATGTAATAGTTCAAGGGAAAACATAGTACAAGGTACATGGGCCAAATATTCAATAATGTTGTAGTTTTGGGAAGCTCGTGTGTTAAAATTGAAAGTTTCTTTTTGAATCATGTTTTTAGGTGGGAGTAGTACTGTATCTAGAGTGGTTTTCTCTATGGACAAAGGACCCTGAGGATCGATGGCCTCGCAAATGTAGGATTTTTCAATATTACCTTCATTCAGTTTTTTATCTATAGCTGAGTCATATGTATTTGTTCTAGTGGAAAAATTAATTGTTTCTCTACAAATCATGAGAAAATGAGCGGTCGTGGATGTTTCTCCCTGTGAGGGTGTGTGTTTTTATGTAACCATCTACTAATGTTGTGGTGGGAAGGGGTCATTTAAAACTATAGGTTGAGAATTTCCTTTAAGGAACTTTTGGACCTCTTCATGGTGGGTACAATCCTTCATGAATTGGTCATCACCACACATGAGACAAGTATACATAGCCTTCCATTTATATTTAGCATCGGTTGTTTCTTGATTGTCTTTGTTATCCTTTTGATTCAAACATTTATTGGATTTACCTATATTCGTATTCTTGCCGACGGATTTCTAGGATGAATTAGTTTGAACTAAATTCACTTCAGTAGTCTGAGAAGGAGTGGGTGACGATGTGGTTTCGTTACCATATTTTTTCAGATTTGGATTTGAGGTTGGTTGACCTTATGATCCAGTTGATTATGTTTCCTATTGGGTTTGGATGGAACCAATTATTCCATTGGCATGTGATCCCAAGGTTCATTTAAATGGGTCAGTGGTGGGGCATAGAGAGTTGGGAATTATGTCATATCGCATGTCAGACTGAGCATAGACTAAGTCTAAATATTGGGAATATGTGATGGATTGTTCTTCAGTAATAACCCCACTCATAGCTACATCTTTTTCTATAAGAGGAAATAATTATTCCATAAACCAGTAGATGAGTAATTGGTCTAGAATAGGAGCCTTAATTAACCTCCATCTCCTCCTCCACCAAATGAATATGATCAAAAATATGGGTGGCGATAGATTGTCGGAATGAGGCAAGAGGTCTGTATCGGTTTTATATCGAATCAGTAACTAAAAATGCGTAAGAAAATCCATATCCAAGGATTAAAGATATGCACTATAATGTCCCCGACCCTCTGAACGACGAGGAGGATGCTACCAAACCATTAAAAACCCCGGGCAAATAGCCCCATGAACATGAACAGGCATATAATGCAGAAATATAAAGCTTAAAACATAAAACATACTGAGATGCATAATCCTTCATATACATAGTGGAAGCAAACATACATTCATTCAAGCATACCACATGTTCATCATATTCATAAATCAGTAAATATAAATGTAGAGACGGAATAGTCAAGAATACTCATCTTAAATAGAATTCGTCCCGCAACCAACTACATCGCTGCAACATTCCACCCAACCATAGGCCAGCGTGCTCATCAATCTCTCAGCAACACTACCACCCCTGAGCTGGGCATGATTCCTCAAGGAATAAGGGTCAAACTAGGCTTACACATAGCCACGGTACACAAATTATCCAAGCCCCCATAGTAGGGTTTATCAGGCCGTCAAGGATCTAGGAAAGGCTAGATGCTAAGCTGATGGCCTCAATGGAGAGCTAAGGATGCTTGCTCCAGAGTTAACCTGACTTCTAAGACATCTACACACCCAACACCAAGAATCAGTCCTTTCTCTACTTCACAGTCCCTCAGGCCCTGACTTCCCTTTCCAATACTCTTCAAGGGTTGTGGAGAAGAAAGCCAGCAGTCTAACTCTGTCTGAGTGGCTCCCAAACACTAGGTTTCTCAATCATACCCAGCCTCTAATCCCACTCTAACCGTCTGAAAACCAACCAATGCATACTGCAGTAGAACCAACAGTTCACAGCTCTGTGAAGAAGGTAAATACAACAGGGTGACAACCCAAACGAAAGGGTGAACATATCTCAGGTCAAATAGGACGACTCAGAGTTGTTCTTGGCCCTAGCATGGCCAAAACAACTCAGCGGCAACCCAACAAGGTCACAACAACCCAAAACTAGGGAAGATCAACAACCCAATCCCATAATGTAACAACGGGAACCTTACACAATCCGCAGATGGGAAGAAGACGGATTCCCAGCATTGACAGGGAAAGCATACACACAGCAGAATCAGGCCTCTCGGCCAATATTCTAGCTCACCGCATGAGATCATAGTCCCCAACTCTTGCATGAGGAAAACCATCCCATTTTCCAGCCTATGTGTGAGGATTCAACAAAACGATGTGGAAAATTGTGAGGAGAGTGAATGAAACGACCCTATGATTCCCAGAACAAACTCGTTGTGGGAGGAAAAACACCAGCACCCCCTGCGTGAGTGTGAGAAAGACCAAAACTGTGAAGAAGTGGGAATTGTGGGAGAGTGGAGTGAATGGAAAGAATGGAGAGAATGTTTCTTTTTCCCCATGCGACGTGAAGAGGAAGATTTCGCTGGTGGAGTGGGCACGTGGGCAAGGACTGACAGTCCTGCCACACCCACCACTACTCAGCAATAACTGCTCCCAGACAGGAGAAATTAAATGGGTGGCTGACACATGGAAAACTCCCAATGACTCCCACGGGTTGGACAACCCCCCTTAACCTTAGGAATAATGCCCTTTTCATTTAACGTTGCACCATCGTAGCTGGCTGAAGGTTTCTTTTAATTGATGTGCATATTTACATGATGCCCAAAACTATAGTGTGTCGGATAGCACGATATACCATTGGCAACAATACCTATTGCCGAAACATACACAACCAAATCGATGGTGGGGCTTTTGCCTTCAGCTCCTCACCACGATTAATTACAATATATACATCATGTATCCTTTAATGCAAATGGGGTCAAAACTGGGACATTACAATCCCCTCCCCCTTGGAATAACACAGTCCTCGATGTTCCAATACGTAGGAATACATATACATTTTGCACATCAAAATTTCAAAAAAAAAAAATTGCAGATCTATCCCATGTTCAATTATTTACTTTGAACTTTCAAGACCAAACCCCTCGGCTTCCACGAGCTTCTCCTGTTGGTTCTCATCTTTCGGCTCATCCCCAAGTCGAGGAACTTTGTGGCTGTTTCCCTCTTTATGTTCCCTCGTTGGGCAGTCTCGACGTAAATGATGTCCTCCGCATTTCCAACATTTTGTTGGCTGCTTCATCTTTACTTGCTCAATTTCCTTTGAGTCTTCATGCCTAGAACGTTTCTTAACGGATTGCTTGGAGGAATGTCCCATCATTGAACCACTTTCCTTGCCTTTACGGATTTCCCCCAGAAGGCTTTTTACCTCCTTTTGCAAACCAATAGAGTCTTGCAAAATCTGGTGGTTCATCTCATTCTACCCTTTTCTATATCTTGAGCATCTCTCCAAGATTTTCTTAGGTCCCGGCAATCGTTTGAAGGAGACTTCCAGCCAAGTACAACAGCTTTTGGTCTGCTGCCATAGTCAATTTGCACCACTGGATTTCACTCTTCTCACCTGTGAATGCATCATTGAAATTCTGTTAGACCAAGCATAATATAGACATTAATATTTGTCAATTAATTGCCCAATTGGAATGACAGTCCAAGCCTCATCAAGGAGACTTTCATATTTTTCATGCCTTCCCAACAGGCACATGAGCTCATTCATGTCCATTCTTGGGCAGGGAATTAACTATTCTAGCATTCATAATTATTTTAAGCAAAATAGAGACATTCTATTTTCAGCCATACATGCATTCAACAATCTTTTGTTTTCACAATGCATAAGTATATATATATATATATATATAATTAAAAGGCAAGAGAGAGCAGCAAGAGTTTTTCCCCTCTTTGTCTTGTTCCATCTTGGAACCCACACCACTGCTATGGATTTTCATGCTCTCAGCCTCTTTCACTTCACTGTGAATGCTGGACCAATCCCTCTTGGTCGTGACACTTAGTGTCTCCGATCTATTTCAGACCTCTCAACCATGGGGCCTCCCCACATGGTTTGTCTCGGCTGCTAGGAACTTCATAGTCTCACTAGCACCTTTTTCATTACTGCTCATTCTGAGCTCTTCAGGACAGTCACATGTCCACATGCACCCCTAGTATGCTCTCATAGTCCTCGCTTCCAGCGATACCTATATTCAAACATTGAATAAATTCACATGTTTAGTTTATTCTCATCAGTTTTTTATCTCTTAAACAAGATCTTAAAACATCATAACCAAATCATATACACATGCATATTCATAAGCAAGAATTGAAAAATAACCCAATACTTATCTGTATTGTGCGCTTCCTCTCTGGTCCATAGGATCCTGCTTCGTTTTGCAAGCCTTGGGATCGCCTATGGACTTGGATGTTAGGCCAGCACGCAGGCTGCTCCTCAACACCAAATAATTAATGTCCAGCCAGTACACCTTCGTGCCGACTGGGAAGGAACAAATCATCCAAGCCAACACAGTTGGGTTTATCAAGCGATGCACTTATATCAACAACGCACTTTTATCAACAACACACTTATATCAACAATACACTTATATCAACAACGCACTTATATCAACCATAAATGACCAATTCCAGGTCTAGGATCTACTATGGATCCCTAGGCATATAGCAGCCCTATTTCGGTGACATCTTCACCACATCCTTTTATACATATCAAGCATAGTCAAGCCAACCTATAGTTGGGTTTATCAAACCATCCAACCAAGCCAATACACAATTGGGTTTATCAAGCTGCAGGAAATCAAGTCAACATTGTAACAACCGTTTACCCTTTTCTCTCTAGTGTGCAACACCAGACTACATCTGTTTAGCCTTACAACACAAGCAATACATGTAAACTCATCAGCGTTATTGCTCTAAAAACTATAATCATGTTTCATATCATTCTCTATCAAGTATTGAGACACCAGGAGTGCATCCACCCCCTAGGGTGTAATCAATATTGAAAACCCTTTCATCATCCGACATCGGGAAAGTGTGCACCCCTTTCCGATGTGAACCATGTAGGCCCTATTCATACTCAAGCAATCTGCCATAATGGAAATAAAATCGAAACATGCTCTGCATATTGAATTTAACAATTTGACACGCATATTCTTAGCTAGGGCCAGAGAACACTTATCCATTTGTTGTAGCAGTATTTCTTTGTTAAGGAGGAATGGGGTTTCCCTTCTCTGAGTTGACATTCCCTCACTTTTCCATCCCATTTCCTCTTTACATTTCGTATCCACACATGTCTTACCGACATAACCCTTACCATCTCACTCATGTTGCTTTCCAAACGTGTAGTGCAGATGAGACATTTCCAAAATGTCCAATGGAGTTTCACCCGAACCCATTTCCAAGATAAAGGAAAACCTTCCCATGAAATTTGGCTTCTGCAGGCCATCACCCATGATCTTCCTGCAATGTGTATACCTGGCACATTCATCAAATAGACAAACAGTCCACCATTATCTGATAATACAATCCAAATTGATTGTTCCATAGCCAAGCAATAACATTATTAATTAAATTCAACAAGAATTTGCAACTCTGTTTACTACATAAATTGAATTGCTTGGCAATGAGGTGATCCTCATTTGTGGGTTTCTTGTAAGCAGCACCACTATGCCCATTCTAATTTCATGCTTACTAGCATAACATGAATACCCACTTACAATGCGTCCTCCTGACACAATCTTATGCAAGCCAATAGTGATTAGTAGTTGTCAGCAATTTCTCGAATCCAAAATTCACAATTCAAATTTACAACTCATTATGCATACAAACTATTATCACAGCCATGAGACTCTTCTCATGAGTTTTGGCTCTTTCACATGGTAGATTCTGACCTTTTTCATGGTCTTACTCTCATTGCCATGCTCCAACAATCTACCTGAAACCTGAACTTCAATCAGCTAAACACTCGGTAAGTCTTGATGCATATAACATTTTCATTGCTGCAACAATCACTGAAGCATTTTCAGAATTTATAAAATTCCAATACTTTCAGCTGTTAATCACACCAATATTACCAAAACTCATTTTCTTCACACAATCATTATCATATTTTAGATTACAAGGTGCAGTCATATTATTTATGCCAAAATGAGATGTTCAGATACTTCTTACTTCACAAGCATATCGGTGTACCACCTTGCCCTTCCATAGAGCATTTCTGGAAGCCAATTGATCATAACTACCCTCTTCATGTACTTACTCTCCTGCATTCACATCAGCTCTTGAAATGGTTTCATAATTATCATCAATCCATCATTTCAGCCATTAGTTATTCATAATATCCCATGCACTATATCAATGCATTCATGCAATGCATCACAACATTTGCACTCATACTTATGTATGCATATCTACAAAATTTACTCATACTTTTCATATGCATCCATTCAATGCATAAATACAAGATTCATAAAATATTTCAATGCATATCCACTCAATGCTACCTTGCATTGATTCAGGGATACTATGCAGGCATGATACATTTCTCTATGAATGTAGTATAAAATTCAAATATCCACATGGTATGAGATCATTTGCTTTTACCACTCAAATGAAATGGTCATAATTATACCATTACCTTCATGGGTTCTTCTTACACCCTTGACATTACCAGTTTGGTTGGTCCTTTGCAGGAGATTTCAGAATTTGCTCACCAACTTTTGATTCTGGACTTGTTGCCTTATCCCTTTCTCCATAGGGTTGCTGGTCACATTCATCAGCATCAACAACATACTCCATCCTGTCCAGATTTTCATTGGTTCTTCCACTAATGCCAACACCAATGCAATACTTATCATTAGTGGCTTATTATAAATGTATTACCAACATGCAGTATCTTATGCATGCTAGGCATATCCTCATACATTTCAACTTATAAAATGTAGTTATAATCAGCAAGTTAGGGTTTAAGGAACTTCCCTTTTCAAGTCCCTCATCTTCGCATGGAACTCCTCTTCCATACAACAGCTGGTTTGACATCATGATCTTGCTACCTCTAAGCATGCAATTCCTGGATTTGTCCATATTGACAGCAGCACATTTCGCTTTCAGCAATCACTAGCACTTTGCTGCTTCGCATTCACATTTTGGTGACTCTCCCTTGTTCCCTGCTGGATAAGCTTTCCAACGCCTATCCACAGGCTTCATTCTGACCTCAGGTGTGAAAACCACACCTCTTCAAAATGATGTTTTTTACCAAATGTACTTAGGTCTGAAAGGTGAGCTTCAGCCACCTGGAATTTTCTTTCTTTTCAGCCCTGTAACCCACTGACAGTCTGCTGAAATCCGCTGAAAAATAGTTGGAAGTTGCAGAGAAAATTCCACTTTGAAAACCCAAAAATTTCCTTTGTCAAAATCGGGTCTCATCCCAAAAAAAATTCCAATGTTTCAGCGGCCATAATCACTAAACTTCCGATCTACATCGGCGAGCAAACTGACTATTCATCAGGTGCACAGTCCCTTGAGCAGCCGCAACGATGGGAAGTATTCCTCCTACGGTCTCCGCAGGCATCCTTCAGTGATCTGCCCATCTATCTTTCTCCGAATTTCATCGCTGGTTGAGTGCGCTATGCGTCAACCGGCTAGTCCTCTAGACTTCCGCCATGGCGGCCAACGAACCGTCTGTGTCATCCATGGCCACCAGTTCCTATCGACGATTGGAGCACATTGCATCTGCAGTGTCGGGTGGTTTAACCACTATGAATCCACTCTATCGACGGTTTCCTCGGCTATATTTTCTAAAGTAAGCCTTCTGGACGACATCGACAATGCCAAGGACTATTCATTGGGTTCGTAATCATCCAACCTTCCGGTGTTTCGGTGACCAGATCCACTAACTCTCTCCGCAACTCATCAGTGGCTTGCTCGCCTAATTTCTTTCTGGCATTTCGGGCCTGTAGTGCTCTATTATTTCGCAACGGCGGGCAACAATCCCGTTATAATTTTTGTGGACCAAAGCTTTTTCGATGGTCAGGGTGGCATCCTACTGGGGTATCGAACATTTAGTCCTCTAGGCGTCCACAATGGTGGCAATTCAATCAACTAAATCCTTTCGATGATGTTCATCGGCATTCCAATCTCCTATCAGTTTTCGACGTTTTCGTCACTTAGGCAAATTTTTCTGCAAAAATTTCCTCTTAGCCTTCCTCCGTGTCGGCTGTCAGAGCACTATTCATCAAGAAGATAGTTCATTTCATAGCCACAACGGTGGACACAACATCAGCTACGTCCTGTCGATGTTCATCAGCGATCAATACCACTAATGTCCGTCAATCCATCATCAAACTTCCACCGATGCCAATGTATCGGCGCCTCAAATGACAAATTTTTGGCGACCTTTCACCTTTTTCTTTCGATGTATCGGCATATCCATCCTCTATTTATCAGTGATCAGAACAACTAACATGTCCCGATGGCCGATGAAATCAACACTTAGAAAAATTTCTGAATTTTCTTCTCTGTCCTCTGCCACATCGGTCGTTGGATCAACTATCCCTCGGGGTTATAGCCCTTTAAGTAGCCACAACGGTGGACACAAAAATGCCTAAATATTTTCGATGTTTTTGGAGATCAAATCGTCCAATTCCTCCGCTGCTTATCGACGGACATACCACTAACTCTTCTGCGGTTCACGACTTTGTCAGCGGTCGGAGCGACTAGTCTCTGTAGCATCGGTTGAGTAGTTAACTAGGCAGCCACAACTGTGGGTGGTCATCCCACTGCTAATTCTGCAGACCTTAATACCCCATCGGCCGTCAGGAGGACTAACCACTGCGCATCGGCAATGCAATCGACTATCTCCTGCCAATTGCTGATGGGTACAACACTTAAACAAATTTTTTGAAACTTTTCTTCTGTTTTTCTGTTGGGAAAAAGACAACCTTCCTCCGCTACTAACATTTTATGGCCCATTCAAGCCCCTGCTGCAACCTTTAGCTCTGATACCACTCTGTAATGTCCCCAACCCTCTAACTGGCGAGGAGGATGCTACCAAACCATAAAAAACCTCGGGAAAATAGCCCCATGAACATGAACAGGAATATAATGCGGAAATATAAAGCTTAAAACATAAAACATACTGAAATGCATAATCCTTCATATACATAGCGGAAGCAAATGTACATTCATTCAAGCATACCACATGTTCATCATATTCATAAATCAGTAAATATAAATGCAAAGACGGAATAGTCAAGAATACTCATCTTAAACAGAATTCGTCCTGCAACTAGCTACGTTGCTACAATGTTCCACCCAACCATAGGCCAGCATGCTCATCAATCTCTCAGCAACACTGCCACACTCGAGTTGGGCATGATTCCTCAAGGAATAAGGGTCAAAGCAGGCTTACACATAGCCAAGGTACACAAATCAGCCAAGCCCCCACAGTAGGGTTTATCAGGCCACCAAGGAGCTAAGAAAGGATAGATGCTAAGCTAGTGGCCTCAATGGAGAGCTAAGGATGTCTGCTCCAGAGTTAACCTGACTTCTAAGACACCCACACACCCAACACCAGGAATCAGTCCTTTATCTACTTCACAATCCCTTAGGCCCTGACTTCCCTTTGAAATACTCCTCAAGGGTTGTGGAGAAGAAAGCCAGTGGTCTAACTCTGTCTGAGTGGCTCCCAAACACCAGGTTTCTCAAGCATACCCAGCGTCTAATCCCACTCTAACCATCTGAAAACCAACCACTGCATACTGCAGTAGAACCAACAGTTCACAGCTCTATGAAGAAGGTAAATACAACAGGGTGACAACCCAAACAAAAGGGTGAACACATCTTAGGTTAGACAGGACGACTCAAAGTTGTTCTTGGCCCTAGCGTGGCCAAAACAACTCAGCGGCAACCCAACAAGGTCACAGCAACCCAAAACCAGGGAAGATCAACAACCCAATCCCATAATGAAACAACAGGAACCTTACACAGTCTGCAGATGGGAAGAAGATGGATTCCCAGCATTGACAGGGAAAGCATACACACAGCAGAATCGGGCCTCTTAGCCAATCTTCTAGCTCACCGCGTGAATCACAGTCCCCAACTCCTACATGAGGAAAACCATTCCATTTTCCAACCTATGTGTGAGGATTCAACAAAAAAATGGGGAAAATCATGAGGAGAGTGAACGAAATGACCCTCTTATTCCCAGAACAAACTCACGGTGAGAGGAAAAACACCATCACCCCTTGCGTGAGTGTGAGCAAGACCAAAACCGTGAAGAAGTGGGAATCATGGGAGAGTGGAGTGAATGGAAAGAATGGAGAGAATGTTTCTTCTACCCCACATGACATGAAGAGGAAGAGTCCACTAGTGGATTGGGTGCGCGGGCAAGGACTGACAATCCTGCCACACCCACCACTACTCAACAATAACTGCTCCCAGACAGCAGAAATTAAATGGGTGGCTGACATATGGCAAGCTCCCAATGACCCCCATAGGTTGGACAACCCCCCCTTAACCTTAGGAATAATGCCCTTTTCATTTAACGTTGCACCGTCATAGCTAGCTGTAGGTTTATTTTAATTGATGTGCATATTTACATTATGCCCAAAACTATAGTGTGTTGGATAGCATGATATACCATCGGCAATGATACCTATTGCCAAAACATACACAACCAAATTGATGGTGGGGATTTTGCCTTCAGCTCCTCACCACGATTAATTACAATATATACATCATGTATCCTTTAATGCAAACAGGGTCAAAATCGGGACATTACATGCACAAAAGTGTGTTGTGGTAATTCAATATAACATTGGTAGTATTATCAGTGATATTTCACTGAAAAAGCCACAAACAAATGGAATCATCCACTAAGGAATTCGAGGAACACCACGAGTGATATGTCACCACGTGTTTTTTTGGATATTCACTGGGTTTGTTTTCAAACTTGGGAATGTCTGATTGAAACTTGAAAGGAATAGGTGGCCAATTAGAATCATGTCGAATGGGATCATTCATCAAACGTGATAGATCTGGTAGATCCAATGTATCCAGAAACAATAATTGTTAGTTTCGCTACATATACTAGTAATACTTATATTGAGTACCAATAGGACCATAAACAGGTGGTGGAGGTGGAGGGACAAGTGGTGGGGATGGGGGCGGCATAGGTGGTCCTCTATATGGGGGTCCAATTGGAGGATTATTCATTAAATTAGGTTGCCCCTTAGGGTATTCATGTTTCGAGGGTAAGGTACTCTGAGATGAATATTTCCTAAAGAAACAGGTTGATAAGTTTTATTCACAACCATGTTTTGATCCCTTGGGTATGTGTAACCCCATACAAGTTCACCCCATGTAGGTTTCCCCCATGTGGGTTGTCCCCGTGATATTTGTCCCATGGATGGAGGAATAAACAATCCTACATTCATGTTGTAAGAAGTATATGAAGTTTCCCCCAGTTATGATTTGTCCACTAACTAAGGATTTCCCCCTATACACACTTTGACCACTGACCACAGGTTTCCTTGTAGTAACATTTTTCCTCATGGTTGAGGATTGTCCTCCAACTACATGATTAACATGGGTTGAGGGTTTCCCCGCAATCATCAAGGTTGGAAGAGGGCTATAACTAGTCATAATGTTTTAATTTCATACATTTGGAAAGGATGGTTGGCTTGGTTCATAGAGACCACGGTGGTCAATGGTATCATGATGAAGGAACAAAATAAGAATGAATGGGTGTGTGGTATCAGGATTAACTACTTCCAAAGTGGATGGTAAATAAGTAAAACTTCTACGTCTCACATTTTTTCCAAGTTTCCACATATGGGATATAGTATCATTAAGTGACCCTAAAAATCATAATTTGGGGTGGGTGCAGTTGGACATAAGGGTGGATGTGCAGTTGATTCTGCATCTAACAATGTACCAAAATAGGAAATACCTTGTCCTAAATAAGTACTTCAAAATGGAGCAGATTAACCAAAAACAATTGTTAGTGGGTCATCTAGAGGTTGGGTAAGCATCTAGTCTATAGGTCTGGGAGGAGAAGGTTGTTCTACCTTTATTGGTCTCGCAGGAGTGGTTATAGGTGGGTATCAAGGGGAGAATAAATTCCTCTTGATTCAGTGATTGGTACTCCTTCGTGTGGACCAGCTATAGTGGGTTGGTCCATGGCTTCCCCTTCACTTCCCTCCATGGCGTGGGGATATCTGGGTGATAAAACTTACCCTTACAAGATCTTCTCACATGTTTCTTATCCAGGATGACTAACGAAATTCTCTCCCTAAAGGTATTCTAATCAAAAGACACACTACAATCCCTACTCATATAAATGTTGTAAGTAAACTTATGTGACAGGTGGGGTTGAAAAGGTTGGATCCTCATAGGAGCATCAAGCCATCACAACTCGTGATATACAGTAGGGTCCAACAGTGATACTCGTCCCAATTTTTTATAGCACTAACCATAGAGGATTCGGATTTTATTACTCAACTACCTTATAGGACATGTGTATTAGATCCCCAAGTGTTGTTCATGGTGTATTGCAATGACAACATGGCCGATATGTTAACTTGGCTGGTTTCAGGCTCCTAGAAGGGTCTTTCGGTATACGCAAGGTACATGGGAGCTCAAATATGTATTAGTGCTATCTAATTTACAACTCTTCAAAATGGGCCTTCCTATATACCGTCGAGTACGTGAAATAATGTTTTTATATATCATAAAAGTGCATCAAATGCCATTCGATATCTGACTAGTACGACGAAGAACCGCACAGTCCTTGGGATGCAGTGCAGTCAAAGTAATGACAGCTCTTATGTTTTAAGACATTGGAACAAATCTATAACCTATTACTCAAGTTACTAAAACTTTTAACCTATATAACGCTTAATTTTATCTTAGATATGATTAAATAGACCAATGGAGTATGTACTCATCCCAATATCATGCACCTACTAAATGATATGCAAACTTTTCATTTCTATGAGATCTATTTACAAGAAGGAGAGAGATATTTCTTTTCTTCTCAAGATAGGTGACCGAATCAAAATACCTCTTCTTCACTTTTGTTTTCAAGCTAACAAGACAACCAAAAACACTCTTTCAATTAACCCAATCAATCAAAAATAAAAAAAATCACAACAAACAATTTTTCTTGTTTTTTACTTTTTCTAAGGAATCCTAAACTTGCAAATTAAAACGAAAAAGCTGAACTTATTTCCATTGAAAAAAATTTTACTTTTTAACACATAAACAAAGGAACTAAAGGATCATTCAAAATGCACTAAGAACAAGTTATTCACTTTTCCCTAACTTGAAACATACGAGATCAAAAATTATGCAATCTTTTAAGGTAATAAAGTTCACAAGAAAGCAAATCACCCAAAGCAGTCAATTTAAAACAACTCAAGCGAATATCACACCAATGAAAATTTTGAAAACAAAACACTTTTAAATACTTAAGACCTAAATCAAATCATATCATGTTTTATAAAGATCCCGAAGATCAGCTTCCACAGTAAGGGTTCTAGATCACCCAAGACAACTTAGGAAACGGCTTGACTATGAAGAGCTTGCTAATAAACCAATGCAAGCTTTAAATCCTAAGTAAAAATCCCAGAAAGACACCTAATCTATCCTTAAGAGGGTATTTTGGCCTTACAACAAAAATTTTCATATCGATGCATTTTGTTGTGGAAGATAGAGCATATATAGGGGTCGATGCAACTAAAAATGACACCCAGGTGCGTCGAAGCCGCTTTGTATGTGAAAACAAAGTGTGTCGATGTCAACAAAAATTATTTTATGAAAAAAAAAATACAAACAAGCCCTAACCTCAAAGTATTTGGTGTGTACTTTAGGTTCCATAGTTAATTTGGATGACTAGTGACTCAAAAAAACCATAAAATTTTGAACAAACAAGATAAAACAAAACAGGATCTAAGGAATCCAATGCAAAGCAAGGGAGATCTAGATTTTCGCCATTGGAGTAGACATTTTTTTAAATGATAAGTCCCAAGTGTGGACACAAGTGGAGCTACCTTTTCTGTATGGATCATATCTAAAAAAACGAGACAATGAGGCACACCTTCACCTAGATCAATTAAATAATAACGAGAGATGAAGTAAATATGACTCACATTTGATACATTGTTCATCCTCGCTATGCTTGTTTTACTGCAATCCAACTTCATGTAATATAGAACCTGTAAGAGATCACCACAAGCAAAATAGAAAGTGCATTGAACTAGTAACACAACAGAATTTCAACCAAAAATCCAACACCTGGCATGTCTGAAATTCGACACTTCTCTGTCGCATTTTTGACACATACACTTTTTTTTTGCCGTCGGTGGCGTAAATTTGGATCTTCGACATTCTACTAATGTGGGTAGAAGATATGACATACCATTGTATCGCATATTCCTCCATTTTTCCTTCGAAAGCACCAACCAAAATTGCATACTCCGTCGAAAATCTGACGTCCTCTGAACCTTGAAGCGTCGCCCTTCCGATGGATAGAAGTGTCGAATGAATGAAGACGTCGTCAGAATTTTCTCCCAAAAATGTCAAAAATTCGACGCCCTCGGACACTGGAAGAGTCGATCTGACACTTTAACCATCGGTCGTCCGACAGGCGGAAGCATCGGAGTCATGACACGGCCGTCGGATGGGTTTACCAAAGTGTCGGTTGAACATTGGAAAAGCGATGCCTGTTGATGGATTTGAAAAACAAATCCAAAGATTTCACTTACCCCCACACGGTTTCAGCTGAGAATTTGACCAGTGAAGGAAACTTGTTTGGACCAGACATTGGTGAGTTGACAAGCAGCTCAGATGATCGAGCAAAGGTTAATATGTGGAGTGTGTCAAAGGGCTCAAAGAGAGAGTCTTTACATTCAAAATTGTCAGAAATTTTGGGAGCTAAGTTTGAGAATACAAGTGAGAACAAACCTGAGTTTGAGATTACAGGCAAGAAGAATCAGCAAGTTTCTGAACAGTCAGTGATGGATTTGAGAGAAAAAAACTAAAGAGCTGCCAATTTTGTCAAATTTCTCTGAGTAACATGGTTCATTGTTTGCGGTCAATTCCTCCTCAGTCATGGATTGTAGGCCTGCAGAAAACAAGTATGTTGAGTATGTTCCCATGATTGGGGCCTGTTCCAGTAATGGTACCTCACCATTATTCTGAGATTTTTCCCTATATAAAAGACAACTATTAGAATTGACCCTGACTGAACTATCTTAAATGTTGTTTCATATAAAACCCCAAAAAATGTAAAAACAAAACTAAGTTTAAACTTGCAATACCTTACTCTCTTGTAGAAGGTGTTGATGTCCTTGTCTAAGGTATCAAGAAGACTAATATCCTATTTAACCATGTTATCCACTCTATCGACATTGACTTTCACGTTGGCTCTATTGTAGTTGTGCCCAAGACCCAATTGAGCCTTCTCCAAGTCTATGTGATTTCAAATCAATGGCAGACAAGCTTTCTAAATATACTTTGTTGTTACAGAAGAGTACCTAAACCAAACAAGAATTTAGAAAAGCCACTTCCTATCTGATTCAGAAAAGACTTGTAGTAACAACCACTTAATGGCAGATTAGCTCGGAGTCATAGTTGAGGGATGTAGACACTAGTTATGCTCGTCTTGTTGTATTGCTGGTTTAGATATTAGGACTCTTTTGATGATTCTGTATTGATGACAAATTGAGTATCCTAGAGAATACATAAGGAATACTTTTAATAGTTTTCTTAAATTTCTTTGTTTTTGAATGATGGACAACAAAACAGTATACAGCACACTTGAGTCCTCGCAGGACTAGTCAAATGTATATTTTTATTTATTCCTTGAAATATCAAATATAGTGATTTTAAAACACATCTCAGAGAACAAAGAAATCATGGATCTGATATAAATCCAAGTTAATAAACAAATCCTTTTACCTTTCAGTATAAATATGATTCATGAGAACTAACTAAAGAATTAAAAGAAACTTATGGGAAATTGACCTCAACTTGACAGCTGTTAGAATTGACCCTGACTGAACTACCTTAAATGGTGTTTCATATAAAACCCAAAAAAAAGTAAAAACAATACTAAGTTTAAACTTGCAATACCTTACTCTCATGCAGAAGGTGTTCATGATGTCCTTGTCCAAGGTTTTGAGAAGACTAATAGCCTATATAACCATGTTATCCACTCTATTGACATTGAATTTCACGTTGGATCTGCTGTAGTTGTGCCCAAGACCCAATTGAGCCTTCTCCAAGTCTATGTGATTCAATTACAGAGCTCTGTTTACTCATTTTTGCATGATTCCTCAATGTCAAAACTAAATATCCATTCAGTTGATGCTATGATCCATTTTGCTCCAAACCAAATCAGTATTACCACATATCAGCACTATGTACATCCATCAATTACAGTTACCTAGGATATGTATGAACAGAATTAGTCAAGCACATGCAAAAATATTATAAATGGACAAATAGAAGAAAACAATGTGGTTTAGACATTCCTTAATTTCTATACTTAGATTTATAATACGATCACACTTTGTCTCTTAGGAGACAACTCACTAACGAAACAATGGACACACCTGAGAGAGAGAGAGAGATAGGTAGTTGTAGGGCAGAGTGATACAAATATAGACCACAAGGTCACGGATCAATACTGTCAACCTCAAAACATATATAAAAAACAAAAAAATCTATTTGCATTTGCAGCAGCTATCGACCCAACAGCTCTCCACCCACAAAACTCAAAATCCCTAATCGAGGTTCTACACCCAACTTGATGAGATTCAAACCAAATCCAGTTAATTTTTTTAGGCCTTTTTGGCCACAAACAACTGCACCTAACTGGACTAAATTTTTAACAACTACAGTTATTTCCTCATGGCTTGGGGCTTGAGTTCCAAACTCCACTCAGCGGCATCCATCCACAGTATCTATATTGACCAAAGAAACACCTTATCCTACTAGCCTACAAGCAACAAATACAGCAGAGACAACAATTTACCTTCCCAAAGCTAAATCACTATGTATCTTTGCTCAACTGCCTTTCAAAGATAGCGATTCCCTCTGCCGTTACTTAGACAGCAAAATAGTGACAAGTGGATCCCTAGGAGAGGCTGGCAATGCAGGAAAAACATTGATCTCCCTTATAACCCAATTTATCCAAATTTATCATGCATTTCCCTTTGTAATTTATTATATAGGCTTTCCATTTTTATGCTTTGTGTTGCTATTGTGTTTTCTACATGCTGGGAGCATGAGTTTATAGCATCCAATCCTTTTGCAGCTAGTGATTCCCTTTATTTTCCTAGAGAGATGGAAACAAAAATTTTATGAAATATTTATTTATAAGAAGACCAATGATCAGTGGGTCAAGCCTTTGATGCAGTGAATGGAGTCTATGAAGGCTTTGGCTTCTAAAACAAATAGATATTGAAGTCGAGATATCTCACGGTCTAATAATAAAGTATTTGCCGGAAGAAGAGAAACTCTATAAGGCTTCACAGTTGCTTTTTACTACAAGAAAACATAATTTTCTATTATAACCAGCATCGGTGGCTAAGTATTAAGCACAACGATTACCATCTAACTACTTTGTATTAGCTATTATGCACGGGGCAAGGAATGCCTTATTATCTATGACTTCGTACAAAGAGGCAATCTTTAAGAGGGCCTTCATATTGAAGAGAATAAACTAATGATTCCATATAAAGACTGGTTTACAATGGCTGTGGAGTTGCAGGAGCATTAGATTGGCCCACTTTTGAGAAGCAAAATGAAGCCCACAAAAAAGTTGATCACAAAAATAAATTGTATGTTTTTTCAAATTTTTTGTTTAAAACTCCTACTCTAGCTTTGTTAATGCATTCTAATGATATAGTCTTGCCTATGGATTCATAGGGGAAACTTATCAAATATATTACTATTTCTTCTTTGGATTTATGGTAAAATGATGGGTGAATTCTAGGGTTTCATGCACATGCAAGATTGATGCTAGCATTGTTGGAAGAACACAAGCACAAGGAGGATCTAGGGTTTTCTTGGTTGCTCCATTGGTAAAGTTTGGTGAAATTATGCTTCTATGGATTGAATGGTGGTTGTAATGCTGCGTTTTCTCTGAATTAGGGATTTTAACCAGCTTTTGTCAACTTTTACATGTTATAATTGAACATCCTCTTGAAGGAATTTTCTCTTGTTTGTCCTTATATCTCTGATTTTTTCCCTAATTAGGATCCTCCAACAAACCCTAGAGGTAAATATAGTAGTATTTCATGTGTAAATATACGCATTTGCGTGATTAGTGTAGTGTTAGATTAGATCTACGTTTTTATAAACTAGAAAACCTTAGAAATTTATAAAATTCAATAATCCAAAAATAACAACAATTTTCAAATTATAAGCCACCCTCAAATTTTGGTCTGCCTATTTAGCCCTAGATCCTCCAATGCATCACTTATCTTCTTGTCTACATCCATCAACTTGATAAGCAACCTAAAAAAAAATTCAAAATTCAGATCTAGGGTTTCGTGTTTGACATGTTTCAGGGGTTAGGATAATTTGGCCTTGATAAAAGGTTACTTTATGCCTTGCAACAACCCCATTTAATTGTTTAGTAGGGAAATTTAGGGACTCTTTCATTACTGATCAATGTTAGTATCGTTTCTAGCCCTAAAACCTATCAAAAAGACCTGCAAAATCAACAAAGTTAGGGTCATATTTGAGTTATGGGGAAATCTCAACCATATAATTGAATTCTGCTTTCCAAAAGCATTCTTTTCAAGCTAAGGAGTACTTGTATAAACACTTAAAAGGATGGTTAACTCAGCTGGTAATTCATGTTGATATACCAATATGTACAATGGGGTGAAAAGTTACAATGGAAACTGAAAATACCAATGTGTACCATGCCCAACTCACAACCTACAGGGATAAGCACAAATATAAACATAGGTTTACCACTGCACAATCAACCATTAAAGTTGAACAAGATATGATATTAATAAACAAATTAGAAAAATACTGGAGAAAGATAAACTGGGGCAGATAACAATATACTCATGCGGGAATAATAGGGAAACAACGCTTTAGATACCATTTTCCTCACAAGTATATCTATCTTTTTCTGTCTTTTGACCTTTCATATTCCCAACAAACTCAAATGGCTATCAAATTTCTTGTAATGAAATGCCTACATTTAATTTTGTTGTCCTAGCTATATGGTATTGGTAAAGTATTACCAAGGGGCCAGTTATCACGATAAATCAAAATATTTAAGGTAATTGTTTAGATCAGATACAACAAAGTTCGCCTCTATCTATGGTAATCATCATCATCAACTAAATGTATGTGTGTGCACATGCATAAATACCCAATACAAAGCTCACTCAAACAAAAGAAAACATATTTATACCTTGATTTCTGGATCTTCACACTGTCTTCTTATGCTTTACCTTTCAAAACATCATTCAACATACTTCATTTTTTGTCCTGTTGCAATAGTTTCATGTTAGGACCCATCAAATATATTTAAGTTTTTTTATGAAAATAACAAAAACAATCTAAATAAATACAATTCTATTACAATGTAAATTACAATACTATTCAACTATTCAAGTAAATTAATTGTTAAGAATATATCACCTGATAAAACATGGATAACCAAAAATACTATGTATATAAGGCCATCGATGTAATCAAAACTCCATTTCTTGCCTCTTAACTATGGAAATGTTTCTCAACGCTATATGTAACAAGTTCCAATGGAGGAGTCAAATAGCAATAGTGAAAATTACATAGTAAAAATATAGAAATAGATGTTTTTTAATGTATTCTTCCTTACCATTCATTGAGCTCCTCTCTGTTTTGAGAATAATTTAATATTCTCTACTAAAGAGGACCAACCACGTGAAGGTGGAAGCTCTTATGGCCCCTCCCCCCCCTCACATCACTCTCAATTCCCCAAACCCAATGCCTATACTTGCGAATAACAATTTATTTCACTATTTCACAATGCAAATAACAATGCATCTACAATGCAAATTATTTCACTCAATAGTTGAAAAATGCTTTCATTAAATCATTCTTTAAAACATTCATTAAACCATTCAATCATTCAACAGCTGAAAAAACCATTCATTAAAACATTAATTTAGTCAATGGCAGAAAACAAATTGGAACGTCCCTTGAACGAAGGTGGAAACAAATAGAGGAGCACTGAGTGGGCAAGTCATTTTTTATGGTGGAAGGGGAGGCTGCCTGGTTTGAATTGGAGGTACTTTTGAATGCGAGGAAGGAGGTGTCGTTTTTTGGGGGAGGGGGACTGTTTGTGATAGGGGTAGGCAAATATTTTTCCTCATTCAAAGATAAATCATTCAGATGATTGCTAAGGGAAGAAGTGTTCATACCTGGTGGGGGAGACGCGATCGAACGTTGTTCCGTCTGTTGAGGAGACCCTTCTGCTGCTACTGCTCCCGCTCTTTTCAGTTGATCCAATGGTTGTTCTATGGCCTCCAAACTGAGAGGATTTTCATCTGAAGCTATGTTCGGATCAGTTTCTTTGGAGCTCAGGGCCTCTGTTCGCCTAACCCACTTCCTTCTTCCGGTTGTTGAGGGAACAAATTTTGGGCAGTTTCTTTCCAAATGTCTTGTTTCATGACATTTGTGGCATCAAAACGGGATCCCTTAATAGTCCAATAGCTATATTTTTATCTTGGTTTACCATACAAAATTAAAGGCTTCCAGAAGACTGGTTCTGATGTTCAAAGAGACTAGGATCTTGGCTACCTTTCTGATTTTCGTCTACTGAAATGAGAGGTCCACTTCAATGAAAGTCCCCAGTGCTTTCCTGATGTCACTAAGTGAGGCCGGGTTCCAGAATTCCCATGGTAGTCCTGGCAGGCGAACCCAGACTGGTATTGTATCCAGTCACTCTGTTTTCGCATCGATCAAGGGGGTCCACTGCTTTAGCTGAAACGGGGTTTTCCCATATGTCCAGACTCTGCTGCGTATGAGGTCTGCATCCTCTCTGCATCTGAACCGAAAGTCGAACCATCCCTTTGCAAGCGGAATAATAATCAGGCCTTCACCTTAAAGCCCTGTCCAATTTGTCTTGACCCATTCCTTCATTTTCCCCAGGGTGGGGTTTCTTCCTCTGATTTTCTCGACTAGGGCTAATCTGTCCATCTCTAGTGCTTCTTCCATGGTGATGTCAACTCCACAAATTAGGTTAAAATCTCTTATAGAGGGATTTAAACAGTGATTCTTTCATTTCCTGGATCTGATTTGGGTTTCTTCCGTGCTTCTTTCAGAAGGGGTGCCTTCGTCTTCCAGGGTGGAGTTCCCATTCGAGATTCTGTCCAATTGTTCATCGGCTTCTCCTGCGGGTACTATCTGTGACACTGAAGAATCAATTTCCTTGTTTAGGGTTCCTTATGGTTCCGCCTATGAAATTTTGATGAAGTGGGTTTCTGCATCTGTGCTCGAAGGTTGGCTGGAGTGGAATAATGAGTATGGGGCTCCTCCTAAGGCCAGGTTTAATGGTCGTGCTGCGAACAAACCTAGCAGTTGTTGATCTGGCGGAGAAACTGGAACCCTACTCTCAGTTCTAGCTGTGAAATTTTCCAGAGTGTTCTGCACTATGTCCGGGGACGGTTTACCAGTAATTTCCGGTGAGGAGAAGATGTTGAGCTCTTGCTGTCACGGGTCATCCGAGTTGTCTACCTGCATGTCTACTGGACCTACTCCCAAATTCACAAAAACCTCCAAATTGAACTGAACTATCCAAAAAACCTCCATTTTTTATTATATATTATTTTATATTATATTTATTTTATTTTTATTATATGTTATTTTATATTATATAAATTGCCATAATAGTATTAGGATATTTTTATTATATTTTTATTATAAAATTTAAAATCATGTAAACCTTAATTTATTTATTTTTAAATCTATACTTCCCGTCGGATATCCGACACGTAGGTGTTGGATAACCCACTTTTTTGGGTTCGTAGACGTCAAAGATCCGACACGTAAGTGTCCGAGAACCGACACTATAAATATTTTGTTATCGGCATTTTGTTGATTGATTGCTATTCGACACATTTGTGCGAAATGTCGGATGATGTCGGATTCTGACATCGAAATTTGGGTTCAAATCCTGTTGTGTAACAATATAATTTATTCAAGAAAATGACCAAGGATATCTATTATAAAATAAAAATGGCAATCAATTTATGGGAAGGAATGCATCATTGTATTAAAAATGAAGGAAAGAAGATACAACCATAGATCCTTGGCATTGTAGTCTCGTTTCAATTGGTTCCTCCTATTCCAACATGCCACTCTTTCCTTGGAATGAATCATATCAAAAATCTAACACTCTGGGAAAATTCCTCCAGCATATACATGTTATAGACTCCTCCTCCTCACCCATGGCCCAAGGCTTGATTTATAGGACAATGTGGATAAAAGTAGGTTGAGAATAGTGTGGGAAGTCGATGATATATGCTCCCAACAGATGTGGAGATCTATCTAGATCCATAAAAATAGGAAGGAAAGTCTATCCATTGAGATTTACCTCTACAAGTTTCTTGAAAACCTAATTTTTTTCCTGTACATAGGTTGACGTGTCCTGTTAGTAGAGAAAGGTGCGCCTAGATAGGTCGACACAATCTGCTATATTAACAAGGTGTGTTGAAAAAACTGGTTGTAGTGAATTAGGGAGAATCTAGGGGAAATTGACGTAAGTTTCTAAGGAATCAAGGTATGTCGAAGTTGCAAAACTAGACAACTTGCAGGGAAAGGAAACCAAGGATCATTCACCATGAAAGTATCTTCAGGTATTAAGGAAACAGGATGTCACAAGGTTAGTGATGCTAACAAAAATACGATGTAACAGTTTGGATGATAGTACGACAATACCAATAACACCATCAGCGGCATGTGATTCCTCTAGTGGATCCTTCCAGGAGGAGTCTCCATGAGGGGCATCTGAAAATATGTTGTATAGGTACCTCAACTACACATAGATAAGATCAAACTGTTGGGATTTGAGGATAGCCTCCTCCTCACTTAGTGTGAATTTGGATACGACGTCCTTGGAAATTGAAGGGATGAGAGACTTTAAGAACTAATCAAGGAAAATCATATCATCTAGTTTTATTTTGCATAAACTGCGTTGCCTATTCCATTCATAAATGTGATCCATGATGTAGGTTGAGGTATTTTTTCTTGAAGACAAAAGGATTTTGATGCAGGAATAAGATCTCATGTGTAGCTAGAATAATTGCAACAAAGTGGAAGTTGATGATGCGAATCTAGAGTGGGTGATGTGAGGGTGGTCAATGTACCACTTGGTCACGATACCATTAAAGGTCCCCTAGAGTAGGCTTAGTCTAATGGAATCACTTACTATGGAGTTCAAAGAACACCATAGGTGAAAATACATGATGTGGCTGGCCAATCATAGGATCATTCCAGATCGGTTCATTGGTCAATCGTGCCAAATATGGAATGTTAAGACTAGCAATGAATGGCATACTCATAGAGGTGGGGGGTCCATGTGGTGAAAAAGTCCAAGGAGGGTTCCCTACAGGATGGTTCTTAATGGGTGGATTCCATAAAGGGGTGTTTCTAGTGGGGGGCTTTCCCACAAAAAAATATCCAGTATTTGGGTTCCCCATTACCATATTTCTAGAGGATGGGTTCACTATGGGAGGGTTCCCTAGAGTCAGGTTTCCTATAGGAGGATTTCCTGTAGGTGGGTGAGTTCGCAATAGGTGGGTTCCTAGTAGGTGGGTTCCCTATGGGTGGGTTCCCTATGGATGGGTTCCCAATAGGTGGGTTTCATGTGGCAGGGTTTTCGGTAGGGGGGCTCCCTATGGGTGGGTTCCTTGTGGGATGGTTTCTAGAGGGGAAAATTCCACCATTGAATCTGCCTCCAACTAGTCTTATGAAGAAGGGGTCAGGGCTAGTGTCGACATATGTAGGAATGTGGCCATACATGGGGCTATATGTGGATGAGGGATCTGAGTAGTGTGGATCAGAATCAAACTCAACTCTCCTGGAAAAGGGGTCCAAGGATAACAAACAATATCAAACTAGGGTCTGATGAGTATGGTCTAAGAAACCATACTAAAGTGACTGCCCTTGAATCCTACGAGAGTACCTCGTATTAGCAATAGTAATAAAAGAAGGGAAACTGGACGGGGGAAAAATATACACTCAAAATCCTAATTCCATCGAGTGTGCAAAATGAGAGCTCTCAACAAAAAAGGGCACTCGAGAAAAAAAGAAGGCTCAAAAAAACCTATTGCAACCATGTGTTACAGAAGGTCATCAATAACAAAGTGGCCAAAAATCAACCAAGAATCACTACCTAGAAAAGAAAAAATGACTCACTAACCTATGAGGTATAGGAGCATGCAAACACCTAACTAGGTAGATAGAATTCCTCAAAAACTATATCCTCTACAAGGTGATGAAATTCGTATTCAGATGATGCAACCTAAAAGACCAAAGTGGCTAACAAATATCCTCCTACCGAGGGGATCCAATGTAAAAGAGTCCTAGAAGAATGGAAACTAAGGTACCCAGTTCAAGGAACTTTTGGGAAGGTAAATTTGTCACTTCAGTCCTTTGGTCATTGCATAACTAGTACGGTCGCCACTATGTGCAACAAGGAAAACGACTAGTTTTCCTTCAGAAATAGGTGGAGAGCAGTATTCCACCCAACCTTCAGGAAAAAATCTTGCGACTTGCCCTCCTAAGGGTGATGCCCTATGAAAAATCGTGTCAACGATGCCAAAAATTACTAGGCATTTTGGTACCCTACAATTTAGCAACTATGTTTCAAATGTGAAATGGAAAAGGGGAATTGTTTGGATGCCTATCCCTAGTGCCCTACCTAACTAAAATGTTCTTTTAATTCCTCAAATAAGGTTAGTGTTTCTTGATTTAAGGTAAATTTTAAGCTTAGCTTGGGGTCATGAACTGAGTGTGTAATTATTAAGGTGTGTGTTGTATGAGAGTGTGGTTTGTACAATAGCTAAGAATTTGAATGCTTAATATAAATGAAAAACTTCCAATACGAAGTCTCAAATTTTCCTGAAAACATCATTTCAAAGTAGAAAGGATACAACTAAGCATTATCATTCAAAGCATAAAAAATTTTGAAAAATATGTTATGGTATGGTGAAAATTTTCCCTAGGTTTTTCAGTCATGGTTTTTAGGGTTCTCCCTCCTTTTTCCCCTTTTTTGAATATGTGTTTCTCTTTTTTATTTTCTTTTCACTTTTCGAGGGGATTTTTCCATAATTTGGGGAATTTACTTATTTTTGGAGGAAATTAAGCCATATTTCCCTATTTTGGAGAGGGAAATAATACTTTTGATTCAATAAAAGGTTTTGACCTTAGGCTTTGTATATTAGTGAAGGTTTTATGGGGAAAAATAAGGTAAGTGGTAATGAAGCTAGGGGATGAGCATGGTGAGGAATTTTGGGGTGTTAATATATGTCATGCCATAGTACCTGTAAGAGACCCCATTTTAATGGAATCTTGTAAATATACATCTATTACTACCTCTATTAGCTCCTCCTTATTGTATACATGAAAAATATAGTTCCCACTCATTTCAAGGTCACACACTTTTGAAGGATAGTTCACATGCACCTCCATCACTAGCAAAAGTATTGATCCATGGCCTTTTCTATTTATGGGGTTCTATAGTATCCATCCTACATGTAGTAAACATAAATAAAACATAAAAAAATCATCAAAATAATTGAATTACAATGATTGACATCATATGCCAACAAATGTGATCATCCCCCACAGAAATTTAAAATTTGAATTCAACTCTTAAATAATTTCCCTCGCATCTTCAAGCACTTTGTGTTCTACTCCAAATATAAGAATTGCACGTTGAACATAGAAGTATGTGATTGGAGGGACATAATCACTAAAGGTATACCTATTTTTTCCTTTCTTAGACTTTCAATTCCCAGTCCCATGTTGGATAAGTGAACTAAATGATTTTCATTTATATTGAACTTTGAATCACTTAAAGACTAACAAACTAAAGGAAGAAATGGTTTTGATAATGAGCTTTAAGACATTTGTATTTCCCCATTTTTATTACATGGGAACAATAGAGAGTGGTTTATTGTGTGTTGGTATTGTGTAAATTATTTTGATTAAAAACATCAAAATAATTGGGAATTAGTGGAGAATTGGGAATTATATTGTTTGGAGACACACAAAGAAAATATGTTTTTACGACAATTTGGTAGATTCGATGCTCATAGAAATGGTTTGGTATAAAACTTGTGAAATGGTTGATAGTATTAACTTTGAAATTCCTTTTATCTCCTCATTGGAAAGAACCAAAGAAGCTTTATTGAATTATTCATGTGACACACCTTCTAATAAAATCATCATTTTTCTATGGTTCATGTTGCCAAGATCCACCTTATATTTGATTAAGGGGATCTTAAGTACATCAAGATTTTTTGCGCATGATTCAATATACTTTTTTTAGATGATTTATAATCTTTTCCATGTATGTTTTTTACACAATTACAATTTATCATTTGATCATGTGTACAAGGAGTACACAACAAGTTAAAAAAATGAAAGCATAGATAATGTCAATCAGACGCAAGTGATCAAGAAACTACAAATCATATTCATGGATATACAGCAAATCAAGCTATTAATCAAAGGAAGCAATCAAATTTGAATATAAATATAACTTCATAATTAGCATTAATTGTAACGTACAAAAGTCTTTCTGTAAGTATACTTTTATTTTTTGAAATCAAGCTAAGTTGAAGTGTACTTGTTGGTTGCATTCTCGATTGAATCTAACACCCACATATTTATTAGTCTACATTGAAAAGGTTGAGTCTCTTATTGTTAAAAGGGATGGATTTGCTAGAATCATTTCTTTTGTTGAGTCAATTGAAATCAGGATCTACATAAACAAGGAGACCTCATTTATTGGATTTAAATGGATCGAAATCAAGAACTAGTATAGTTACTAAAAACTCTATACTTACTACTGAGGAAAACACAATTACAATCGATAAAGAAATTCTTCAATATATTATAAATTGCTTGCAAATTTCACAATATAAATTTGAATTATCCAAACTCAACATCATCAAATACAATTAAACAATCAGCAATTACATCAACATTATGAACCAGTCTTTGTTCAGAATGACCCACTTTTTGAAGTTGATGGTGATTACAGTTAGCAGACAGCATAGGAACAACTAAATGATACAGCTTCAAAACTAATTTGAAATGTAGATGAATTTATTCTAGAAACTACATTTCAATATTTTCTTTTGAGTTCAATGAATAAAACCTTTTAATGATGCAAAAAAATGTAGTCAATCAACCTCCACAAATTTCAAAGTAGCAAGTTCAGCATTCTCTTTCCAAGACCATCATCAAACCTTCGGAACAAATAAACAAAAAGAAGCACATAACAAGAATTAGATATGACAAGGGATTTACCTTTCATATTCCCAACTATTCTAGACCAATACAGTTCCAAATTGATGGATTCCTTCAACAGGATTCAAATTCACCAATTCCAGTTCAGTATTAGAATGTAAAATGGAAAAAATTTCAGCGAGTTGGTCATATGGAAGATCAATATTTTGATCTCCATCCTTCTCAAAAAAAATTCAATTCAAATCATTCATTAACTAGATGTTTGACATCGAAGATACCTGCAAGATTAGAAGTATACTATGGGTGGATTAATCCTTGGTATTAGTCATCAATAGTAAAAAATTATATCAATCTTAATGTAGATTAATTCTCCTGTAAATACACATCCAGCAACAGATAGCCTTTCAAAACTCTCTTGCACCTTAAGAGGGGGATTACTCTTATGAAGACAAAATTTATCAGGTAAAATGGTTAGGGGTCAACCAAAAACCTCCAGATACAGGGTATTGCCAAAAAGTATTCATAATTATCAAATTGCACCTAATAGGGGGGAATATCATTGATGATGGTCAAGATTTAAGTTTCGAAGTCCTAACAATAAAAATGCAAATATACAATTTGTCTACAATTAAGTCAAGTTTTAAAATGGAATCTAGAACTTCAAATCATCATCAAATTCAACATTTGAGAAGAACCAACTTGGAATATGGGCTTCTATCATTGTGCTTTATTATATTAAATTGAGCACATAGATCTATGGATCAACACACAACTCACAAGAATATATCACACAATTTAATCAGTAATTAAAAAATGAACAGTGCAAAAATGTCTTGCAACTGTGATGCTTTCATTAATCAAAAGTAATTAGATAATAATTATAATCAAGTACAATGGATAAATAGCCACAAGCAATTTGAATCCATGTGAGGAAATTTGAATTGATTATACTCTACTTGGTTGAATGGTTAACTGACCTTGTCTAAATCAGTATCAAAGGGTTGAATGGTTAATTGACCTTGTCTAAATCATTATCGTAGTTCATCGGAGTTCTAAATCACAACTCAAGTGTCTAATTCAGTGTTAACTAAGCTTAACTGACTGTGGTAGGTGAGGAATGAGCCTCTCATGCAATGCAGCCATGCAAACCTAGCGCTAACTGAATGTAGAGGACTAGAACTAAATTTAATTGACTCCTAACTGAGCTTGACTAGTCACCAACTCAACTCAATTGACCTGGGTTGGTATCGGCACTCCCACTGGCTCCTAAATTGTAGGGATTGATCTAGGGGGATCCTAAATTTATGCATGCAAGTGCAATCAATGGCAGTAGGCCTCGATTAGTGTTTCCCACACTTTAGTAACTAGAACATGTGCCCCAATTAGGCCAAGTGGACCCAATGGTGCTAGTGACTAAAAATAGGCTGGATGGACTCCTGATTTAGACATGACTCCTAATTTAGACATATGACCAAACTGGACAAGGGAGGATTAATAATCCTAACATATTATCCAATGGGATACATTGGGATGTTGTCGGACACCTAAAAGTGTCAAAATAGATAGTCATAATCCAAAACTACCATATGCATGGAATCAATTAGTTAGTGATCATCCCAAACCACAAGATTCAAAGAGCACTTCAGTGATTCACTACGGTATCCATGTCCATTTGCAAAACTTGCACAATACAAAGAACTCGCTACTCTATGAGCATATGTTAGGAAGTGGATGATGACCCTGCATCCAATCTAGGGATGTCTTGTATATGTGACTTAAAGACACCCGACAGTTGGGACAATTTCATTGTTAGGCATAGTTCTCCAATCTTATCCAAAGTGTCGCATTGTATTCCACGTTGAATATATAAGGTAGGTTAAATTCCATTGTATATGGATTCAACACTTGCAATGGATTATTCTAACTGTGTGGATTGTTTATTAATAGTTATGGTTGGTACTGGTGTCTTTTAAGTACTGATCATATGCTCTATGGTTTTTGGTACTATATGATATGAACCATGAGAACTAGTTCATTTTCCCTCAGAAAACATAGATGATGAAATGTCGGTTGTTTTTGGAAACTTTTATTTGTTTTTCATGGTCCATACTGCTTCTTCTTCATTGTACACACACTTAGCTGCTACATCCTTACTTTGTTTTTTATGTGCCTCTTTGTCTAATGATCTGTTTTCTTTCTTTGTTCAAATTTGGGCACAGCCTCTCAGGTCACTATGTGATTCCATTTTCAATATCTTTTCCATTGAGATAAAATGGAAATAACTCTAGTGGAACACTTGAATATGCATAAGATTTTAAATATGCATTATGTAATCAATTTCAAACAAAAAAAATATCATACTTATCCACAAGTGACTATGGAATCTAGTATGAACCAACAATGGTCATCATCATCTCTTGATACCAAAAAGGAAAAGCATAGTAAGTCTTTTATTGAGTTATCTTCTATGTGATATACTTACATACATTGAATTTCGGCACCATGAACTATTTGCAAGTCTCTATCGTATATGTTCTCCCACTAGTGCTTTCCATGTGACCATGGAAAGAAAAAGGAGCATCCAATTGTAATGGAAATCCATCCCCTACACCTAGGCATACAAATATCCTTGAATAACATCATTCAAAAAATATCTTTCCCAAATCATTCAAATTCCCTATATACACATTTTGACAGCTAAAATAATCCATGTAAGCCACTCATATTTCCTACATTTCCTAATCAACTTGCATGCTAGAAAATGAGTTACAAATATTTCCTTTGGGTCTACAATAGAAAAGAGATCAATACACAACGTGTCCCTCTATGTGTGATAATTGGAATAAATTTCCTTTGTTGAGGCGTATTTGTTCATGATATCAACTATTGCATCCTCACCTTCTCAAGGAAGACTATATACCATATGCATGGTGTCAACATTGACCACATAGGGTTGATATAGCCACAAAAATCCTCCATGTACTCTGGTTAGAAAAAATCAAGTACAATGGGTGATGTTAATGCTACGTCTGAAATGGGGCACATCTCACAACCTCGTAATCCATTACGTAAACAATTTCTTGGAGAACTCATTTGGTTCCACATGCTCTGTGCCATCATTCTCCACCGCCACTTTTTTATAAAGTCCAAATCTCAGCTCTGAGAACTATGCTTCATCTTGTAGAATTAAATCCAAAAATATTAACAGAGGAACATGACCCAATAAGGTTTCCTTGACAAAAATATTCCTCGGTATGAGTACTTTAGACAACATCGCTCGCTTTGATGTTTTATCCTTCTATATTTCCTATTCTTCTTAGGAATCCCAATGTTCACGTTTCTTTCTATTGCACCTTCAACCTTTGAACTATCTTAACAAAAACTATTAGGTTCTTATGTGACCTTTATGCTTAAGATTCACAAGTAATGACTTGTCTACTTAATATTCACAAGCAATGACTTGTCTGCTTAATATTCACAAGAAATCCAATGCAGCTCAACGAACTTATAACAAAATTCTCTCCCTTAACTCCAATTATTCCATCGATTAAGATGCCCATCCTTCATTTGTTATGTGCATTAATACAATCCATATGCATTTTAAATTTCATTAATACCCATAAAATGGAAGATCTTAGCATTTATGAGGCAGTTGAATAATTGCATCCTCCAGTATTTGAACCCTTCCATCAATACATTCCAACCCATCCTTTCATTCTTCTATTTCTTGTAAAAATATTTCAAAATATTCTAATGACTATGTACTACTATCAACTCAACTAAGGAACATTGAAAATGCTTATCAATTCTTGTACTAGAAATTACTACTACCCTACTATAATACACTTTCCAAATATTATGGCTCATGGTTACTCTGACCCCTATAGACCGTAATATGGATTCATCCAAATTGCATTAATTGGGCCCTTCAATGGATTCCCACTTAGTATTGTTAATTTTGCTTCTCTGGCCTTCGTAATGTGTCCAATTCAAAAATGTCCCATCCACCTCATCTAAAGCTTACCTGGGTTTTCAAAAACTTATTATCATACAGTAGCACCAAAGAACCAATATCCAATGTCTTGCATCGTATGGTATGGTTATTCCAAGCCTTATGGAGTCGTTTCTCTACAATTTGACTATAGCCTACAATCAATCTATCTTCTTCCAATTCTAGCATCTTATACAATTGTCTCTATAAGGTCGACTGATCATCTAACATATGCTTCGTGACAACAATTTGAAGGCTTGGTTCCATGAATTACAATGGAATTACCACTTCTTTCCCAGTCAAAACTGAGTGTACTTTTTTATTGTTTACAAGTAATCATGTAATCCTATAATATTGCATGTACTTGTTGATCCCAATCATCTCATTCCACATTAAAAACCTTTATCAATGCATGCTCGAGGACCTTATTAAACACATCTATCATACCATTCAACTATGGATGGTAGCAGGTAATATTATTGTGATGTATCATGAATTCCTAGGTCAACACATAGATCATGGTATTTATAAATATGAACCTTGGTCACTCATCACCACCCTCTAAAATCCAAACCATGTGACAATATTCTCGAAAATAAACTATGCAACAATGTCTCCTCTTATGACCCTTTATCAATGCATCCTATGCACATCTTATCAAATATTCTATTGCAATGATGATATAATGTGAACCCACTTAGGAATTAGAGCCTCTCGAGTTAACCCAGGTAGAAAGGTAACTACGGCTTGAAGGAGCTCAATAACTTGAAGGAGCCTCCTACTGGTAAGCTTTAAGTTCGATATAGTTGAGTGATGAAGTTCGATGCTGGTAAGCTTCCAGTTCGATATAGCGATGGCTACTGAGTGCGAGGCTGTAAGAAAAGAAGGCATGACTTTAAGTTGGAACTGTAGCCTCCAGCGGATGGCTTCCATGCATAAGGATTAATCTCCCCTACAAATTAAATTGTTCACTTCTTGAATTGGTTCAGTGCGGTAAATGGGAAGAGCAACAATTCATCTCTTCTTCATGGTTTCCCTATGCGCTGGCAGAATTCGTAATGTTTGTAGTATTCCTTGGCTTCCTAGAACAATGAAAACCACCACAAAACAACACACAGCATTTTCTTGGTAGTTTCCTTTCATATATTATGCCCTCTAGAAACTAACTCATGTGCTTCATACAATATTACATAACACTCATGTTCCATTACACATTTGTGCAATATTCCATTGGATCTAAGATTGTGCAAATTCCATGTGATAAACTGGTAATCCACACTTCTTGTCAATAGTTGTTGGTGATGTGCCATGGTATAAGATTCCATTGCTCGACCTATCATTAGATATATTTTGATTTCCTTGAACTATTTGGGTATTGACTTTACTATGAATAATTACACATCAAATAACTTGTCGTCCAAACATCCACCTTCCTCTCCAGGGTCCAATCTGGGCAAGTGGTGAATACCAATATTATGCCTACTGGATTTTACTACCACCTCAAAATTGAATTTATGGAACAAGAGAAACCACCTTTATATTATCCCCCCCAACATTAGCTTGTTTAGTAAATACTTCAATGCAACATGATCCATAAAAAAATTGAAGGGAGTCCTGTTGAGGCATGGAGAATCGCAGGTAACAACAGTAGGGATTCTCCCCAATAAACGTTCCCAATTATCTCGTTATTGTTTGGTATGGGGAATCCATCCGGTTTACAGTCTGGCTACCGTAGGTCAAGTAACAGTTAAAGCTTATTTTACGGGTTGTGGCCCGGTCCACATTTTAGGTGTATTTTTTAGTTTTATGTTTAGGTATGATATGCAAGTTCCTAGCTAAATGCAATTGATAGAGAAAACAAGGAGTGTCACAATGTGATGCGCAGGTTCTTACCTCTCGTCTTACCTCTCTCGCTTGTAAACCATAAACAAATAAAACTAACTAAAAATCTCTAACCTATCCCTAGGGAGAAATATTGTAATTAATGTTGAGTAACGTATTGTATAACATGTGGGGCGGCAGGGGGGGCGAAGTTTTTTTCACTCTGGATGGATCTATGGACACTAGGTTTGCTTGGGGTATTAGAGATGACACTGACAACATGACTGAAGCTTTGGCTCTATGGCAAGGGCTAAGGATAGCCATGTCCCTAGGATTCTCCAAGTTAACTGTCGTTGAAGACTCCAGAATTGTTATCCATGCTCTAGCTGAAATCCTAACGCCTAATCAAATGCTCCTGCGACAGCTTATCCTCAAGATCATGGCTCAAGTCTCCTTCTTCAAAAAAATTGAATTCTTCCATGTCTTATGGAATAACAACAGAGAGGCGGATATAGAGGCAAATAAGGGATCCTCTCTCAGCCCTGAGGTGCTTATTCTCAATGGATTTGGTTCTTTCTGCTCGCCCCAATAGGATCAAGGCTAGGATACCGCGAGCTTCCACTTGGTAGGCCCCTGCACTTCAGTCTGTTTCGTGTTGGCTTGCTATCAAGATAGGTGGGCTAAGGGCATCACATGGCTCGACGTTGGCATGTGCATTGGGTTTAAATTATCCCTGGTTGTGGTATTTTTTCCTGGTGCGAAGGCAGGAGTCCATCGTTCAGCCCATTCCGTGCCTCATGGATCTCAGGACAGGTGGGGTTAAGTCTGCATGTGGTTTGGCGTCATCTGGAGAGGATGGTTTAAATTCTTGCTCTGTTGCGGTCATTTCATCTGGGGTGAATTGGAGAGGAGTCTCGTCGTAGCTAGTTAATCCAAGAGTTATCATGGCAGTGTTTACTGCTCGCGCGTTGGGCGATACGGTGGCGCCTGGTGCAGATTGGAATGGACCCTCGTCCAGCCTAGAGAAATAAAGTGCTTATAGGACAGGATTTAATGCTCACGCAAAGGGGGATACGGTGCTGCCAATACATTTGGGTCTCGTTGCTTTAAAAGGTTGGTTCGTCGAGAATGGTAGCCCCGTCAATTGCAAGGTTTACTTCAGCTTTCTCCTGGATCTCTGTCGCTTGGCTATTGTTAAGGAATAGCTGTTAGCCAAGATGAATGATGGGTATTCATCTGCCATTGCACCTGTGACTCCAAACCCCATGGAGGTGAAGGTTAGAGATCTAAAGCATGACCTTAAGCTGCTGCAGAACCAGGTCAATGCAATTGACTATGAAGGTGGAAGGAGGTTGGACCATGTGAGTAAAGATTTGTCCTTCCTGCGTAAGAAGACCAAGCAAAAGGTGAAGCATTTAGAAAATTCGCTATCTAGGCAAATTGCTGAGCTGGACATTAAGGTAGACATGCTAGCTCTAAAACTCATCAAGCATGAAGCTTCTAGCTCCGGTATGTCGTCCAGCTCGAAAGGGTAGATCTTGTTTCTCCATGGAATATTTTCTAGTTTAAACATTTCTCATGTATATGTCTCTCTATCTATATGCATAGTTTTAGTTTTTATTTCAGTCCCCATGTTTCTGAACGGTTTAAATAGTTCACAGACTGGTTAAGATTGTCGCTTCCACAAGGGCATTTTTTGAAGACTTTAAAGCCACTTTGTCGCTTCCACAAGGGTGTATTATGAAATTTTATACTGTTGATGTCGCTTTCACAAGGGTATTTTGTAAGCTTGGTTCTATCAGGTGGTCACACCACCCCTTAATATAATATAACCGTTACTGTCAAAAAAATGTATTGTATAACATGCATAAAGAACACTACAGATAGTTGTTAATATTTCTGAATACATGCATATCAATAGACAGATAAACAAAGAGATAGCTCATTGTTAATTAAAACATTCATTACTCGAGTATGATTGTGGAAATTTCACAGAAACAAACAAGAGCACATTCATAACATGAAAGAATTCATAAGTTAAAACGATCTCACATTTCATGGAAACAAGCTAAAACTGAAATAGTCCACATCCAACCAGTCCATGTCAAGCATTTGAAACCCCACAATGCTTTCTCCAGCTGAAAAATATAACTCTTTATTATAAGATGAAATAGTTCTTCTTACAATAATCTTGCACAAATATAGTCTGAAAAAATTTCCTTCGATACATAAAGCTTGCCTATATTTATACAAAATTCAAAAAATTCTTAGGCTGCCTTCGTTGCCTTTTGGGCTTCCCCTAACCTTTCCTTTCCAGGTGGTTGATTTGCATTCACATTGGCCATGATTCTGAGTGGAGTATGAGGTGGAGACTGAACAGGGGTCTAAAAAGGTGAACAATGAGGGGAATCTGGCCCCAACTAATCTAAAGGTTGGACAACTTCTTGTAAGGTTGTTTCTACCAATTCTTCAAGATCTTCTACCAACACTAAATATTCCAATTAAGGACGGTCCTTCTTCTGATACTCTCTTCTAGGTAGAACAAAGATAATATGTAACCTTCCAATTTTTTTCGCATATGCCATGGTAATCCTCCTTAAATATTCTACCACTTCATTATTAATGGGATAGAGATACCCCTTTCCTTTTTCTTCAAGAGTGGGTTTTTGAGGAAAACTGGTTTCAGAACTATCACCGATGGAGTAATCTCAAGAAAGTGGACTTCCTTAGCCAGCCATGCACTGGTGGCCCTCCTTCTAGCGCAAAAACTTTTGAGGCCTGAAAAATCGCAGGTAACAACAGTAGGGATTCTCCCCAATAAACGTTCCCAATTAGCTTGTTATTGTTTGGTATGGGTAATCCCTTCGGTTTACGGTTCGGCTACCGTAGGTCAAGTATTGGTTAAATCTTATTTTACCGGTTGCAGCCCGGTCCACCGTTTAGGTGTATTTTTCATTTTATTTTTAGGTATGATATGCAGGTGCCTATCTAAATGCAATTGATAGAGAAAACAAGGAGTGTCACAATGTGATGCACAGGTTCTTACCTCTCGTCTTACCTCTCTCGCTTCTAAACCATAAACAAAGAAAACTAACTAAAGCTCTCTAACCTATCCCTATGGAGCAATACTGTAATTAATGCTAAGTAATGTATTGTATAACATGCATAAAGAACACTATAGATAGTTGTTAATATTTCTGAATAAATGCATATCAATAGACAGATAAACAAAGAGATAGCTCATTGTTAATTAAAACATTCATTACTCAGGTATGATTGTGGAAATTTTGTAGAAATAAACAAGAGCACAGTCATAACATGAAAGAATTCATAAGTTAGAACGATCTCAAAGTTCATGGAAACAAGTTGAAACATAAATAGTTCGCATCCAACCAGTCCATGTCAAGCATTTGAAACCCCATAGTGCTTGCTCTAGCCGAAAAATATAACTCTTTATTATAAGATGAAATAGTTCTTCTTACAATAATCTTGCACAAAGATAGTCTGAAAAAAGGTCCTTTGATACATAAAGCTTGCCTATATTTATACAAAAAACAAAAAACTCTTGGGCTTCCTTCGTTGCCTTTTGGGCTTCCCCTAACCTTTCCTTTACAAAAATGTTTCTTTTTTGTTTGTGAATTCAAAAAGATAAATACATTATATTACATCATTTATCAAAAGTGCTAGATATTCCAACTAAGAGGTTCTAGCTTGTTCATTCATAAACTTCCTCCATGCATTTGCATATGCTGCTATGTTCTCAAAACCAGAAGGTTCGAGAAATCTAATAGTAATTTCGTGCTTAGCATCCTGGGATTTTACACCCACCACCCTTGCCGGAATCAGTCGAAGTTGGTCTTCCAGTAAGTGGCAGCTAACTGTTGCATGTGCTATTCTAGTCTTAATCACCTCTTCATCTAATTCCTCCACTAGCTGAATGGCCCGTTCGTCCTCGCTGCATTGATCGTGTAATTGCTTCAAAAATATCTCATGTTTCGGCAACACTTCTAATCTCCTTACAACAGAATTCTGACATCGATTGTAAGTTAGGAGCACTCTCCTACAAAATTTAGCACAGGCATTCTCCGTCTTTCTCACTGCCTTTATTAGTTATTCTGTTGCTTTGCTATAAAACTTGATCAGCTCGTATTCCAGCTTTATCCTCTCCAGGTCTTTGAAAGATATGTCTATGGGAGATTCCTTATTTGTTTCTACCCATGTCATCCTTCCCTGCAGAGTTTCTAAGATATCATGTGTCCTATCCAAAAAATAAGAGACTGTACTTACAATTTCCTCCAATCTTATGTCTATCATTTGAACCTTAAATCTTTCTTCAACCATCTTCAGCTGCATTTGGTGAATCTTATTTCTAAGCATAAGAGCATGCCTCTTTAAAGGTTCAACATCAGCTTTATGCTCCACAGTCGTCTTCAGTGAAGCTGCTAGTGAATTCTTTTGTTCCTCTAAGGCTACTATCTGACTTTCGTACAGCTTAGCTTTCCCTTCTGTTATAATATTTTGTACTTCCAGCTCTATCACTTCACCTCCTAACTCTCTCTTTTCCCTATTCAACTCTTCAATTGATAGCCTAAGATTATCTCTTTCGGCTTCCAACATCTGATATCTTTGCTGCAATTTCTCAAACTCTGCCAAGGTGGCCTGGTTTTCTTTTTCTATATTACCTGTAGATATTACCAAAGCATCTTTATCAGCCTGTAGAGTATGACACTCTGCCTTTGATACCTTAACTTCACTGATCATATCCTCATACTTCCTTTTCAAACTCTGACTTTCACTCCTTTCTTTCTTCAAAGTCTCTTTCAACTGTGTGACCCTTTTCTGAGACTGTTCTAGATCTGTCATGATTCTGTCCACATTATCTTCAGTGGCTAGGGTTAGAACTACCCCAGCCCTCGCTATTAATCGTGGATATTTGTGTGTATCATGAACCATTATCTTATCAGTCACCATCACTCTTGGCTTACACCCAGTGTCCACTTTCTTCACGATTCTTTTGACAATCCTCTTTTTTTCCTTGTCATAGAAGATAGTGTTAAAATCTGGCACCTCCTCCGCTTCAGTGGGAATGAAAGGAATTAACTCAACCCCATATATTGACACTGAACCTTCTCCTACTGTACTACTAGAAGAAACAGCAGGCTCTAATCAGTCAATATCAGACTGAGCCTGTCCTCGATCAATAAGGTCTTGTTCTTCTTGTGTTTTTGTTCTCGATTCTTTCGTTGTCTTTTCTATTTGCCCTTTTTCTTTATTTGCATCTTCTAATCACAATCCTTGACTTTCTTTCTGCCTTCTCAGTATCTCGCCTTCCTCCTTTCTTCTCTTTTCTTCCTCTATCTTCTTTGCAGCCTCTTCAGCTGCCCTTTTCTTCTCTTCTTCTTCAGCTCGCAACCAGTTCTCTGCTACTTGTGCTAACCTATGAGCTTCTTCTTTCCTTTTCTTGGCTGCATCTTCTTACTGCCTTTTGATTTTGTCAGCTGCTTTACCTTTTCCTCCCACAGTAGTTATCTTCTGCTTGAATCTTTTCCTCAAGGCTGTCATGTTTTGAGCATTTCGAAAGGTTTCTTCATCCTTATCCCAGAAATTTGTATATTCGAAATTCGCTCCAGCTGCTGTGCAATAATTTGAAACTTTAACCTCAGAGTCATTCCTATGAAAATTCATTTCACCAAAGTGAAAATACTATAACTCTTTAACAAATTCTATTGCATTTTTTACCCTGGAAAATTTGTAACGTCCTGTAAAAAATGGAACTACAGGATATACTGCCTTTTTTTGCTCAAAAAGGAAATTTCTTATCCCATCAATGTATAACTGTCTCACAGCCTCTTTGTGGATTACATATTCTGTGGAATACTTCGGTAGAAGAGAAGGGGCTCTCGAACCACCATACATTCTTAAATATAAGCCTTCTTTTGTCAAATAATATCTTCTGTATTCTTGCACAGCTTTTAAGGATTCTTCTGACATACAATTGCATTCGACCAAGAAGATTAATGTATACAATGGCATGATGAAGTTCTCACAGATATCCTTGTAATAGATGTAATATTTGTGGGCCCAGAACAACTTGTAAGTGGCATACACAGGGGCCCGGTCTTTATCCCATTGGCACTTAAATGCCAAGAAAGGTCGAGTGCATAGAGTGCAATCAATCAATCAATAATGAGGTAGGGAGGTCCATGAGAGGAGACTTGAATCTTTGCATTGCTATGTTGGAGGATTTGGAGCTCTCTTTGCCCACACCTTTGCCCTAGAAGCATTCTCCTTGTGTTGCAGAGCTTGGAGGCTGAGTTCCTTGGAGAAGAGAAGCAGCAGAACCAGATCAAGGTTTCGTGAGGTGCCGAACTTGAAGAGAAGGTATACTTGTACTTGTTTTCAAGATTAATAAAGATGTGATGTCGTTCTTCTTCCCAAATCATTGTTCAATGTGTGATTGAATCTCTGTTTATGATCATATTATGATGTTAATCAGATCATTGTTTCATGTTTACTTGATTATCATTGTTTTATATGTGGTCATAATAGTTTGAGGAAGGTATAATTCGTTTTCCAGGTCTCTTGGAGCAAGAGGAGCAAGAGGAGCAAGAAGAGGATTGAAGGGCTGCTTGGATCAACCTTCGTTTGGCTAAGGTATGAACCATTCCAATCTCTAAAACTTGCTTGTATCTACTTGCAGAATCATTTACATCCATCTTTCAACCCCAGTACGTTGATGGCCTCTTAAACCCTAGCCATAGGATACTTTCCTTTACAACAGAACTAACGACTCCGCTGGGGGATAGCCTTGTATGTTTGGGGTTTCTCTGTCTTTCTTTCAGTCTTTTGCATTGTTTCAGGTCCTTATTGCCACTTAGGAACACCTTATAAGTCTGATAGAACACTTCCCCTGCCTTCCTAAGGCAGTTTTTGACCTTTTTTGGGAGTTTTTCCACCCATACGCGACTTGCAGACTGAACAGTCACGTGTCTGGTTCGGTACATGCGACTGTCTATACTGTCAACCCGCGTATGATACGTGACTTGTTAGTTATACAACCCACGTGTGCTTATACACGTGACTTGTTGTATTGGCAACCCGCATATGACACGCGACCTGTTAGTAGTACAACCCGCGTGTGCCCCTAAAACAGTGTTTTTCCTCATTCTTTGTGGTTCTTTCTACTGTTGTGGGTTGTTTGGTAGGTCTTTTGGTGTCCTCTACAGGTGCATGACTCCAGGGTGTTAGTGTCATCCCTTTTTGTCGTTCTTTATCTATGTGGTAAGCCTTTTATAGAATTAGGGTTTTCTCTTTGCTCTTTCCCCCACCTCCTTTGCTTGGTATGATTTTTGGCTTATGTTTTTGATCAGCCTCTGTTAGTGATCTTTGTTTGATTTTAGAAGCTTGTTGGTGTTGGTTTCCTTCTTCTTTTGTTGGTTAATTTCACCATGCCAAAATAGTTGACTTGTCTTTTATGCAAGCCTTCCTTCCAAGTAGGGTTTATACTGACTTTAGGGCATTCTAGAGTTTGTTTGGTGGTTGTATAGCAAAGTTCCTTTTGCTTTGTTCTTCTTATCTGCATACTTTGCTTTGTAGGTAGTTTTTCTTTTTCATTTATAAAAGAAAATTAAAAAGAACGTATACTTGTTTTTGCTGCTTTTCCCCCCTACCTCCTTCTTTGGCTTGACCTTGTTGGACAAGGTACTGAGCAGCCTTTGTTTGTAGGTTTAGATTGATCCTTGGGACTTCTTGACCTTTGTTTATGTCAGTCTTTTTGCTCAGTCTCTTCATTCCAAATTTGTTGGCTTGTTTACCTTTGTAAGCCTTCTTTTCAAGAGAGGTTGATACCTAACTTTAGGGAAACCTAAGGTTTGTTTGTGGGGTGTAGAGTAGTTGTCTAATTGCTTTGCTTACAGTACTTGCTTGCATTAGTTGATAGGCTGATTTTTCTTTTGCATTTATAAAAGAAAAAGACAAAAACACATGTTTGCTTTATATGCATGTAGATTAGGTTTTTAGTCTAGATTGCATAGCATATCATTTTTTTTGAAAAAAATATAAAAAGAATTTGTTCTTTTGTGGATTTCAAGTTTCTATTTGAAAAAGAAAAGAGAATAGATTTTGTTTTTTGCATTTCATATCTCTTTGCTTAGTCACTTTGTTTTAACTTTGAGTCAAAACACCACATAAGTTTCACGCCATTTACCCTCTGACTAAAAACAACCCTTAAAATAAACAATATAATTTAAAAATTAGTAGTAAGTTTTATTTTATAGGGTCATACACCAACTAGCTCAGGCTAGACTTGTGGATTGGGGAGTTTAAACTCTCCATAAGTGTTTAAATCTCAGACGTACTTGGCCAATCACTAAGTAAACCCTTTTCTGTGTTGATTGTATCTGGGAAGCTCCTCTCAAACGGGAGTTAAGCACGAGGCTGTGTGGAGGCTTGGACTGAGGAGATAACCCTCTGATTCCTTGTCAAAGCGTAGACCAAGGTTTTTACGCATCTGAGGATTCTATCTTAGATAGGGTTTTGGGATTTGCTACCCTGCCCATGCATACGAATCAGGCTTGCAACTGTCCCCCCAGACTTTTAATATAGTTAAGGTAGCCTTTAGTCTCTTTGACATCTAGGGTTCATACATAGGTACACCGGAAGGCTATTTCTGGTTGACCTTGGACGGGCTTGGAAGGTAACCCCGGTAGAAGGTGTGGGAGGGCGGTGGGTGATTCCTCCACTTGTGCCTAAGAACATCTACAGGGATTCCAAGTAACTGTCTATCAACTTTCTTTTAGAAAGCATATCTTATACCTGTTTGTCTGTTTGGCTTTAGGAATTTTTTAGTGAGTGCTATGTGGTTTGTCTATACTTAGTGTGCCTTTAGGTGTGTGCTTTGTAATTTTTGTTGCTTATCAACCTCGGACTTTGTCTCCTGGTTTGAAACTATAGCTAACACCAACCAAGAGATCCCCATGCTGGGAACTCCTTGTACTATTCCTCTCACGGGGAATGTTGGTGTTCCCTTGATGGCCACCCTGAATCTACCTGGATTCACCCTAGGGATACCGATGTGGTTGTTTTCCACTCCAACTGTCATGAATTCTCTTGATGCTTCTCAAGTAAGCTCCTTATATCAAGGGCATCAAAACACTACTTCCCCTTCACCTGTAGTTGATTCTCCTCCTTCTACCTCATGCGGTGAAAGTACTGATACTAGTAACCGGCAGTCTAAAAGGAGTAAAAGAAGGAGGAATAGCAAGAAGGCACATAAGCAAGGGGGCACCCATTCAACCTCTGCAAGTCAAGTTGAGACTCACCACCCAGCCTTTGTGGTTCATGCTAGGGGCACCCATCCAACCTCTGTAGGTCATGTTGGATCTAAGCAGTCAACCTCTGCAAGTCAAGTTGATCTTCACCAGCCAGCCTCTGTGGTTCATGCTGGTGGGATCCTTCCTACCTTTCCAGGTCATGTCGGATCCAATCATTCAGCCTCTGTAGGTCATGCTGAAGGCACCTGTTCAACCTTTGTTGTTCAAGTTGAACCTCCCCATCCAACCTCTGTTGTTCACTTTGGATCCATCCACCCAACCTCTGAAGTTCATGCTGGGGGCACACACTCAACTGCTGCAAAGCATGTTGATCCTAACCATTCAACCTCTTTTGTTCATGTTGGTGGTGCCCATCCAACCTCTGCAGGTCATGTTGGAACCAGTCTCTCAACCTCTGTAAGTCATGCTGGGGGAAGTCTCTCAGCCTCTGTGGTTCATGCTGAAGACAATCCATCAGCCACTGTGAGTCAAGTTGACACTGCTAAAAAGACTAACCGTTCAAAACACAAGCCCAAGTTTCCTTGTAAGCTTTGTGAGGGAGACCACCTTACTTATAAATGCCCTTCTATCGCGGAGGTGCGCAGAGTTTGGTTTCATGGTCATCCCGTTTTTTAACATTCTAAAGTTTTTCAACAACCAACCTCTCTTAGTCAGGTTGGACCTAGTCACCCGGCCTCTGGTTTTCATGCTGGGGGCAAACTCTCATCCTCTGCAGGTCATGTTGAGAGAAAACAGTCAACCACTGCTAGTCATGTTGACACCGTTGAGAAAACTGGTCATTTGAAGTGCAAACTTAAGTTCCCTTGTAAGCTATGCGAGGGAGATCATCTTACTCACCAGTGCCCTACTGTCGCAGAGGTGCGAAGAGTGTGGTCCGAGACTCGAGAATTTCCTTCTCCTAAACAACCTATAGTTTCTCAACAACCTACTCAACCTTTGGTTGATCAAGTGGTCGAAAAAATCTCAGGTTTGGTCGATCCCACTCTTCTTTCGGAGAGCGATCCTGATGTGATTGAACCAATGTCATCTTTGGTCAATCCCACTCTCCCTTTGGAGAGTGACTTTCTCGAAGCGGTTGAATCGATTCCATTATCGATCAATCCCACTCTTCCTTTGGAGAGTGAAGCGTCTGCTCGTCACATTTTCTTCACTGCCAGTTCAGAACTTACTAAACAAGGGGGCACTGAACTCATTTCGGATCAACCCCCACCAAGCTCTCCGATTGCTTCCTTTGATTGGGATAGCCTAGTTGAGTCGCGCCTTCCTTCTGATGCACCTTTCCAGATAAAGGTCAAAGTTGGACAATATACGATTGCTCATTGTATTGTTGATGAAGGAGCCTTAGTTAGTATTTTGTCTACTCGTGCTTGGCGAGGCATGGGATCTCCTAGCCTTGTGTTGACTGCTAGTCAGTTACTGGCGTTTGATAGAAGAACTTGTGTAGCCTTGGGAATTATTACTCAAACACCTGTTACTTTGGGTGGGAAGACCGTCTTAGTTGACTTCATGGTGATAGAAGACCCCTTGGACTTCAATATGCTCCTTAGACGTGATTATGTCTATTCCATGCAAGCTATGGTGTCAACATTCTTTCGTGTGATGTACTTTAATCATGGCGAAGAAATTGTCACTATCGATCAGTTGGATTTTCTTGATCCGTCTCCTGACCCAACTAGAGACCAAGTCTTTCCTTTATTGATTCCCAGTGTTTCTATAGACACTACCCCGCCACAGGTGAACTATGTGGCCTCTTTTCCTTTGTGTTCAATTGCTACTGAGAAGCAGCCTCTGTTTTCATGCTTACCTTCTTGGGACTTGGTCCCAACAGTTGACCAAGTGAGTCATCCTGTACAGACTATGGGGCCTAATCTCCACTCTGTTAATCCATTTGAAAGTTTAGACATGTGTCCTATCTCGGATGATCTCCTTCCTTCAGATGAAGTCTTCCTAGAGTCTTTGATACAGTCTGACCTTCTTTTGGATGTTGGTTCAGTTGTGACTAAGTCTAACCTTGATTTTCCTAGTAAGCCTTACCTTTCTTCTTATGTTGGTCTTGTTGAGTCTTTTGACTCTTCCTTTGAACAGCAAGTCAGTGATCCTGATGAGTTTGATTTTTCTTATGAATTTTTCAACTCCTATGATATTGAGTTTGTTCCTGCAGACTCTATCTCCCTTGTTGATTTTTGCTCTCCTTCTGAGGTTGATCTTACTGATTATAAACCCTCGAGACTTGGTTTTATAGAATCTTCTTCTGTTGATTCCGCCTTGAATTTACCTTTGATAGAAGATAGCAAAGTCACATATGTTTCTACCAAAGTGACCTACATCAGATCTTTTCTTCTGAATATGATTTTGATGTTGTTGTTTCTTGGAGACAGGATTTTTAGTTGGATTCACAACTGTTTACTGGCCTTGTCTTATTGTTCAAGTTGTAATTTCATTTTCATGTGCCCTGCTCGCGCTTATGAGCCTAATGTCGGTTTCCACGCTTTTATCTCGTTGTATAAGCCCTCATCTTTTTTCTCATTATCGCTAAGCCTTGTATCATTTTGTCTTTGCAACTTGACACCTTTTACCTTGAGGAGACGTTCCCTGAGTGTCTTTATCCTGCTCATGTTCCTTGCATTATGTATAGGTCTATTCCTTGCGCTTGGAACTAGTTTCGCCTGCCTATGACACTCGTCTCCTCGCATTTAGAGCATTCTTTTTGCTCTCCTTCGATCTCGTTAAAAACAGTAAGGAGGCTGCGAGTTGACTTTTCCGGACTCGTTAAAACTTCACGGGAAAGATTTTGAGTTTCTTTAGGCCCAGGTCTGACTCCTCAAAATAGACTTGACTTCCGAGTAAACTTGTCCGTTCAGGCTCGTTAAGAATATGTGAATGGGCATCCACATTGGTGGTAGGTTATCACTTTCTTGGACCATGTGGAATAATACGAGAAAGGAACACTCTCTTTTCTTCGGAATTGAGAAAAGTATTCTCAGGCATAGGTTTATCATTTTTCCGAACCTAAGGGACTAAATTTACGGAAAAGGAACCTCCAGTATAAGCTTAGTTTTCTCTTTTTCGTGCTCTGAACCAAAACATGAAAAAGATTTCGAGTGTACTTTATGTCTTTGTCATGCCCGTTAAACCCTAAAGAACAAAGCATCAAGTTTATTGTTGTAAGCCCCATTTCTCGTAATCAAATGGATCTTTCCGAGTGATCTTACCTTCCTTCACACTCGTAAAACTTAGGCTATATGATGCTTTTGAAGGAGCGTTGGGTAGGTGGTAATTTAACCTTTTTCGGACCAACCTAACTAAGTACAAAAAAGGTGCGCCTTTTCTTCTTCGAAAGTTAAGAGAGTTCTTCTTTGGTATGTTTTATACTTTTTCGACCTCAGGAGACTAAATTGTATGAAAAAACACCCCCTGGAGTCTTCTTTGGAGTTTTCAAACTCTCTAAACTATGAAAACACCATCGAACATGTACTAGTTTGGGCTCGTAAAATCCACGAATCAGTGCTTTATCAAGCATTCTTCTTTCTTTTCTTCGAGCTTGCCAAAAAATGAAGATGGTCCCGAGTTTGCTTTCTCGGACTCGTTAAACATTTACAAGAAAGAGGGGAGGGGAAGTTCATTCACATGTTTTTTACATCATGGCAGCAAGTCTTGTTTCCTTGAACAAAGCACCAGTTTTGAGTCTATCAAATAGTTGGGTCCTAGTTTTTTGACCTTATCCTGATTTCAGAGTTTCTTACTCCTCCAGTTGGTCTCTTTTCCAATTATATGGGGAATCTGTCAATGTCTCCTACATTGTAGATTTGTTTCGTTGGTCCTTTTTGCATCAGAAGATTCCTAAGTCACTTTTGTTTCATGCTCACTGTTCAAGGATTAAACCTTTGTCGTCCATTCTGTAGTTGCATTGACCTTTTGTGTCGGCCATTCCCCGGTATCAGTTCATTACAGCATGTCTTCAACGTTCCTTGTCGTGAAATTCAGTGCCAATTCCAGATCCCATTAGTCTTTGACTTACCTAGTGTTGGATGATGAAGGATTCCTTAATGCCTTCCTTCCAACGGATCTCTTCCTATCGACTGCAACACCTCTTGCTCTGGGAATGAGATTTAGAGTTTTATGACAGTACCTTGGGGATTGTTGTCATCAGTGGCGATTTCCCTCGCTATTGGGTAGTGGGAATACCTTAATGTCTCCTACTCGATGGATTCTTCAAGTGTTCGACTTCAAGTCCTTGTAATCACACTTGTTAGAATGTACTTGGTACCTTGGGGACCATTTTCATTAATCATGATTTCCCTCGCGTTTGTTAACGGTTCTCATCATTAACCGATAATCAAATGGTTTCCTCCATGTTCGACTTCGAGTCCTTTATTCGCATAGTTAGGATTCGTACCTTTTGGGCGGTTTGGATTGAAGACCTCGGGCTGACAATAGCATCGTCATTTTTGCTATTTCCCAAGTTGTGCAAGACCTTGTCACACTTTATATGACATTTTGTTGAGACATAGATCCACCTTGTATTTTTGTGGCTATCATCGATTGTTGAGCATGGATCCACCTTGTTCATTTGTGGCCATGGCTCCTTTAGATTTGATATGGCGCCTTTTTGCATATTGAGCAACCATGATAGTTTCATCAATAATACATATGTTGGATTCGCATGTATCTTTATGGCGATGTTGCGTATATGGACTTGTATGTCCCAGAGATCAGTTTTTCTGACATTTATCTCTCTTTCAGGTACCTTTGTTCGAGCCTTTCGATCTTGGATTCTCTACTCTCTCCATACTCAGATGTTTCCTTTATAATGTATTTTGGCTATCGTCTTCCCCTCTAACCTCACACATTAGGGGGCATCTGTTATAGCTCAAAATGACACATCTCTGCCTACGACCACTTTCCCATGATTCCGTCGCATGTCAACACTTCCATGACGACACTTCATGAAAGTCACTGAAAGTCACTAAAAAAACACCTAACTTGGAGGACCTGTATCTTGAGTTCTGTAACTTTGTTTGACCTCATCTCTACACCGTTAGAAAGGTAATTATGTTAGCTAAAACTTTCCAGAAGACACCAAAGTCTGAAAATGCCTAGAAATACCCTAAAAATGAGTTTTTTGTGTGTACGTGAGTTGCCTTAAGGAAAACCCGTGTACAATACGCGACTTGCTCTCTATAATACCCGCGTACATACGCGAGTTGCTATATATACGCGACTTTCTGTATTAGCAACCCGCGTGTATTTCTCGTGTATGTGACTGTTGTTTCAGCAACCCGCGTACGCCTCTTAAAAATGTCAAAAAACACGTCTTTTGAATTTCGAGTAGTTTGGGTAGTTATGCAACTGACTCCTTCAGTTGTAACTACTTTGTCTTCGCCCCTAACTCTTCCTTAAGCATATAAATAGAGGTAGGGAGGTCCATGAGAGGAGACTTGAATATTTGCATTGTTATGCTGGAGGATTTGGAGCTCTCTTTGCCCACACCTTTGCCCTAGAAGCATTCTCCTTGTGTTGCAGAGCATGGAGGCTGAGTTCCTTAGAGAAGAGAAGCAGCAGAACCAGATCAAGGTTTCGTGAGGTGCCGAACTTGAAGAGAAGGTATACTTGTACTTGTTTTCAAGATTAATAAAGATGTGATGTCGAGTCTTCTTCCCAAATCATTGTTCAATGTGTGATTGAATCTCTGTTTATGATCAAATTATGATGTTAATCAGATCATTGTTTTATATGTGGTCATAATAGTTTGAGGAAGGTATAATTCGTTTTGCAGGTCTCTTGGAGCAAGAGGAGTAAGAAGAGGATTGAAGGGCTGCTTGGATCAACCTTCATTTGGCTAAGGTATGAACCATTCCAATCTCTAAAACTTGCTTGTATCTACTTGCAAAATCATTTACATCCACCTTTCAACCCCAGTACGTTGATGGCCTCTTAAACCCTAGCCATAGGATACTTTCCTTTATAACAGAACTCATGTAAAATTATGTCTTCTTCTGAGACACTCCTCCCAATGCCACACTTATACAAGCTGACATACTATTGGACACTATACTTTCCCAGTTAAAAATTGTTCCTTGGGTAGCAACAAAGAATATAACAAGTACCCAGCCTATTTTGAAACTTCTTCCATTTTCTCTCCCAAAAATTATGTTTAGCATCAAAGTAATGAATCTGTATGGAGTGTGGAGAGTTGATGTCTCGTACTCTCCAGAAGGTCTTGTCCGGAAATTTCTACCCGGGGTCATTATTTTCTCCACTGTATCCACCATATATAGCTTTAGATCCTTTAACCAACTTTCAGTCAAGTAGGTTTGGGGTGTTGGTAAATTGTAAGCCATAAACACATAAGCAGGGTTGTATGCGGCATAACCTTGTTTCTTAGTATTTTCCAGGATAATCCTTGTTACATCTGCCCTAGGAAGAATCCAACCTATCACTTCTGAACATGGGAAAAGCTCAGGTTTGGTAGCCACTTTCATAAGAGTTGATTTCTTAATATTTGCATATATGGGCATTTCTTCAAAACCAGCATCTAGAACACTCTGGTTTGAAATCATCCTATATACCTCTCCCCATTTATATTCTGACTCAACTCCAATGCTAGCTTTAGTATCTTCATAAATGACTTCCACTTTGGTTATCACCTCCACTTCAGGTTCCTCTTTGGTTGCTTGGGCCTTCTTCTTCTGTTTTCGCGGCATATTGTTGTGTTGATAATTATCCTGTGACAATTATACAACATGATTTCGGTCTATTTACCTCTAACAAGATGTGTAGTGAAAAAACAATAAAACAACCAAATATTAACATTCCATCGATATGCATATTGAAAATATTATGTACACCCAAAGTTTATCTGAATGGGATACTCTAAACAAAGGGAACCTGCAAAATCCTTCTGCCCCCCAGACCTACTAAAACTTTGCTAGCTCAAACCCTAACTTTTCCCAGCCTCCCAAGCATTTTATATGTGCATTTTGACTAAGGAAAAACCCACACCGCCACCTGTTCAAAACAAAAACCTTCAAACCCCTATTCGTTACGCGGGCCTCCTACATCCCATGGAAACATACTGTCAGAGAAGACACGGTCGTTTAACCCAAGGCTTAAAATGAAGCAAGAAATAACAGGGCAGTGCAGACAGCGAAACGCTCATCTGCCTCGTTCCCTAACCTTCCAATCAAACATAAATGATGCACTCATGGTTGCACAAAGGCTGGGTGGAAAAACCTAACCGGCCAAAATGAAAAATGCTCACAAATAAGCAGACTGCATTCTAAATAAAGGAAATTTCAACAAAGAAAAACCATGAAAAATAATAAAACCTTACCCTCCCACGGAAAACCTAATCCTATCCACCCCAGCGGTTTAAAACAACAAAAAACCAAGCATAAAACAAATTCATGAGCAAATCCTACCTGGAAATGAAGTGGCGGGCGACCTGGACAAGAGATGACTTCTGCGGGCGTAGAGGAGATTGACAGCTGCGCGTGAAGGACTAGATAGCTCCACGGTGAGAATGACAAGTCACGGGCTCAAAGCGGCTTTATAAACCTCGACAGGCAACGGACAACTAAAACTAGCGGGAAAAATAATTTAACCAAACGTTGGACATATAGTCTTGAAATCATCTGCAACGTCGAACGAGAACAGCTCTACTTACCGGTAATCGAATGGGAAATTCACATCGGAAATCGGAAGGACAAGCTTCTTCGGTATCGGCGAGAACATCAAGAAAGATCTGAATCGACTCAACACTAACTCTATGCAACGTCAGATGGCGGTCAAACTAAATCTTTTGGTTCATTTCGAAAAACAAAACCCGACGGAGAAAATGCCAACTTCACTGGACATCGGACATCGAAAACAGATAGTTGAACGAACACCCGATTCATCGAATCTACTTGACACTACAACGCCGAAACATCGGCAAACTATCTCCAATATCGCATACAAACCGACTCCTGATACAGCAGCTGATACTTTGGAAGGCTTCCGATAAACACATCGGAAAGATAGTGGACTATGCCTCCGTTGTTTCAGAAGACTAGTCAACTAAGCATATGATATGGGCATGCAAAAAGACTAAGTTTTTTACAGAAAACTGTTGAGCCCTGGGCAAACCTTGGTAGAAATAAAACATTCTTAGACCATCTAGATATTAAAATAAAAAGGGGGGACCCTCAAAATAAAAAAATTTAGGGAAATATTTGCAGCTGCAACAAGTCCCTAACAGATTATGTCTGGATTTTTGTAATGCATACATCATGGAAAAACCTTCTTGTTCTATGGTAGTATAATTATTCTCTAAGTTAGAGATTTTTCTGCATGCAAATGAATAGGGTGTTCAACGTTACCTTCACCTAGTTGTGCAAGTATTGTTTCTAGTACAATCAACAATGCATCCACATGGACATGAAATAACTTTGTCTAATCTAGGAATATTAGAATGGGCACACTAACCAACTTCTCCCTCAATTTACTCAACACTTCTTAGTAGTCTTTAATCCATGCATATCTAATTACCTTCCACAACAACTTCTCCAGTGGCATGAGAATCTTGGCATAGTTTCTAATGATATTTCTATAATAACATGTATATCCCAACGTTGAACATATCTCCTTGAATGATGTTGGGGCCAGTTGGTCCATAATCATAGCTTTGTTGGGTCCATGAGCAATGCATCTTTACATACTACATGACCTAACAAGATCCCAAAGGGTGTGCAGAAGATACATTTCATAAATTTCAAATAAATTCACAATTTTCTGCATCAATATCAATACTTAAATGTGTTCCTTCCGCAAGCTAAACACTACCCAATTGTCTAGATACACCTATATGAACTTATGCATAAATTCCTTAAACTTTATGACCATAATTTTGGAAAAACCCAACTAATCTCTTTTTCAATCCAAAGGGCATCAAATTGTACACAAATTAATCCCACTTGGTTGCAAGCACGATCTTCGTCATGTCCTCCTAATCAATCCTGACCTGATAGTACCCTGAAAATCCATATGTAAAAGAATATGCCTCTCATCCTCCCACATTCTCCAAAACCTCATTTGTGAATGGAGTAGGAAATGGAGCATGAACACATGCTACATTCAAAAGTCTACAATTTACACAAATTCTAATATCTCCAATTTTCTTATCCTATACCACCATGGGGTTGATCCATTCTGACTCCTCTACTAGAAATATAATACTTGCATCTAACATTATATATAATTCCTTACATACCTTCTCCTTATATCTTGGATTTAGTCTATAAATTCTCTTCCTCACTAGTATTGAATTTGTTTCATCTAAATATTCATATCACCTAAGAAACCTACGATACCCTTCATCTCTGAAAAACTCTTGGGAAACAAGTCCTCATGTTCATTTAGCAAATCCACCACCTAAGTTACTATGTCATGATCCTAGTAATCTCTAATTACAACCAATTTAGAGTCTTCCTTTGTCCCTATATTATAATTCATCATTTTCAAGGGTTGATTATACTTTGGCTAACATCAGCAAAAAAATAAAGCATTGTCCAAACTACATTTGTTTACAAACATGGGTTGTCTTTTTTTCTTAAAAAATGTTGTCCTTCTTATTCATAACGAAGAAAGAAGTAAATTATTATTCAATATTGGAAACTATGGATTAATAAAATGTCCTACTCTCCCCCAAAACCATGAAGCCTCCTCAAACATGTTTTAATAATCAACTTGATTGTAAAACAAAGCGATAAAGAAATGTTTAGGACATAGAGATATCTGACAATTTTTTTTCCAAATAAGGTGGATACACTAGTACAAATTTGAAGAAGGACAATACCCATTAAATCTACATGTGATTTATCTACTTTCAACATAAACTATAATAGCTAATGAGGATACAATTTTGAAAAAGCACTGACCACCATGAACTCAGTGTAACTGAGTTAGACATAGTTTTTTCATGTCAATAAAGATTAATAAATAAAACTTATAAAGATACACCCATTTTTATAAATATTCATCTACTCACAATGTGTAATTAAGATGAGAAATAAATACAATTATAAAAATATACTAGTTAATTACTTCAACATTTTATAGAGTTCGAATTTCTTTACTTAATATTTAAAATTATTATTAATTGTTCTATTTCATTTAGTATTCTAATTAATTGTTCTCTTTCACAGAAAAATGCAAATTTACAATTCCCTACTAATATCACTAATATCTATATCTAAATAAATATAACTTTAACACTTTTGATGCTATTACTATCTAAAGCACATATTCATATTGCTCTTATTAACACACTTGTATCGTTATCATTTTATTATCTTAAGCACACATTCATATGGTTATATTTTCATGTCAACAACACCATGATAATTTGGCATATATACTGGTATCGTTTTAAGTGATAATACTTTACTTATGTCACTTACGAGTTAAATTAAAATGTTAATCTATAATAATATCATTGAAATCATGGAAACTTATAAGATAAGATTTATTAGTTTTTTCTCTGTATAAAAATTATAATATTTTCAAATATTTTGATCGTTAAACTTTCAATATTTGAATGATTACTATTAATAAATCTTGAAGCTTTACCATCTGATATCGAATTCCACTTATGAATGTGAATGTTTGATTTGTTTTGTCGTTACTTACACCTTCATGTCATACTACAAAATAATGCCCTCCCCATTTGTCAGGCTCGGGATCAAGCTCATAAGAAAAGGTAGTGGCCAACTCAAAACAAAGTAATGTCCTCCATTTGTGACAATTCAAGACAAAGCATGTCCTCTCCACAATGATGGAGATGGAAGTGGGACAAAGCAAACTTTGACTTTTTAGTACTATGATTGTTTAGTGGGAAAGTGAGTGGAACCTCTATGTGCCCTTTCCACTTTGACATTTGTTATGGCACAAAGTATACTTTCACTTTTAGGCTATGATGGTTAGTGGGAAAGTGAGTGGAACCTTTTGTGTCGTTTCCACTTTGACATTTGTTATGTGATTATAACTTTTCCTTTTTTCAGAGAGGAAAGTCTGTCATCCCATCTATGTTATGTTTATTGGTAGATCATGTGAAGAGGTTATGGAATCATAACATGTGAATTGGAAAATTATGATGAGATTTGTGATCATATTTGTGTGATATCTGGTAGGATATCATGTTGTTGACAAACCATAAGGAGAACATAAGCTAAAGGAATTGTCTAATCTAATTTATGGTGATTATTTAAATTGACAATGACAAGTACTTAGGTATAGGTATTATTATGGTTAGAAAAGAGGTTATGGAATTATAACATGTGAATAGGAAAATTATGATGAGATTTGTGATCATATTTGTGTGATATCTAGTAGGATATCATGTTGTTGACAAACAATAAGGGAGAACATAAGCTAAAGGAATTGTCCAATCCAATTCATGGTGATTGTTTAAATTGACAATGACAGGTACTTAGGTATTATTATGGTTAGAAAATATATTGTGGTGGTTTTATTCTTAATGAGGGATATGATCTCTACTTGGGTATTATTGTGGTTAGAAAATGTATTGTGATGGTTTTATTCTTAATGAGGGATATGATCTCTTATTGTGTAGGATATCATGTTGTTGACAAATCATAAGGGAGCACAAAGGCTAAAGGAATTGTTCAAGACAATTCATGGTGATTGTTTAAATGGATTGTTCAAGTCAATTCATGGTGATGGTTTAAGTTGACACTAACATGTACTAAGGTATCAACATTATTACAAGAAAGTGTATTATGGAATGGTTTTATTCTAAATGAGGATATCATCCAACCTTATTGTGGGTGTTATATTGATAACCAAGTATATAAGTTATAAGTTTTATTATTTATTAGTGAAAAAAAATATCAGTGTAAAAAATTTAACCGTTTATGTGTTTTGTTTTCAATTATTCATTGTGCTAATGTTAGATGCTTTCATGGATTATTGTTATGGGTATCTTCATGTCCCAATACTCAAGGGAGTAGGGTTTGAGTATAAAATAGAATATATCAAAAAACATTAAGAATAATGCTCAAGCAGTGTGGTCTTTAAGAGCATTTTCTTGATTTAAATTGTATAAATTAGAAGATAATTTTCACTCAAGAATATTCAAATTTAACATTTGTATACCACAATGAAGCATTGCAAGAAAATATAAGTATTCTTTCCTTATGAAATATTATTATAACATATTTGACACTCAAAAAACCTTCTTTCTATGGTCAATTTCAATCTCGATTAAGTTAAAAATTAGACCTAAATTCCATCCATGATCAAATTGTACTCCAAATATTTAAACCCTCCACCTAACATCTCATTTTTTTTAATCTAGTGAATCTATTGGAACTTTGGTCATAGTGTTTAGCCAAATTATAGCAAAGATGACCGGAAATAGTCATTTTAGGTAACCCTTGTTAAAAATTTGTCATTAGCAACTCAATATTTGATTTGATTTGAAAGAACATTACAAATAGATTACTTTGGATGTAGCTCAACAATGGCAATGATACAGTGATAATGGAGAAAGAAAGGGAAAGGGAACTGTTTACCTATTTAGGAGGCATTATTTGAGATTGTGGGTCCTCTTGTTGTTCAATGCTTGTCTTTTTCTTCCCAGTCAATAGATTGTGTATCATCCTCAAGGTCAAACGAGTCGTAAATCAATGGAAACAATGATAGTAAGGGCATAGGTCAACGCTTTGTCATTTTCGATCTAGGATTACATGAACTCTATAGTTTTGGTGGTGTGCACAAGAGAGAGCTATGGGAGGGAGGCACACTTTAAAATGGTAATATGTATTAACATATATTCTAAGGCATATATATATATATTAATAAAGTTTAATATATATTATAATATGCTAATATGAATTACACTAATATGTTAATAATATTATAGTTTGACCCCTTTTTGTGTGGTGATAATGATGACAATGAAAATAAAGAGTATAATGATGATGAGGTTGATTGTGATGATGATGATGGAAATGATGATGATGATGATGATGATGATGATGATGAAAAGTAGGATCACAATGATGATGAGGATGATTGTATGATGATGATGATCTGGATTTATGCAGGAACGCAACAGAATACACAAATAACCATAGAAACAAATATGCATCGAAAATAACACTTCATTTCATTAATCAAAGAACTGAAACTTGTTTACATACAGAATGGAAATAAACTAGCTAGAGTGATGGTAGCTTATCTCTGAGAAGAGATGTGGCGGATACATGCCTCTGAACTCTGTGTTACAATGAAGCTCGAAGACCTATATATTTTTGAGAAACAATGAAAACCCTACACATCCAAAAACCTAACCTTAGGAGGTGAAACGCCAGAATGTGGGCCTCATTGGGTAACTTGGTACATCAATTTCCCGGGGTCGTAACTTTGGCACACTACCTCCGTTTGACGTGCATGATACATCGTTAGAAAGATCTCTTCAAGGACTACATCCATAAATAGAAAATATCAAGTCCGAAACGGACTCATATTTGTCCAACCATTCGATGCCGAAAAAACGTTGTTTAGGGCCTCAAAACGGCTCCGGAAGTTTAGGACCCGAAAAACTGCCAAAAATAGTAAATTGTGCTACGATTAAGGAAAATGGAAAACTGAAAGAAACAATGGTGGGGGTCCAAGTGGAATAGGTGGGTGGCCACCAATATCCTCCTGGATCAGATGATGAGTAAGATGACAATGATGAAGAAGAGTACTTTGATGATGATGATGATGACAAGGATGATTTTCATCATCGTCATCATATTCCTTATTGTCATTATCATCATCAAAAGAAACAACAACATTTTTGTCATCATTGTTAGCATCATCAAAATTGTCATCATACTCATCATGGTCGTCATCATCCACATCATATTCTTTGTCGTCACTGTCATTTTCATCATCGTCATCGTTGTCATCATCATCATTATCATCATCATGATCAGCCTCGTCGTCATCATACTCATGATCACCAGTGTCACAACATAATGGTTTAAATACTCAACAATGCCTCTTTACATGGTTTAATAAGGAGGAAGGGAGGGCTCCTTTGAACAAGGAATCAAATGTATCTAGCATGTTTATTAGAGTCAATCATAAAAAGTGATGAATGTAGACCGTAATGAACCAAAAAATTAACCCATAATCTATTGAATAGATGGTATGTTTAACTTAAATTAATCCATTAATAATGTCTCATAATTTGTATATATCCACTTGTTTGATCACTTTCCTACTAGATACCACTTGTGTGTTAGTGTTTGAGCAAATATGAAGAACCTTGAACTTTAAAACTTTAATCCACAATTACAGTGCAAATAGATCTCGTCAATGATCCAAAGACATAAATAAATAAAACCATAGAACATAGGATATACCCTGGTAAAACCCTCCATTGATTCGGAGGATAAAAAACCCAGTAAACAATCTTAGAGTATGATCGATAATTGACAAAGAATGATTACATCACAATAGCATATTGTTTTTTAGAGCACAAGAGAGTATAGATCAATTGGAACACTGTATTGATCTTGCCAAGTGCATAGCACTTTAAAAACAAGTCAAATTAGGTCATACAAAGAAGGTAGTGAACATTGATAACATTGCCTCGTCTTCAACCATGCACCTCCACTAATTCACCGAGTTTAACTACCTCTAAGTGTGTTGTTAACTGAATGAACTGAATGGAATTGTGTGTAACTAAATGGAACTGAATGTAACTGAACAGAGCTGAACGTAATTGAACATAAGTGAATGTAACTGAACATAACTGAATAGAAGTGAACAGAATTAAATGTAACTAAACAGAACTGAATGTAACTGAACAAAATTGAATAGAACTAAACTGAACTGAATGTAACTAGTGCTTCCCCATTTATGTCATATTCAACAACCACTTGCATAAATTAAGGACTTGATTCCTTAATCAACTGGACTTGTTTTATCACAACTAAGACTCAACTGATGTCTTATTAATTTGAATTCGCTTGGAGGTATACATGGTCAATTCGAATTCTCTCTCTATTTTTGTGCTCGTTTTAATTTTCTTTGCATGGTCCATATGTGTTTTCATTAATTCTATATCATATCATATTCATAAGATTGTTTCCTAACCTATTATCATATGTATTACCCCGGGTCATATAGTCACATGCTAAAATAAATCACTCTAGGGATAGTTAATCCCTAAATGAGACTTGTAGCACTTTTTGACCATGACTTGCCATACATCACATAGTATATTCATTTTACACAGTAAAATACACCACCTCACAACATGAGAATATTTTTAGAACTTGATATTACTCAAGTCTACTGTCTTAATATTACTCACAAGACTCGGCATGATATTACTCACAATATTTACAACATCCCCACCTCAATCATATGAGGATACTTGCAGGAATACATGGCCAATTTGAATTCTCTCTCTATTTTTGTGCTCGTTTTAATTTTCTTTGCATGGTCCATATGTGTTTTCATTAATTCTATATCTTATTCTATTCATAAGATTTCTTCCTAACCTATGATCATATGTATTACCCCGAATCATATAGTCACATGCTAAAGTAAATCACTCTAGGGGTAGCTAATCCCTAAATGAGACTTGTAGCACTTGTTGACCATGACTTGCCATACATCACATAGTAAAATACACTACCACACAACATGAGGATATTTGTAGAACTTGATATTACTCACAAGTATATTGTCCTGATATTACTCACAAGACTCGACGTAATATTACTCACAAGATTTACAACATCACCACCTCAATCATATGAGGATATTTGTAGGACTTGATATTACTCACAAGTTTGTTGCCTTGATATTACTCACAAGCTTTACAACATCACCACATCAATCATATAAGGATATTTGTAGGACTTGATATTAATCACAAGTCTATTGTATTGATATTAATCACAAGACTTGTGTGATTATTTGCTTCTCAATCAAATCTAGGAGCTAGAAAATATTCATACTCAAAGTGTTTGACAAAATGTGCAAGAGAATAAACAAAGAGACGAAAAATAGCTAGAATAGCGCATGTGAATGGTGCTAATTGTTGATCATATTATTATCATTCATCTTGTAGATGCTATGGTAAACATTTATAATACATTGGACAAAATTCGAGTGGTCTTCATGTCCCAAATTTTGCATTGGGTCACAATGGCCTAATCACATTTGCCATATTTATTAAAGTTTGTCAAATTGATGTTAAGAGTCAAATAATTGCCAAGGAGAAAAATCACTAATTTCCTAGGTTGGGGTGGAAAATTTGGGATTTGGAATAAAGGAGACAATAAATTATGTTTGAACATTAGAATGGCATAAATATTTAATAAATGAGATAAATAAATAAATACAAGGGAAAATAAAAGTGGCAATTGGTCATGAAGACACATGGAGAATGTGGGACCCACACAAGCTAGATTTTCTATGCCACATGGAATCCTCCTCTTGTCATTTAGAATCCATAAGAAGACCACGGGTCTTAGGATGAGTTGGAAGGTCAATATACTTGGCATGAATCAATTCAGGTTGAATTGGAGTGGAAGAGTAACTCCCATGGAAGAGGAAGAGGCATTTTGAAGCTAGTGAGACACTTGGACTAGATTTCCTACCTCTATGACAACAATGATGAAGATGCTATGACACCTATGACACAAATCAGATCTAAAGGCTAACATCTAACATATCTAAAATGTCAGGTCGAAATAGATCATCAAATAGGTCTCTCATGTGACTTGGGGAAGCTCAATGGGTTCCTACTCAAATTGGGGGAAGATGCAAGGCTAGGAAAGGGAGGACACATGGAAAATATTGAACCCACGCCCAAATTCGAAATGGATTGATTTTTTGCATGGATTGGTAACCTTAGAAGGCTAAGGATGTTCATAAAATACAGAAATCAACCAAGATAATGGCTTTTGATCATTTGAGAAATTGTCATTTGTGAATTGTGAGAGCTAGTGGATGACTAGTTTTCTTGCCTTAGCCAATTTCAAGGGTGAAAGATTCCCATCCAAGTTGGTGTTTGGAGAAACCACTCAGGTATTTCATGGAGCTTTAATGGAGTCTTATTTTCATGTGTAATATACAAGGAAGCTTGTGGGTTCTTCTATTGCATGACTTTCTCTCAACCATTTCCAGTTTTTATGGCATATTCTTGCTCATGGAGGGATTGTGCTTTGGGTGAGATATTGATCTCTTTGGGGAATATTATAATGATCCATTATTTTATGTTATGATTTAAATCCTCTGTATTTCAAGTTCATATGAATCTCAAGTCAAAATTCCAAAATATTTCATGTAAAAATGTTAAACAATGAAGAAATAGTGTTATTTCTCCACTATCTTGTTGTGCACCATTGTAGTGATAATGATTTAGAATTGGGATAGATTTTCACTGTCCATTACTGATTTTAATAATCTCAATATGATCGTTTATTCATTCTCATAAATTCTCAGGTCAAAGTATCAAATGGCTGTAAGGAAAACTAATTATTAATGAGCAAGCAATGACCATTTCCCCACTACATTAATGTATGATATGATAATGTTGATTATTTCGAATGGAGGAATGTATATATGATAAATGTATGATTAATGGACTGTAATTAATGTGTATTTCAAGTCTCATGTTCAGTACTTAAGCATTGAAATCCATTTTACTCATTTTTATTGCATTGGGAGAAGATTTGGTGCCTTTTTCCCTAAGGGTTGAAATTGTGATTTGGGAGTTGCTTTGGAAAGAGTCATAACATCCTGTATAAACTGAAGCATGATGCATAGGAGAATTTAAAATTTTCCCTCGCTTATCCCCTGCCTCTGTTCAGCAATTCGAGTGACTTTGGGGTCATTTGAGAAGACATTTACAGCAATTACCCAAGGGGAATTGGAGCCCAATTTGCTACTAAAGACTCCTACTTTGAACCGAACTTTAAACAAGTTTTAAGGAATAATTGGGGGGTCATCAAAAATCCCTTAACACCATATTTAAGTTATAATATCAGTCATGTACCTTCATAGAAAATTTGGGAGCATTTGGGTCAATCTAGAGGTCTAAACATCAAAACTAGTTAAGGTTGAAATTGGGAAAAAAGTGAAAAAAATGGTCATTTAATAAAATTTCAAAAAGGGGCATCACAGTACAATAATTCAAGTACCACCATTAGATTTTGAAACCAAAAGTGCTTTTGTTGAAGAGGAAACTATGACTAGGGATGAAAAAGGAACCTCATATGATGGTGAGGAGCTTATAAAAATTATGGAACCTATCTTTGAAGACATGACCAAGAATATTATGAAAGGATTCGAATTGTTGGCTATCCAAAGTTTGAAAAAATATATTGATCTTAATAAAACAAAGGAGAAAAATGTATCAGCTTGCTTAAAGGAGCAAAAGGAGGAAACCCATGAACCGCCTAGTTCTGAAATAGGTGAAGTAGAAGAAGTAGTACATGATGAGGATAGAAATTCACTCCCAAGTGACTCTAAAAAAGATGAATAGACATCACACGAGTATGAAGAAGTTTCTATTGAAAATTCTTAAGATCATTTTGAGACACATTCTACCTTGGAAACGAAACAAAAAGCATCTATTGATGGATGCTTGAACTATGCATGGGTACCTACTGATGGATGCTCACAACTCTATGTTGGTGACATAGAGATCAGCTTTCAAAATGTTGCTGCAATCCAAATTTCTAGTAAACATGAAAATGAAGACCTTGTAGCAATTGAAGAAGAAACGATATCAACTTCTCCATCACCACTTGAGCTTCACGAAGTTGGTCCAAGCAACAAGGAAGAAGATGAGGAGGTTCATTTACAAGAGCCTCATTTTCTTGAAGGGTCCTTAAAGATGAATGAAAAGAAGATCCAAGAGGCCCTTAGAATACTCCATGACACTCGAGCATTGGTATCAATTTTTTGTTGGAGAGCTACTTCCTTGGAGGAGTCGTCCTTCCTTGAAGACATGGAGAAGATTCAAAGAGCAATGTGCAACATCAAAAGTAATTTCATGTATTTGCTTTTTGATAGAAAAATGTCATTGAGCTTAGTGAATGGTTACATGAATCCTACTTGAATAATAATGAATTTATTCATAAGCTCACAATTCAAAATGAGCAACTTCAAAAGTTGCAAGATCATTAGAGGAAATTTGGGGTCTAAAATGGGCCTTATAAAAAAACGTGCCAAAATAAGTTTTTGTGAGTTGGAATTCAAGAACCAATAGAATTTCAATAAAAATAAGTCAACCATAATGGTTGAATTGGCATATTTGTCATTAAAAAAAACTATTTTTTTTGTTCGTATTTTCAACATATCTCATTGTGTTTTTACTCAAATTTCGATCGGGAGAGCTCGTTGGATGCAGAATTTGATTCCGCATCCAACGAGTACCCACACTGCATACTTTTGACGGACCCCGCTACCCCAAAAACAAGAAATACTTGAAAAAACATGATGATGAAGGTTATGCAATTTTTAAAGAAAAGCATGATTCCTCTACATTGGAACCCATCTATGAAAAAGGTTTCACACTTTTGAAGGAGTTGTATGATACTACCCATATGGATCCTTCCCATGATGAAACTTCTACAATTTTTGATCATTTGGGCGATTTAGTTCATTCTCCTACATCCTACAATTCCATGTTTTGCAGCATTAGTCTCAATGAAGTATGGGTGAAAGGGTTATTTTTTATGGTGCCACATGAGGAATATGGAACTCCTAGATCTACTTATTGTGATGACCTGGTTGGAGCACATTCTTATTCAAATTTTTAGCTGCCTCCTTTTTTACTCTATGATGATTCACATCTACATGGATGCACCTATGATATGCATTTGGGTCACTCGAAGACTCGGGGTTTTTTTTGCTCAACACTTGGTTCATTTGATGTTGGAGGAACTTCACCCAACACTGGGGTGAATAGAATTATGATTGGAGAACATTTTTGTTTCCAGCTACATGATTTGTTATATCCTTGTGATTCTCTCATCCATAGATGTATGGGTGAGACTTCTTTGAATCATTTGAAGTCTCCTTGTTTTTTTTGCTCATTATTTGGTTCAGATTTTAGTGGAGATTCTTCATTCACTTCTTGGAAGAAAGAATACATGGCTGAATATTTTGATGCATATCACATCCTTTTGGAGCAGCATTATAGAACATGTGATCCTCACCTATGTCATTGGAGCAGATTTGATTGGTCACTTGAAGCTTGTATGCACTTGGCAAATGGTGGTCTAATTACTTGGAGGTATAATCACTTTCATGATTTTTTGATAAGGAACCTCCTTGATGTACATTTTTATTATGTTGTTATGTACTTTGATAATATATATTATGTACTCATGATGTGTGGAAGAATGCATACAAGAAAATGGGATCCCGTAATTCTCTTTCCTAATGGTATGGGTTGGGCATCACTCTTAATTGTTGGAGTGCAATACAAGCAATGGGACCCTAGGATAGATTTTAGTCCCATTGATTTCAATTTTTGGGGGAAACAAGCAGTATAGGAGATAGATTCCCCACTTAATAAAGTGATTTTAATCATAGTAGTGCAGCAGAAAGCATGGTGGTTCCTCTCTCAAATATTCATAGAATTTGAAAGACTCAAAGTTGGGAAACTCAGTGGCAACTTCAAAGAATCATACAGAAAGCAAGTTCTGCAACACCCATGTTTGAAATTGCTTGAAGACAAGAAATATTGGGAAAGGAGGATTTGTCATGTACCAAATTTTGCATTGGTTCACAATGGCCTAATCACATTTGCCATATTTATTAGAGTTTGTCAAAATGATGCTAAGGGTCAAATAATTGCCAAGAAAGAAAATTACTAGTTTCCTAGGTTGGGGATGGAAGCTTTGGGATTTGGAATAAGGGGGACAATAAATGATGTTTGAACATTAGAATGGAATAAATATTTAATAAATGAGTTAAATTAATAAATACAAGGGAAAATGAAAGTGTCAATTGGTCATGAAGACACATGGAGAATGTGGGACCCACATAAGCTAGATTTTCTATGCCACATCGCATCATCCTTTTGTCATTCCGAATACATAAGAAGACCAAGGGTCTTGAGATGAGTTAGAAGGTCAATATACTTGGAATGAATCAATTCAGGTCGAATTTGAGTGGAAGAGTAACTCCCATGGAAGAAGAAAAGACATTTTGAAGCTAGTGAGACACTTGGACTAGATTCCCTAGCTCTATGGCAACACTGATTAAGATGCTATGACACCTATGACACAAATCATATCTAAAGGCCGACATATGACATATCTGACATGTCAAGTCGAAATAGAGCATCAAATAGGCCTCTCATGTGATTTGGGGAAGCTCAATGGCTTCCTACTCAAATTGGGGGAAGATGGAAGGCTAGGAAAAGCAGGCACATGGAAAATCTTGATCCCACACCCAAATTTGAAATGGATTGATTTTTTGCATGGATTGGTAACCTTAAAAGGCTAAGGATGTTTATAAAATATAGGAATCAACCAAGAGACTGGATTTTGATCATTTGAGAAATTGTCATTTGTGAATTGTGAGAACTAGTGGATGACTAATTTTCTTGCCTTAGCCAATTTCGAGGGTGAAAGGTTTTGGCTCAAGTTGGTGTTTGGAGAGGCCACTCAGGTATTTCATGGATCTTCAATGGAGTCTTATTTGCAGTTGTAATCTACAAGGAATTTTGTGGTTTCTTCTATTGCAGTACTTTCTCTCAACAATTTCCATTTTTTATGGCATATTCTTACTCATTGAGGGATTGCGCTTTGGGTGAGCTATTGATATATTTGGGGAAGCTTATAATGCACCATTATTTTATGTTCTGATTTAAATTATCTGTGTTTCAAGTTCATATGACTCTCAGGTCTAAATTCCAGAATATTTCATGTAAAAATTTTAAACAATGAAAAAATAGTGTCATTTCCCCACTATCTTGTTGTGCACCATTGTAATGCTAATGATTTAGAATTGGGATAGATTTTCATTGTGCATTACTGATTGTAATAATATCAATATGCTCTGTTATTCATTCTCAGAAAGTATCAAGTCAAAATATCAAATGTTTGTAAGGAAAAGTGATTATTAATGAGCAAACAATGATCATTTCCCCACTACATTGATGTATGCTATGATAATATTGATTATTTCAAATAGAGAAATGTATATATGATAAATGGATGATGAATGGACTGTAATTAATGTGTATTTCAAGTCTCATGTTCAGTGTTTGAGCATTGAAATCCATATTACTCATTTTTATTACATTGGGAGAAGATTTGGTGTCTTTTCCCTTAGGGTCGAAATTGTGATTTGAGAGTTGTTTTAGAAAGAGTCATAACAGCGTGTATAAACTGAACCATGATGCATATGAGACTCTAAAAATTTCCATCACTCATACCCTTCCTTTGTTCAGCGATTCGAGTGACTTTGGGATCATTTGAGAAGCCATTTCCAACAATTACCTAGGGGGAATTGGAGCCCAATTTGCTAGTAAAGAATCCTACTTTGAATATAACATTAAACAAGTTTGCAGGAGTAATCAAAGGTCATAAAACACCCTTGAACATCATATTGAAGTTATAATATTAGTCATGTTCCTTCTTTGGGAGCATTTGGGTCGATCTGGAGGTCTAGAATTGGTCACATGAAGCTTGTATACACTTGGCAAATGGTGGGCTACTTACTTGGAGGTATAAGCATTTTCATGATTTTTTGATGAGGCACCACCTTGATGTACATGTGTATTATGTTGTTACGTACTTTGATTATATATATTATGTACTCATGATGTTTGAAAGAATGAATACAAAAAAATGGGATCCCGGAACTCTCTTTCCTAATGGTATGGGTTGGAGAGCACTCTTAATTGTTGGAGTGCAATACAAGCAATGGGACCCTGGGATATTTTTAATCCCATTAATTTCAATTTTTTGGAAAATAAGCAATATGGGAGATGAATTCCCCACTTAATAAAGTGATTTTAATCAGAGTAGTGCAGCGACAAGCATGGTGGTTCCTCTCAAAAATCTTCATGGAATCTCAAAGACTCAAAGTTGGTCAACTCAGTGGCAATTTCAAAAACTCATACAGAAAGCATGTTTTTCAACACCCATGTTTGAAATTGCTTGAAGACAAGCAATATTGGGAAAGGAGGATTTGTCATAACCCAAATTTTGCATTGAGTCACAATGGCCTAATCACATTTGCCATATTCATGGGAGTTTTTCAAATTGATGCTAAGGGTCAAGTAATTGCCAAAAAAGAAAATTACTAGTTTCCAAGGTTAAGGGTGGAAGCTTTGGGAATTGGAATAAGGAGGAGAATAAATGATGTTTGAACATTATAATGGCATAAATATTTAATAAATCAGATAATAAATAAATACAAAGTAAAATCAAACTAGCCATTGATCATGAAGGCACATGGAAGATGTGGGACCCACACAAGCTAGATTTTTTATGCCATATGGCATCCTTCTCTTACAATTTTGAATCAATTGGAAGCCTAAATGTTCTTGGATGATTTAAAAGGATAATACAGTTGGCCATATGCATCATAGGTCAAATTTGGAAGGAAATTTAACTTAAATAGAATAGGAAGAGGCATTTTGGAGCTAGTGAGACACTTGGACTAGATTTCTTAGCTCAATGACAACAATGATAAAGATGTTATAACACCTATGACACAAATCATATATGAAAGCTGACATATGACATATATGGCATGTCGAGTCGAAATAGAGCATCCAAGAGGGCGCTCATGTGAGTTAGTGAATCTCAATGGGTTCATACTCAAATTGGGGGAAGATGAAAGGCTAAGAAAGGGATGACACATGAAAAATCATGAACACACACCCAAATTCGAATTGACTTGAGTTTGTGTATGGATTGGTAACCTTAGAAGGCCAAGGATTTTTATCAAATACAAGAATCAACCAAGAGAAGAGATTTTGTTCATTTGTGAATTGTGAGAGCTAATGGATGACGAAATTGTGGGGGAATTAGAACCCCAAATTACTAGTCAAAACTCTTACCTCGACCAGAATCTTAAACAAGTTTGTAGAAGCCTTTAGAGGGTCATAAAGCTTCCCTTAACATCATATTCACAACCTTAATATCAGTCATATACCTTATGTGAAAATTTGGGAGCATTTGGACCAATTTGGAGACCTAAACATCAAAACTAGTCAAAGGTCGAAATAGAGACAAAAGTGAAATGTTGATCATTTAATAAAATTTCTTAAAAAGAGACATTATATTTTAGCAGACACCATTTATCCAACCTTCTCAAAGCGTTCCATATAATTGGAAAAACTCCACTCAATGATGATTCAAATGGATACGTAAACTACGGATGGTTTATGTATGAATGGACTGTTATTTCTGTATTTAAAGTTCAGAAGACTCTCGAGTCGAAATACCCAAAATATTTCATGTGTAAATGTTAAACAATGAAGAAACAATGCCTTTTCCCCCACTACCTTGTTGTGAACCAATATAATGTTGATAGATTTGAATGGATAAGTAAACTGTTGATGGTTTATGGATGAATGGACTGTTATTGATGGATTATATGAGTTTAATGTTCAGTACATAAACATTTGGAGTTATTTTATGAGTTTCATAGCATTTGGAGAAGTTTGCATATCATTCCCCCCAAGGCTGAAACTAGTCTTTTTGCATGTGATTTAAGGGAGTTATAACAAACATTGAAAGTTGAATGGTGATGCATATGCATTCATATTAATGTCATTTACATGTCCCATGCTTCCGTTTAGAATTTGAGTTGCCTTGAGTGCATTTGGGAATCCATTTTCGGTATTCATTATGGGGGAATTAGAACCCCAAATTACTAGTCAAAACTCCTTTCTCAACCAGAATCTTAAACAAGTTTGTAGAAGCCTTTAGAGGGTCATAAAGCTTCCCTGAACATCATATTCACAACCTTAATATCAATCATGTTATGGAAACATACTTTCACTGATGAACCTTGATTCCATGTTGGGATTGAGCAATTTCGAGACCCAAGAATTGGCTCAACAATTTCAAATCTGTCATAAAAAGGCATGGTTCATTACATCCTTCAAGGAGAAAATCTTTCTTTGAACTTCCTGTAATCAGAAGGTCACCCACATAGAGAACAATAATCATGAAACAACCATGAATTAGCTTCAAATAAACATTAGGATCAGACTCGCATCGAACAAAACTCAGTGACAACAGAAAGCCATCAACCTTGGCATACCAAAAGATGATTTCTTTAACCTACACACTAAAAATGGATTAGATACAAAACTTCTGGTTGTTGCATATAAAACTCTTCATTCAGATCTCCATTTAGAAAGGCACACTTAACATCTATGAGATGTACCTCCCATTGATTCCAAGCTTCAATGGCTAGAGCTAGCCTTATGGAGTCCATCTTGGCACTGGTGGAAAGGTCTCGTGTACCTGAGAGTAGCCCTTGTACATTTTTAATATTTGTATTTAGCTAAGTAAATACATGAAACATTCAAAGTTTTATTACAAGTATTTTGATTTAGTCGATGCATAGTCATATTTTAGAATTGAGGTTTATACTGTGAATATGTGTGGTTTGTTTCATAATTCATATTTATGAATATGTATGACTATGGCTAGCCATCCCTTCCTGAATTAACCTAAGAAAGATGAGATGACCATATCATTTATAGTTGGATTTGATCTAATATTCATGTTATTGTTTTTTCAATAATGTTGTCTTTCATTAACAACTTAGATTCGATATATATTGATGATGTTTTAATAAATATACATATATTTGTGCTTTTTAAACTTTATATGCAAAATGTTTGTTCAGTTTGTTAGATATCTTAGTTTTTAATGTCTAACATCTTCTGATGACTATAGTTATCCTCAAGGGAATGCCCACCCCTTGGCGTGTTAACCTCAGAAAAATGAGATGACCACATCAACTTTCTTATTTACTGATGATGATTATGAGCTTCTACTCTTTGTATGAAACAAATATGTGACCATTTGATGTGCATGAGCCTAGTATGACGACATGTTGCCTTGTTATGTTACATTGACTTGTATGCCTACTTTTATGTGATGTTTAGCCTTGTGATAACTCATCATTGACCCTCGCATTGTAACGTTAAGTTATACAACTCTTAAATGTTGGTTTAGCCTTATGGTGACTCATCATTGACCCTTGCATGGTGATGTTGAACTACACAACTCTTAAATGTTGGCATCCAACTTGTTGATGACTAGCATGAGTCTTTAATATTGCTGTCCACCATTTAACCTTGAGAACCGTCCTTAAGTGACATCACCATAGTGCTACCTTCTAAAGTTTGAAAAAAAAAACTTTAAATTATATAAATTACATAAAAATCATTTGACAAATGCAGGCCCCAAAAGGTCTCCTCAAGAAATGGCATGTTATTTTCAATAATAATAAAATCCATGCAAAGGAAGCAAGCACAACATCGTATATGTTGGAGTAGAAATGAGTGAACATGAAAACGAGGCTCCTTGTAAACATAAAGAACATTCATTTCAACAACCAGATTTAGTTAAAATGAATGTTCTTTACCAAAGACAATGTATTCTCCTAATTACCAATCTTTCGTTGATTTGTTAATTGGTGACTTGGATACTGGAGAATATGAGAATGCAAATAAATGACTAAAAGTATTGGAAGAAAAAATGAAATCACTACAAGCATGAAACATGGGAAAATGTGGATCTAGCACCTCGAAGAAAGGTTGTTGGAAACAAATGGGTGTATAAAGTAAAGAAGAATGCTAATGGGTTGGTGGAAAATTATAAATCTCATCTGGTGGCAAAGATCTATGTGCATAAGTCAGGTATAGATATTAATGCAATCATCTTCCTGTTGTGAAGCTTATTGTTTACAATGGTTTTACTTGTACTAGTAGCAACACTGAACTTCGAGTTATTAATACATGATGTAAAAATTGTTTTCCTACATGGTGATCTCAAGGATGATAAAGTAAAGAAGAATGCTAATCATTTGGTGGCAAAGGTTTATGTGCATAAGTCAGGTATAGATATTAATGCAATCATCTTCCTGTTGTGAAGCTTATTGTTTATAATGGTTTTACTTGTACTAGTAGCAACATGATGTAAAAATTGTTTTCCTGCATGGTGATCTCAAGGATGATAATTATATGTTTCATCCTAACGTCTATAAAGAAAGAGGCAAAGAGAATTGTCCAACATGAAGACAATCAAATTCTAGGGATGAAAATATATACGGATGCTAAGACTAGAAAATCAAGTTTACAATGAACAATAATATTACCTATATTACTTTCTGATTGTATATTCTAGATGGCATAAATATAGTTTTATAACCAAAATAACCACTTTGCCACTAGTGAGCACCAACAAGCCCATTATCATGCTTCATCTAACAATCATCACATGTAAACTATGATTATTTTTACTTATCTATAAATATCTATTTCAAATTGCAAACAATGTCCACGAAATAGTTTCAAAATCATATAAACATCTATCTTATTATCATTAACTTAATAATAATTTTGTAATAGTTTCAAAATCAATAAAAATAATGCAACAAATATCTGAATTCAAAACTTCTACTATATTAACTTGTAATAGATTCAAAATCAATAAAACACAAATTGTGGATGATTAAAATTTGATAAGAAGGTTGTGGTCAAGCTTCACTAGGTTAACTGAGGAAGGGGAGGAGAAAAATAATGCAACAAATAATGCCAAGTCTATCACAACCCAAGAACAATAACGTGAACCAAGTACAAGTTTTTTTACAATATAATAATTAAAGGAATTCAACACCCTGCACAAATCTAATTCCAACAATTTCAGTGGTTTAAACAATTCCAACAACTTCACTACCGCAAAGGCCAGCCTTCTCCTGAGCATGTACAAAGCAATGTGAAAAGGAATATGAATAGCAAAACGATGCATAGAAATATTGACTAAATGATAGGTCGTCTCATCATGAGCCTCATTAACATGGATATTTATGGAGTCATATTGTCACATCTATAATTACCAAACCAAGACAATAGCTCTCAGTCACATGGCTGGGAGATAATTACCAAACCAAGACAATAGCTCTCAGTCACATGGCTGGGAGACAGGAAGTCTCTTCAAGAGCCTCCCTTTTCACTTTCACAAGTTCTTGCGAATAATATTATCATCTGATAAACAAGTTCTTGTGAATAATGTTATCATTATCCTATTAGAAAAGAATGACCATGGTAGCATGGCAGACCTAATAATCGAACCAAAAAAATTCAAAAATTTATATATTTTCATAAAACAAAATTGTTAATCTGAATTGATTCTCTTATTACGATGTCAATAACCTAAAAGCCCAGAAGGTTGCCTAGCTCTATCCAACTGAAAAAACAACAATACCAAATTACAAAAGGATGACCATGGTAGCATGGCAACGTAAAACCAAACAGAATACATTACTGGATTACTCAATCTGTCGTTAGAAAATTAAATGTCCAGCTGAAAAGATACATTGCTATGCTAACACAATCAACTCAACTCAAAAAAATTGGAAAGCATACATTGCTTTAGAAAAATTCAACTCAAAAATGTAGGAACCCATATCTAAGTCAAATACAGCTGAAAAGATACATGGCTGTACTAAAGAAATCAACTCATCGTTACATGGCTGTACTAAAGAAATCAACTCATCGAAAAAGATACATGGCTTTACTAAAAGAATCAACTCATCGAAAATGGAATCATATGTAATTGGAATCCATATGTAATTGGAAACCATACATTGCTTTAGAAAAAATCGAAACAACAAAATTGGAACCCATATCCAAATCAGAATCAACTCAAAAATGTTGGAACCCATATCTAAATCAAATACAGCTGAAAAGATACATGGATTTACTAAAATAATCAACTCATCGAAAAAGGAATCCATATGTAATATTATGATGATCACAATGTAGTAAATATGTTTTAATACTTAAAATATATCAATTCATTATTATAATATGATCTATTTAATATGTAATATTATGATGATAACAATGTATTAAATATATTTTATTACTTAATAATTGTAACTCTAAAAATGATTCCCTTTCCCTGTTACGTTTTAATTCTGATTTGATTCTGAAAAAAATAATAATAATAATAATTGTAACTCAAAAAACAGATATTTGAATCCCTCTCCTTGTTATGGTTTGATTCTTCCATAAAAAAATGATTCCCTCTCCGTGTTCTGTTTTGATTCTGATTTAATTCTGATTTGATTTTGAAAAAAATAATAATAATAACTGTTCTAGGCTTAAGAAGAATTTAATTTTATTTCATGAGCCAGCATAATTTTTTTTAGTACTTTAATATTTAATTTTTTTAATTACTTGAACTTTTGATAAAGTATAAATAATTTTTTTAATTACTTTAATATTTAATAAATTAAAGTAATTTTTCATAAAGTATAATTACATGACGATTATCTTACTTTAATATTTAATAAATTAAAGTAATTTTTCATAAAGTATAATTACATGACGATTATCTGTTATGTTCTGATTCTGATAGTTCTAGGTCTTAGAAGAATTTAAAATAATTTAATTTTAAATTTTTGATGAAGTATAATTATATGACGATTATCTGTCATGTTTTGATTCTGATAGTTCTAGGTCTAAGAAGAATTAAAAACAATTTAATTTTATTTTCTTTGATGAGCCATCATAAATTTTTTAATTACTCGAATTTTTGATAAAGTATAATTACATGACGATTATCCCTTTACATGTCTAACATCTTTATTTCTAATAGTTCTGGGTTTAAAAAAAACTAAAATAATTTTATTTTATTATCTTTCATGAGCTCACATAAACTTTTTAATAACTTTAAATTTAATTACAGTAATTTATTTTTTGATGTGAAAACGTATTACTTTAATTTTTGGTCAATTACTTTAATTTTTTTTTAAAGTAAATTACATGACATCATCCCCTTACACGTCAAAATATTAATTTTTTTGATAAAGTATAATTGCAGGAGGTTCATCCGTTTACGTGTCAGCATCTTAATTTTTTATAAAGTATAATTACATGACCATCATTCGTTACCGAGTCAAGATATGCTCTATAGTGGTGCAATAGTGATGCTCTATAGTGACGCTCAAAATACATATTTATATGAAGCATGCAAGTTAGTTAAATATACGACTATCAAACCATGTCCGCCAGGAAGATTTTCTGCAAGGAACCTTGATGTAACAGAGCAGGCTAAATACCTCTGTCGTCAAGGTACTACGCAGAGAGTCTCCAAGGTCGCTTATATTTTACACTATGCAATATATAACTCCAAAACAAAAATACAAAGCTAACTTTGTAAACATTTACAACCAATGCATAAAAATATTTTTAAATTGATGCAATTCCACTGTATTGAAATTATAATGCAATTAAGTATTTTAGGATTACCTGATCATGGAAGTTAAGTAAACATATTTTAGGATTACCTGATCATGGAAGTACTATTGTCGTGTGTTCAAAAAGCAAATGAAAATAGCCCAATCTGTCAATATATACATCGTAAAGACCATTAACTAAACCCTTAAACTGATGTGAGCATAGGCATAAGATAAAGCATAAACCCTACATATGATGCATTTATCCATTAATTCCAAATTCCATGGCAGCATCGTTTTTTACATGTACCTAGATCCTAATTACTTTGGACAAATAATAGCAAAATAAATAACACCAGAGGAAGCATGACTACAAAAATTAAAAACATAAAACGGGAGAAAGCTCAGAAATGGCAACAGTGGTTTACAGATCCGCTGTATTGAAAAAATTGGAGACAAAAAAATCAGGCACAAGTTTCTACGCAAACTTGATATGGGAAAACGTTGCCAAGATTTACGCAGCCACCTAAACCATTTTTCATACATGAATGAAACTTAGCAGTCACCCGTATGAGACAGAAAAATAAATTGGGTTCAAGGAAACACGCCAAGACAAGTGCTATGGGTCTGTATAGAAGGGAGAAAGCCCAGAGATAGCAAAATGGCACAAGAAACTGGTAAGGCTCAAACGTATTGAAAGAATTGGAGAAAGGCTGTGTAGCATGGGTACCCAATACCGAGGGTAAAGTATACGGTACCTGTACCAATACCCATACCAGTTACTAGGGTAACTTATGTCCCCCACTTTACCCTGTCGTACTGGCTCCACGTAACCAAAACACCAAAACAGCGGTATAAAAAATAGGTACTTACATGCTAAATGTCACAGCGTAACCCATGTCTTGTCTGGGTACTATAGGGACCAACTCAGCAAAAGTAAATATCAAGTAAAACAGCGGTATAAAAAATAGGTACTTACATGCTAAATGTCACAGCGTAACCCATGTCTTGTCTGGGTACTATAGGGACCAACTCAGCAAAAGTAAATATCAAGTAACTATTGGCGAAAAATATATTTCATGCTATAGAGCATTAAATGCAACGGCAGTCGCACTGTCAACCGTTGGATCTTACTTTGGAAAGGATCCGACGGCGGACAGTGCAACCGCCGTCGCATTTAATGCTCTATAGCATTTAATGCTCTATAGCATGTAGTGTATTTTTCGCCGTAACTATTGATGAGTACTCTAAGGACCAAGTAAGCAAAAGTAAATATCAAGTAACTATTGATGGGCAGAAGCTTCATCTTGAAAATGATGCCTATCTAGATAGCTTGCCGACTGGCTTGAAGCTTCATCTTGAAAATGATGCCTTCAAGTAACTATTGATGGGCAGAAGCTTCATCTCGAAAATGATGCCTATCTAGATAGCTTGCCAACTGGCTTGAAGCTTCATATTGAAAATGATGCCTATCTACATAGCTTGCTGACTGGCTTGAGGAAGCCAGATAAACCGATGCCTATCTAGATAGCTTGCTGACAGAGGACCTTAGGATGCTGATGACATGGCTTGAGAAAGCCAGATAAACTGTTTTGAACTTTCTATTTCATGTCTAGAAAAGACAAATCTTGAATGTAATAGTATGACAATGGACTGTTTGCTGACAGAGGAGAGGACCTTAGTATGCTGATGACATGGCTTGAGAAAGCCATATAAACTGTTTTGAACTTTCTATTTCATGTCTAGAAAAGACAAATCTTGAATGTAATAGTATGACAATGGACTGATGAAATCATGGACATATAATATTATAAATTATATAACTTCCAACCTTCCACTTAATATATCTGATTTATCTTTTCAACGTGAATGTTCATTGTTCAAACCAAAACAATCGTTCATAAAAGATAAAGGCAAGTTATGTGACACTTACAGGCTTATCCTTAATATATTTTTGGTATCAAGGAAACAGGCCGAGTTAAGTGACTTACAGAAGAATCAATCGGTTAGAAGAGATAAGGCCAAAACAATCGTTTATTAAAGACACAGGCAAGTTATGTGACACTTACAGACTTATCCTAAATATATTTTTTTGGGTATCAAGAAAACAGGTCGAGATAATTGACACTTGCAGAAGAAACAATAGGTTAGAAGAGAAAAGGCCAAAACAATCGTTTATAAAAGATACATGCAAGTTATGTGACACTTACAGAGTTAACCTTCATATATGTTTTTGGTATCAAGGAAACAGGCCGAGATAAGTGACACTAGGAACCTTTTCCTCATTCTTATCTGTCTTATTATATTCAAGGATTCCGTCTTATTATATTCAAAGAAACAATCACTTAGAAGAGATAAGGCCAAAAGAATCGTTTCCTCAGTCTTATCTGTCTTATTATAGTCAAGGAAATAATCGGTTATAAGAGACAAGGCCAAAGCAATAGTTTATAAAAGATAAAGGCAAGTTATGTGACACTTACAAACTTATTCTTAACATGGGTATAACTTTCTATATTCTTAATAGGGGTAGACCTTTAAAATATTAACTTTCTATATAATCTCAATAGGAGTATAATCTCTAGCATAGATCCAAAGGCTCTATCAAGCGACAAAAGAGATCAAATCTATTGATCTAAGATGCAAAGCCATGTTTTTAACACACTTTTAAAACCATGGGTTGTTTGGAAGGACCTTACACATGGTTTTATTTATGTTTTATTTATGTGCAAGACCCTACAAGCCCTCCTAAACCATGTAGGCTAAACCATGTAGGATAAAACAATAGGTAGGCCTACATGCCTAAACCATGTAGGATAGAACATTCGGTAGGCCTAAACCATGCAGGATTAAACTATATTGGGTAGCTTTTCTAGCTGACATTTGTTTTGGCAAATAATTAAAAAAAATATTTTTATTATTTTGTTAGGAACAAATATTACAACATCTCCCCATACTGGATTGTAAAGCACCTCTTGGCGCAACAGAAAGCAGAAAGGGTACAAAGAAGGGTTCCAACACAAGCATCTATTTGGCAAGATGGTTTTTGAAACTAAGACAATATATACCGAGATTTCTTATATACAACGACAAAATGCAAACTCGGTATAAGAAAATCTTGCCAATCTCCTGAAATTTTGCTACAAGGCACGGCCGATTGTAGCTCAAAATCTAAGTGTCACTTTCAGAATTGACGATTTCACCCCAGGCCCACCTACTTCATTAGAGTTTAGCTATCTAAAAGTTAATGGCAGAGCAAAACGAACATTGTAGCCAGATTATAAACAAACGGATTGATTTGTCGGATAATAATTGCCAAGGAATACGCAGAAAGTGAGATCTATAATCTCACTCCTACAGGAACCAATTCAAACCATATGAACTGATAGATAAATCTTACTATGGATGCTGGCAACAAAATCATTTGGACCACAATATCAACATTACATAGGTTCTCACCTTCCCAACAAAAGGGCATTGCATTTCAGAAGATTTAAACGGAAAAAGACCCAAAAATCACAGGATAAAGTCTGTTAAACGAGGATCGCAATTCATCATTTATAACCATAGGAAGTCAAAATCATTCCGTGGACAAGTTGTGCAGGTAAAATACCAACTGCCATTGGAAAAGGAAATCACTACATCTATCCTATACGAAAAAGTTCAAGCCTTCCTGAGCTAGCACTTCAATCCCTATACTAGGCTACCTAAAAGATCTACTGATCTAACAGAAGGCTGCAACAAACTTTGAGAATCAATTCCTTGGGTCCCCCTGGATTTGAGCTATGCAAAGGAATCTTTGGCTGGGATCCTTCAAAGAGATGCTCTGCTATCTTGGAGACTTCATGTATATCATTTTTTGATGTAAAATAGTTCAAGACAGGCACCAGGTCAAGGGTGCAAAAGCTTTAAATTGCGCTTGGTATATAGTAGGAAATAAGTCGAGAAGAAAAGTTGGTCCGCTTAAGTAAAGCTGCCAAAACATTGGCCATAAGCTTCCACAGCTCTTCACATCTGGTCTTCAGGGACTGAGGCGGAGATGAAGGGACTGGCTCCAGGCTTCATAAATCGCAGCTGTTTAAGTGTAGGATATGAAGGACACATGGGAAAAAGCAGGTGTATCAGAAACTTAAAAGGCCCAAATGAGCATGAAGGAAGCAGCAAGATTCAAAGATAAAGAAACATTCTGCTAAAAAACCATTTACCAGCTATACAAAGCTTTTCCAGATAAAACTGATAACCACACAAAGACATAATTAGGCAATCACCTGAAAAGTAAGAAAGTTCTAAAGAGCACGTGCTGTTCGTGCATTTTGACCAGACATTGCAAATGCTTGAAGGAGACTTTGAGCCGCGTGTGTCTGTTCTGGTGTCCCAGAAATCTCAACAATTCGGTCTGTACCTCCAGGTTTTGATTCATGCAACTTCACTTTCGCTCCAGATATCTGTCCAAGAAAGTTTTTGTTGGCAAAGATAAAGGAAAATAATATTACATCAAATTTTTTATTGGAAAAATAAAGGAAAATAATATTACATCAACCAAAACTTACATACCTCACGAATTTGAGTTATATTAGATCCACTCCTCCCAAGAATAGAGCCAACAGATTTATTTGGTATTGTAACCTCGACAGTAGTTCCTGATTTGGCTACTCCGGCAGGCAATCTGAGCAAATCAAAATAAAGAAATTAAAGAGGGAATGCATATGACCCACTGTCATAATCAGAGAAAAGTTTAACAAACTTCAAAATCTATTCAACGCATCATTACCCCCCAGCTGCTGAACGGCTTGTTGAATAGCCAGAAAGGGATCCATAACCACCAGCACCACCATTCTGGAGCATTACAAACACTTGTAATTTGTAAGTAGTCAATACAGCTCAACAAATTACAAGTAATAAAATTCAACGTTCATTAAAATAAATGATACAAAAGAATATATACTAAAGATTACCTGCACACTTCCAAAACTTCCATAGCTGGCAGATGAATACCTCCCTGCAGGAGTCCCTTCTAAACCTAAACTTGGCAGAGAATACATTCTACCAGTTGATCCCAAATCATCCCCGCGTCCAAAACCTGAGTCAGAAACACCCCTACCAAATAAAGAAAGAGTTGGAGGGACCAGAGACCCAGCACTTGCACCACCATCCTTGTCTTTAAATACATTGGCCCTAAGCCTGGTTGCAATTTGAATTAGGGCATCTCTGGCAACCTCGACCTCACCAATAACCTGGACAACAAAAAATAACTTTCAAAACAAAATAGCTACAAACTAACATTATAACATATTATAACATTGTGTACAATCGATAAGAAGCTCTAAAACATTTATACCGGAAATACTAAATTAGCTGTTGTAAATAAATTATTGTTTTCTGTTGTCTGAAAATTAAAGATTTCTTGTCACAGATATCATATATAATATCATATATTTATGCAGGTTTTCAGCAAACCTGCACTTAATCAGTGTTAGGCCATAAAAGGTACATGATTTTTCCCAGTGCAGCTAACTCAAAAAAGGGCATCCATTTCACTTTAATGCACTCAGCAACACCATCAAACAATTTCTCCTACAAAAACACAAAAATAAAATGAAACTGGGGGAGAAACCAACACTAACCTGAACAAGTTCTTCATCTTCGCTAGCACATTTTGGCAGATTATCTTTTGACATTATGCGAATGTTGGCTCGAGTCCTCTTTCGCATTTCAGAAATAATGCTGCCAGCTTTACCTAGAAGGCAACCGATATTGTTTGATGGAACAAGAAACCTTGTAGTGATGACACCCTCCTTGCCTTCCTCCGTGGACTTTTCACTTGTCTTAAATTGCAAGTGAAGAACAGCCTCCATGGTAGGGGATATGCGATCATCGACATACTGTTACAACACATGACACCAATGTTGAGTTATTCTGCTGCTTATCATTTAATTTTATAGAAAACCATTATACAACAATTTTCTAAGAGAAGGCCTACCTCTTTTGAAGACACTACAATCACACGCTCATCACAATCCGGTACTTGTTCTGCAACCTTAATACTTGCTCCCGTTTCCTGTCTAATTTGGTTAATCGCACCACCTCCTTTTCCTATTACGCCACCAATTTTATCATTACGGCACAACAATTGAAATACAAACTCTTCTACAGAAGAATCATCTCTTCTCTGAGGACCACCCAAACCAGTAAGAACTGAATATCCAGAGTTAAGAGGCCACGTGGAACTAGCTTCACTTCTATATCCTCCAACTGCACTCATATGTGGTGCAATGCCAACAATAGGAGCATTACCTTGGGGCAACATGTTTCCCGAGGAAAACAATTGACCAGCTGAAGATAGAAAAGGGTTCTGGCCAAAAGCCGTAACTGGGACGTTTAATTGAAGTCGCTCTTTGGGAGGGTTTTCATTAAGTCTAGATGAAACTTCGTATAAAGCTTTCTTAACCACTGAATAGGCTCCCGCAATCTAAACAACAACAATAACACAACAGACTATCCCATAAACAAACTAAATGGACAAAAGCAAAATGTAAACTAATTTATTTTAAAAAATAAGCTTCGTAACGAAGAAGTAAAATAAGAAATCCATTTAAATATGTAAGAAGCAAAATCACAAAATAACATTATTATTGTTTCGAAATAACTTAAAGCAGCTAGATAGACATTTTTATAAGCACTTGCCTGAACAAGTTCATCAGTAGCCATTGCACAAGAGGGAAGCTGCTCCTTTGGGAGAATCTTGATCTGTGCACCAGTATCAGTTCTCATTTTCTCTATAACTTTACCACCTCTCCCGAGCAGACAGCCAATTTGATTGTTCGGCACAAGTAGGCGAGCAGTCACTTGTTTACCAGCACCCTCGTCTTCATCATCAGATGCACGCCCTTCCTCGACAATTCTTGAAAGAACCCTAAACAACGCATCTTGAGCAGGACAAAGAGGATTCTTCCCATCTACTAAAACAGTATCATCATCTTCATTGTCCCGATCCGTTTTCCGTTCTTTCGGTGAACTAAAAATGATGATAACCCTCTCGTCCACCCCAGGAATGCCATCCGCAACCTTAATCTTGGCACGTGTGTCATGCCTGAGAGACTTAATAATACTGCCGCCCTTTCCTATCACACCTCCAATCTTGTCTCCAGGACACAGTATGCGGTAGACTGTATCATCTATACCAGGCATCGTCTCTCTTTGGCCACCAGGATTCCGTCGCTTCCTTTCATTATTTCTGTCAGCATCAGAGCTGAGATGAGAACGTGAGCGCTTCCCACCACTCGCCATTGCAACCAAAAAGGCGCTTACCCTAACAAGATCAAATAGACAGTCCTGCAATAATAGAAGACAATGCTTCGTTCAAAAGGTTGTATATAAGGAGCAACTTGTTTACATAAAAAAAAAATGCTGCAAACTTAATCAAATCAAGAAAATAAATCGGGGATAAAGTATCGCTGAAATAGCGTGTTTCCAAATAATCGAATCACTGCTCAATTTGTGAACCAAAAATCAGATGTTACAGTCTCCAACTCACGCAATATAGCATCCAACGGTGTTATGTAATCCGTGTGAACATGTCAAACTAAAAATTAATTTTATCCAGACAAAAAAACAGATAACTATTATAGTGTGCGAAAATTCAAGCTTTCAATGGAACTTTTACATTATTATCAACCTTTACTTTAGCAATAAGAGGTCATACATACAAGGTAGGCCTCGAAGGTCGTTGTAAAACAAAAAGAAAATGTACTATGCGGGACACGATTGCAGAGTATCACAAAACCTAACACACGAAATTTAAACCGGTCTCAATCCAAACTCAAGGAGTTCTACACAGTTCAACCAAAAAAAACCAAAGCAAACATACAACCGAATATCATTAACCAAATAAAGTAACGAATATCACAATACCGGTACCCTCGGCACCGGACATTATTCATTGTATCCGTACTGCCCTCTCATAAAAGCCCTCTAAATACAGACTTTTTGCAGCTTTTCCTATAAACCCTAAGCTCTAAAAAAACATCAATAGGGTTTTATCAGCTTCTCCAGAAACAGAACAAATGACTTTACCAGGCCTTTATCTCAAAAACCTTAACCCTAATTAGCAAAACAAGTGTCATTCCGCTCTCGCCTACAACTCGAAAGTAGATCTATAAATATAAATATAAAATCTATATCCCCACTCCCTTTTCCACCAAATCGAAACTTATCCAGCAGCTACTCGTGCATAGATCCATATAAACAGTAGATATTGGAGAATGACATATTTAGCAGCGCCTAACTAGCAAAAACCATCCGGCGTACTAAGGAAGAACACGGCTAACCAGAGGATTAATGGAGAAAACCCCAACAAAACCCCCCAGCCGCCTTATAAGCTAATGCAGATCGAGGTGGAAAATACAGTAACGCGAGAAAACAAACCTAAACCCTCGACCGGAGAACAAACCAAGAAATACAAACCCCGGAGTAAACTCAAATTCTTTGCAGAGAAGAAACAAAAATAGTAGAAAACTAACCAATCGAGAAATATTAATTACCTGTAGGCTGAGTCCGCGAGAAGTCCCGACGGTAAGGGGCACGAGAACCGACTATAGAACTAGAGAGCAGAGAACAGCGGTGGGAGAAGTCATAAGCGAGTTTTTGCATTTCATTTCAGGTGCATTTGCATTTGAATTTATATGCATTAGGGTTGCATTTGGAACAACCCACCGACTTATTGACCACCGTCCGCTGGGACCGGTGGATTTATCCTTTTTTTTCCGCTGTTTAGGCGAGTGGGCAAGGGTTTGGTCATGTTATGGGACCATGTGACTATCATATGGGGGCTATTGTGGAGCTTAATCTCACAAAGCAAACAGCAAAACCCTTCCTTTTAAATATTTTTTTGAACAAATTGCGAAATCCTTTTGCAAGCACAAATGGTACATATTTAGCTCAAGGGGTTGCTTCAATCTTTGTTCTTAATGTTGGTGGATTGGTGGGCTTTTGGCTAGTTTCATGTGTGGGTTTAATGGTTAAGAGCATGTGTTTCCTCTTAGGAGGTCATAGGTTCAAGTCCAGAGGGGGTAGCGTATGTACACTTCTGTAAACTTTAGCAGTTAAATCGTTGCGCAGAGGAGGGGTCTCTTTTCCCACAAACAAGGGGGTCTCATACACCAATTTGGTGTCTCGCTTGGCAGTGACCTTAAAAATATATTATTATTATTATTATGTAGATGCTCAATTCAATTTTTTTAGTGAGACGCATTAGTATATGCCAACAAACTTGGTAAAGATGTTATCCACCAAAATGGGGAAGCATTTTTTAGCTTTTTTACAGTTTTTCTTATAAATAAATAAATATGCATACACAATTGAATGATTAAATGTGTTAATGGAAGCAATCCTTAATAGTTGGTTTCATGCACCATAAAAAAAGGATGATTATTCCTCTTATGGTTATAATTAGGTTGAATGGGGCATGTGTCATCTTGGTCCAATTAGATTAGTGGTATAGAATCTAAATTGTCTTGGTCAATTCCAAAATCCCATTTGGTGGGGCACCCTAAACCTTTAAGTTATGGTAGTTGAAGTGAATTGAGGAGATGTCACTAAGATTGTAGGTTGAATCTATTAATTTGCTTATTGACTTGGTGCCAAATTGAGTTCAACATTGGTGCCAGATTATTGAAGTACCGAAGATTAGGTGATGGTCATGTGTGAGTTGTTGAGCACGATGAGGAAAAGGTATTAGTCATGTGACAAGGTAGTGTGACAAGCTCTAATTAAAAACATAGCACATTTTGGTCTTCTAAGATGCTAAGGATAGAAAAGGTTGGGCACAAACTAGAAGCACATTACCACACAAATCATGTCTAGTGAAATGACAATGCTTAATGGTTAGAGCGAGGTGTAATACCCCGGTTTTGACCCCGTTTGCATTAAAAGGTAAATGATGTAATATTGTAATTAATCATGGTGTGGAGTTAAAGGCAAAGGCTCCACCATGGATTAGTGTTTTGTGTTTCAACGATTGGAAGTGATGCCGATGGTATTTTGTGCTAGCCATGCACGTTAAAATGTTGGACATCATGTGTGTATGAAAAATTAATCAAAAACCTACAACCAGCTATGTCGATGCAACGATAATGAAAAGGCCATGATTTCTTAAGGTTAAGGGGGGGGGGGGATTATCTAACCCGTGGGAGCCATTGGGGAATAGCCATGTGTTAAGAGGTGAACCCATCTAGATGTCAACCATCCTTTTTGTCTTACTCACCCCTTTTCCCCCTTGTCTCATCTACCAACCGAATTAATTCAGCAGGAGTTGGTTGGGGGCAGTTATTGCCTTGGGAAGACGTCTACATGGATAGCGTCAGTCTAGCAGGGCTGTCAGCTCCTGATCACACGCAAGCCCAGAGGAGATGCCCTTTGTTTTCCTCATGCAGGAGCTAAAGACTCGCATTCCATCCTCATGTAGGAGTTGTTTTGTTTTCCTCACGCACAGGCAGACATTCACTATTATTTTCCTTAACGCCTGGCTCTGTTCTTTTGATCGTTTTGGTCTGTGTGTTACACCCTTCACGATAGAGGTTGTGTTCTTCCCTCTATGTAGGTTGAAAGGTCGTGGTTGTCTTCGTCATGTATTTGGGTTTGCTGTGAGTTGTTTTTGAGTCGTTTTAGCCACGTTAGGGCCATAAACGACTCTAGAAGTCGAGTTGCTTAGCCGGAGTTGTGTTATCCAATTGCCATACCCAATTTGGTTGCGGTGGTGTTCCCTTAAACCCCAGAGCTTGTGAATTGTTGTGTATTTTGTGGTTGTTGGTCTTGGGATGTTTGGAAGTGGGAATGAAGCCTGAGAGGGCTTGATAAACCTAGTGGTGCAGGTGTCCGTAGCTCCTCAGTGAGCCCACTAGCTTAGCATCCAGTTTCCCCAGTTTCCTGAATAGCCTGTTAAACCTACTGTGTTGACTTGCCTGAGTTGTGTACCTTTGGTTACGTGTGAGTCAGCTAGCTTCCCCTTAATCCTTGTGGAATCATGCCCAACTCAGGGGTGGCAATGTTGCTGAGAGATTAAGGAGTACACTGGCCTATGGTTCGGTGGAATGTTGCAGCGACATAGCTGGTTGCGAGGAGCTTCATTCAAAGATAAGTATTCTTGTCTATTTCATCTCTGCAATTGTATTTACTGTTTAATGAATTACAATGAACATGTCAAATGCTTGAATGTATGGTTTTGCTTCCGCTAAATGGTAATGATGTATCCATGTTTTACTTTCAAAGCATTCCAGTTTTTATGTATATGTTCATGGGGCTAGTTTCCCAGGTTAGATCGTATTGTGGTAGCATCCTCTTCGTCGGTCGGAGGGTCGGGGACTTTACAGTGTGGTATCAAAACTCTAGGATTGCAATATTGGGCCTCTATGGGCCAAGGAAATTAGCTAGCAAAGGCAGAATTAATCTCTGTTGAACATAGGCTAACAGGGAAAATTTTGAAAAATTATAAGTATGGAATATATCAAAAAAATTTGAAAAATTCTAAGTATGGAATATATTGAATGACTTAGGCTGAAGTCGATCCGATACGTCGGATGACTTAGGCTGAAGTCCATCCGATACGTCAAAGGACTTAAGCTGAGTCCATCCAGTAAAGAAAACCAAGCCGAGAGAAAAAATTTCAAAAAATTTTCTAAGTTTGAAATTTTGTCGGTGGTCTCGGCTGGGAGGAGCCGAGGGTCTCGACCAGATGGAGCTGAGGTGCCAACAAGGCTTGCCGAAAGGGAGGCAGAAAGAAGAAGAGAAGAAAATTTTCTAAGTTTGAAATTTTTCTGGTGGTCTTGGCTGGGAGGAGCCGAAGGAGTCGAAGTTCTCGGCTAGGAGGAGCCGAAGCTCTCCGGTGGAGCCGAGGTGTCGACAAGGCTCGCCGGAAGGGAGCTGAAACGGCGGCAGGAGAAGAAAGAGAAATTCCAAAATTTTTCTAAGTATTGGAAATATCGAAAAAAGTTTTTCGATGTCTCTCGAAAAAAGTTTTCCGATGTGCGTCGGAAGAAAAATAAAGATCAAACCGAAGCGTTGGAAGGGAAATGAAGATCGACCCACCGAGGCGTCAGAAAAGAATAGAGGATCAGTCCGTCGAGGCGTCAGAAAGGAATAGAGGAAGATCGAGCTGATGTGCCTCGGAAGATAGAAGAAGATCGAGCCGATGTGTATCGGAGGATAGATGAAGATGGATCCAATATGGTATCAGAGGACAGATGAAGATCAGTCTGCCGAGGTGTCGGAAGCATTGTCAACTAGTGATTCTATACATCGGATGACTAGTTGGGAAGGGATCCGATTAGACAAAAAAAAACTGAGTTTCTTTAGTGGGATTTTTCAGCAGATTTCAGCAGTTTTCCAATGGATTTACAGCGCTGAAAAGGAGAAAAATGGCAATGATCTTATGCACCAGTTTGCGCAAAAATCAAAGATTTACCAAAAAAAAAAAAACGAGGGCGCTGCCCTCGACCCGCCCTATAGTTGCGACAAGGGGGCAAGCCCCCTTGACCCCCGTCGTCCCCTTCAAGCAGTCGTTCTTGTGAAAAGAAAATTCTATGTTTTGGGTAAATTAGTCAAACCCAAAATTCATAAAAGATGAATGGTGCATCGAAAACGAGATCCACAAGTTACTGAGTGTTCCTCATTGTATGGACTAACTTCACACGAGAGAAAAGTTTTCCTAAATCTTCCTAGATTGCTCCTACAGGTGGCTGAAATTGGCATTCCAGACCAGAATACAGTTGAGTGTAAAAGTGCAAAAATTTGGTGAAAATCGTCATTTTAGAAGTAGTGTGATTTTCACACCTGAAGTCAGAATGGAGCATGTGGATAGGCGTTGGAAAGCTTATCCAGTAGAGAACAATGGAGAATCACCAGAGTTTGAATGAGGAGCATAAAAGTACTAGTGGTTGTTTTGACAAAAAAATGTTGCTGTCAATATGGACAAATCCGAGAATTGCATGCCTAGAAGTAGCAAAGACCATGAAGTCGAACCCGCTATTATGTGAAAGAGGAATTCCATGCAAAGATGAGGGATTTGAAAAGGAAAATTCCTTAACCCTTGTCTTGCTAACTATATTTATATTTTATAAGCTTTGTGTACATTAAAATTATGGCATGGGGATGCTAAAAATGCATGGGGATATGTTTTACATGCATGGGATATTACATATTGGTGGGAATTATACATTACAATGAGCCACTAATGGTAAATATTGTATTGGTGTTGGTATTGGTGGAAAAACCAATGACAACAGGAGCATGGCTAAATATGTTGATGATGTTGTTGCATGGGACCATCAACCTTATAAAAAAAGGGATAAGGCAACAAATCCATGATCAAGAAGATGGTGAGCAAATTTTGCAATCCTCTGCAAGAGACCGACTAAACTGGTAATATGAAGGGTGTAAGTAGGAGCCATGTAGGTAATGGTTTAATTATGATAATTTCATAAGTGTTGGGAGGGGATTGGGTAATAAATCCATCGAACCATATTTAGCAATCATGGAATGGTATGCATTTAGGAATGAAATGCATTCATATGAATGGCATACTACCATGGTGTGGTGGGGCATGGAGTGGTAAAGGCAAGAGGTCTCATACCATGTGGTTGTTTAAAAATTTATACTACATTCATACAAAAATATATCATGCCCTGTGAATGTTGATATGAACTTAATAACCAAAACAAGTGAGGACTGGTGGTCTTGATTATAGTAATGCATCCTATATGAGGTAGTCATGGTTAGGCCATAATATGGTTGGATGCATAGTATTATGAATCCATACAAGGTAGCATTAAGCAGATATGCATGAAGAGATTTTATAAATCTTGTAATTATGCCTTGAGGGGATGCATATGAAAAGATTGAGTAGATGTTGTAAAGATGCATGTATAAGTATGGGTGCACATGTTGTGATGCATTGCATGAATACATAGGGATGGTGCGTGTGTTATTATGACTAACTAATGATGGAAATGATGAATTGATGATAATTCCAGGATCATTTCATGAACTATTATGAATGCAGGATAGTAAATGCATGAAGAGGGTAGTCATAATCCATTGACTGCCATAATGCTCTGTGGAAGGGCAAAGTGGTACAAGTGATACGACTGTGAAATAAAGAGTATCTAAAAGTTCATTTAAATTGCATAAATGATGTGACTGCACCTTGCCATATTAGTATGATGAATGATTCACATGAACTAAATGGGTTTTGGTGATATTAATATGCTAACAGCTGGAAGTATTTGAATTCTATAATTCTGAAAATGCTTCAGTGATTGTTGCAGCAATGAAAAGTTATATGCACCGAGACTTACAAAGTGTTTGGCTGATTGAAGTTCATATTTCAAGTAGATTGTTTGGGGCATGGCAATGTGGGTAATACCATGACAAAGGCCGAAATATACCATGTGAAAGAGACAAACCTCATGAGAAGAGTCTCATGGTTGTGAAAATAGTTTGTGTGCAGGATGGATTGTCAAGTTGGACTTGTAAATTTCAGATTTGAGAATTGCTGATAATTACTAATCACCGTTGGCTTGCATAGAATTGTGTAAGGAGAACGTGTCGTAAGTGGATTCTCATGTTATGTTAGTAAGCATAAAATTATAATGGGCATAGTGGTGCTGCTTACAATAGACAAACAAATGAGGATCACCTCATTGCTAAGCAAATTAATTTATGTAGTAGACAGAGTTGTAAATTCATATTGAATTTAATTACTAATGCCATTGCTTGGTTATGGAACAATCAAATTTGGATTGTATTAGTAGATGATGGTTAACTGTTTGGATACTTGATGAATGTGCCAGGGGTACACATTGCAGGAAGACCATGTGTGATGGCCTGCAGGAGCCAAGCTTCATGGGAAGGTTCCCATATCTTGGAAATGGGTTTCGGGTGAAACTCCATTGGACATTTTGGGAATGTCCCATCTGCACTACATGATTGGTAAGCAACATGAGTGAGATGGTATAGATTATGTCAGTAAGACATGTGTGGGATATGGAATGTAAAAAGGAGTTGGGATGGCAAACCGAGGGACTGTCAACTCGAAGAAGGGAGCCCCCATTCCTCATTAACAAAGAAATACTGCATCTGCAAATTAAGGTGAGAAAAGTGAAAACCAATTATGCACATTGACCATGGCAGCAAACCGAAGGCTATTGCACTTGGTTGAAAGTCTCCTTCAAACAATTGCCAAGACCTAAGAAAATCTTGGAGGGATTCTCAAGATACAGAAAAAGCAGAATGAGATGAACCACAAGGTTTGCAGGACTCTATTTGTCTGCTAAGGGAGGTAAAAAGCATTATGGGAGCAATCTATAAGGGAAAGGAAAGTGGATCAATGATGAGGCATTCGTCTAATCGGTCCATTAAGAAACGTTCTTGGCATGACGAATCAAAGGAAATTGAGCAGGTAAAGATGAAGCAGCCAGTGAAATGTTGGAAATGCGGAGGACATCATTGTCGCCGGAACTGCCCAACAAGGGAACATCAAGAGGGTAGCAGCCAGAAAGTTCCTAGACTTCAAGATGAGCCGAAAGCTGGGAACCAGTAGGAGAAGCTTGTGGAAGCCAAAGGGCTTGGTCCTGAAAGTTCAAAGTAAATAATTGAACGTAGGACAGATCTGCAAAATTTTGAAATTTTGGATGTATAAATTGTATATGTATTCCTAAGTATTGGAACACCGAGGACGGTGTTATTCCAAGGGGAGGGGATTGTAATACCCCGGTTTTGACCCCGTTTGCATTAAAAGGTATATGATGTAATATTGTAATTAATCATGGCATGGAGTTAAAGGCAAAGGCCCCACCATGAATTAGCGTTTTGTGTTTCGGTAATTAGAAGTGATGCCGATGGTATTTTGTACTAGCCATGCACGTTAAAATGTTGGACATCATGTGTGTATGAAAAATTAATCAAAAACCTACAACCAGCTATGTCGATGCAACGATAATGAAAAGGGCATGATTTCCTAAGGTTAAGGGGGGGGGATTGTCTAACTCGTGGGAGCCATTGGGGAATAGCCATGTGTCAAGAGGTGAACCCATCTAGATGTCAACCATCCTTTTTGTCTTACTTACCCCTTTTCCCCCTTGTCTCATCTACCAACCAAATTAATTCAACAAGAGTTGGTTGGGGGCAGTTATTGCCTTGGGAAGACATCTGCATGGACATCATCAGTCTGGCAAGGCTGTCAATTCCTGACCACACGCAAGCCCAGAGGAGATGTCCTTCATTTTCCTCACGCAGGAGCTGAAGACCCGCATTCCATCCTCACGCAGGAGTTGTTCTATTTTCCTCACGCGCAAGCAGATATTCACGATTATTTTTCCTTCGCGCCTGGCTCTGTTCTTTTGATCGTTTTGGTCTGTGTGTTACACCCTTCACGATAGAGGTTGTGTTCTTCCCTCTACGTAGGTTGAGAGGTCGTGGTTGTCTTCTGCATGTATTTAGGTTTGCTGTGAGAGGTCGTGGTTGTCTTCTGCATGTATTTAGGTTTGCTGTGAGTTGTTGTTGAGTCATTTTGGCCATGTTAGGGCCATAAACGACTTTGGAAGTCGAGTTGCTTAGCCGGAGATGTGCTATCCAATTGCCATACCCAATTTGGTTGCGGTGGTGTTCCCTCAAACCCCAGAGCTTGTGAATTGTTGTGTATTTTGTGGTTGTTGGTCTTGGGATGTTTGGAAGTGGAAATGGAGCCTAAGAGGGCTTGATAAACCTAGTGGTGCAGGTGTCCATAGCTCCTTAGTGAGCCCACTAGCTTAGCATCCAGTTTCCTGAATACCCTGTTAAACCCACTGTGTTGGCTTGGTTGAGTTGTGTACCTTTGGTTACGTGTGAGTCGGCTAGCTTCCCCTTAATCCTTATGGAATCATGCCCAGCTCGAGGGTGGCAATGTTGCTGAGAGAGTAAGGAGCACACTGGCCTATGGTTGGGTGGAACATTGCAGCGACATAGCTGGTTGCAGGGAGCTTCATTCAAAGATAAGTACTCTTGTCTATTTCATCTCTGCAATTGTATTTACTGTTTAATGAATTACAATGAACATGCCGAATGCTTGAATGTATGGTTTTGCTTCCGCTGAATGGTAATGATGTATCCATGTTTTACTTTCAAAGCATTCCAGTTTTTATGTATATGTTCATGGGGCTAGTTGCTCGGGTTAGATCGTATTGTGGTAGCGTCCTCTTCGTCGGTCGGAGGGTCGGGGACATTACACGAGGATAGGGAAAATTTTAAAGATCAGTAGTTATCTTTAAATGTAGAAACTTTGGGTGGGAGTTCTGAGTTGAGTTATCTAGCTTCTCATAATCTAGAACACCCTAATATGATGGATTGCATTGCTTTGGCCCAACAAAATGACATGGCCTCGGATGAGGTGATATCCATCCCAAAGCACGATTTGATGGCATTTAATCATACCACCAAGTGGAAGGCAAAGGATCTGGGCAAGCAAGCATAGTTTAATTGCAGCCCCTTGATGCATACAAGTGAAGATGAATTCACTCTATAACACTTAATGTCGTGCTTCATTTGTAGGGTCTCGCATGCTCAAGAGATGGCAAACTTAATGAAACAAAGGAGTTCAACTGATGTGATTGACACTCGATCCTTAAGGTAGTGTATTAGGCACTCGTCTTAGGTTTGGGAGAACGATTTCAACAATGGATGGAGGCTTTCATCTCTTATCATGTGTACACCCTTCTGGCTCTTTCGTTCCACAATTGTTAATCCATGCTCTATATTAAGGCTTGTCACTTCCCCTCCCGTCTACCCAAGAGCGAGGATGCGACCATGGTGCTATCGATCCGGGCAAACTAAGCCCCATGAACATAAATATAAAATGCATTGAACTTAAACATACACATATGCATAAATTATTAACATACATCGGAAGCATTTACATTTCATTCATAGCATTTAACATGTTCATATTAATCAATAAGCACATATAGTTTCATAGATAAAATAGACAAGAGATACTTATCTCAGAAGAAGCTTGTCCCGCAACCAGCTACGTCGTTGCAATGTTCCACCCAACCATAGGCTAGTGTGCTCATCAATATCTCAGCAACACTGCCACCCCCGAACTGGGCATGATTCCCACAAGGAACAAGGGAACACTAGCAGACTCACACATAGCCAAGGATTTATCAAAATTTAGCCAAGCCAACACAATTGGGTTTATCAGGCTACAAAGGAGCTGGAAAGGCTAATTTCTAAGCTAGTGAGCTCAACCACAGAGCTATGGACACCTGCACCAGATCTAGCCTGGCTTCTAAAACATCTACACACCCAACACAAGGAGCATCCCCTTCTCTGCTACACAGTCCCTCGGGCTCTGCGTTCCTTTCCAGTGTTATTCAGGGTGTGCAAAGAAGAAAACTAGCCCCCTATATCTGTTTGTGAGGTTCCTTCTCACACTAGTTTTATCAAGCTAGTTTAGACCCCATTTCCACTCCCAAACCGGTTCAGAGACCAAACAAAGATGTATACACAACAATTACAGTTATGGGATTGAAGGAAAACATCACAGAGGCCAAAATTGGGAATGGCAATTAAGTAAAACAGATCAGCCTATGCAATTTGATTTCTAGAGTCGTTTATGGCCCTAACGTGGCCAAAATGGACTCAACAGCACCCAAAATTTGTGGGTTTCTTCTCCCACTCGTTGGCATTACCAACAAAGAATTTCCAACTTGGGGAAAATGAGGAAAACGTGAGAAAGACAACCCAATCCCTATGCATTACAAAAATGACCTCCCATCCATGGGAAAGATGAGGTAAACAACCAAAATCATGGATGGATACACACAGGAATCTCTAGCTGCCTGAGAGAGCTCACGTGAATCAGAGAAAATGGCGAGGAAGATGAAAAAACATGAATGCAGAATGCCAAGAGCTCCAAAAACATGGGGAAAGACAACAACCTGCATGCATGAGGGAATGGGCAGCATTTTTGGGCAATAACTTGCCCCATAAGTCAAAATCATGTTTCCCAAAAACTGATGGCTTCTCCCATTATAATTTGGATTGCCATACCTTGCCCATCCATGCAATAACCAACTCAACCAATTTCTCACAGTTAGAAATGATTGGGTGAATAAGACAAGAAAGGTAGTTGACAATTTGATGGGTTCTCCCTTTGACATTTGGCTTTTCCCCATTGGCCCAAGGGTTTGAATATCGCCCCCCTTATCCTTAGGAAATCATGCCCCCATCTCATTATTGTTGCATTGACATAGTTGGTTGTGGGTTTTTTAATTAAATTGCATATTTACATGATGTCCAAAATTATAATGTGTCGGCTAGCACCAAAATACCATCGACAACGATTTTTAATCGTCGAAACATAAAACACTAAATCGATGGTGGGGCTTTTGCCTTTAGCTCCACACCATGATTAATTACAATATATACATCATATATATTTAATGCAAACGGGGTCAAAATTGGGGTGTTGCAAGGCTTCTCATTGTGCGCTTCATGGCCTGTTTGAGACATCACGCCCATTCTCACAGAGCCAGTGTAGCTTGTCCTCGCTTCAACTCCAATTAAGGGGAACAAACAATGATTATTTGGCCTCCCCACAATTCTTCAAGGATTCAGGTGGATAGTTTGAGGAGGAATCATGTCTCGTCAACCACTCATTCAGAACTAGACATTTGGAGCCATAAAGTTGAATTGTTCGACAACAATGGGATTTCTTTGGGGTTTGGAGAAAATATGATCCATGGCATTGGTATCACACGTTGCATGCTTGCAACCTACAATTCAAGTGAGAAACCATTCCTCAATGGTAGTCACAACTGTGTCATGGACTCTGAAGATCCTTTTTGGGTCGAGAACTCATTGGAAGCCCTTTTCAATTTGGTCTTCAAAAATTGCGAGCATGTGGACGATCTTAATTTCAGTATGGAACAACTGAACTGACAAATATCTCTGCTCCTTGACGATCTTAATTTCGATATGGAACAACTAAACTGACAAATCTCTCTGCTCATTTCTGCATTTTGTCACCCTGAGATCCTAAGTCGAATGGCAAACTAGATTGCTCAAGAAGCGATTATCTTCGGCCAACCCATCCCTCTCCATGCAAACAATTTGGAAGCTCATCCAATTGATGATCCTCGGCATTTGAGCTAGTCTTGTTTTCTTTTATCAACTTTTTTGTCGTTGTTAGTACAATGATGGTCTTATCTAGAAAGGATAGTTAGTTTTGTTTATGTCAGTCAATTATGGAGGCTCAACAAAGCCTAATTTGGTCAAATTTAGGGCCCTAAAAATTTTGAAAATGTAACAATGTGTTTTGGTTGGATCTTTCTTAGGATGATCCAACATACAGTCATTTAGATGTGTATTTTCCTTACTTTTGATGAAATACAATGTTGACTAGCTTAAAAAAGAATGTAGAAACCTTAACGAATCTTACTAATTCTTAAAATACCAACCATAAGATATTTGGTGATGTTTTTGTAAAAATATTAAAATTCCTAGGGAGTTTAAATAGTTTCTAGAAAACTTTGGTGATTGTTGGAGTAAAATATTTTATCTTATAGAAATTTGGTGAATCATTTTATAAAAAAATGGAAATTTGTGAATCTTTTTTTGGAAAAATACACCGAAAATTAACCCATGGGCGAAATTTAGCCCCAAAAAATTTATTTTGCAAGGAGTTGTTAGGCAAACAACCCAAGTTTAAACTAGGCTTGGTGGGTATAGAGCCCTTGAGAGAGAGAGAGAGAGAGAGAGAGAGAGAGAGAGAGAGAGAGAGGGAAAAGTGTTTAACCTCGCAAAGTTGGTTTCCCTCCATCATCAAAGGGGCTTAACATGTGACCAACAAATCAAATCAGGTAAGTGGGCATTGGTAGGATACTTTTTCCTTTGATTGTCTCCTCTCTGTGCTAAGTATTTCGCTAGTGGAGATGGTTATGAGCCTTTGCCACATTTTTTTAATAACAAAAATGATTTAAAATTCTATTAAAATATGTTGCAAGTGAGTTAAATAGCGAGGCAATACAAAATTAAAGCATGCACGGTTCCAAGAAAGATCCACTTTGTAGTGGTGGCAAAGTACAGTCTATGACACAAGTGAGGAATATGGTCACCCAGATCTGATTTCGCTCCAAGAAAGCTTTCAATTTTTTTTTTGCAGGATTGATCTCGTCCCTAACTGCTCGGGCTTGTGGTGGTTTGATCCAAGAGTATCTGCAATCTAGGAGTTATCCTCATTGGTGATTTTTAAGGTTGCAGTCACCAAACTTATCATTGCATCCTGGAAAATCAAGAAACCTTCATATTGCAATCCTTGGTTCTCTCGTGAGATCTATTAGCAGGCATTCACCCCGGTGATCAGGCATTTGCTGTTGGAGGCTTCGATCTGGATGGGAGTTTTTCTTGGTCGTTTCCTGATAATTCGATTTGCTAGTGGCTTTTGCCTCCTTCAAATCCTGCGTGGATTTTTCTTGACTCTGCTTTTTAACCGATTTGCTACTTTTATTTCATTTGGGAGCTCTATCCTAAAGTATTTTTGATCCACCAGGCTAATCTTGGTTTTTTTTTGGAGCCTGAGTGGGATATTGGGAATATTATCTTAGAATCATGGATTCTGGTAGTGATCCCCCCCTACTCTGTAATTGATTTATTTTAAACGTTTAGTAGCTTCTAGTGGCAAGAGGAAGGGTAGCACCCTTGTGCAGCGATTTGTGAAGAAAGTGGATATTCCAACTGTTGAATTGCCAGCTAAGAGACCTTGTCGGACAGCTTTGAATCTTTATGAGCACGGATTAATTGGCCAATTCATGGGGCTCTGGCCTTCTCCTAAGGCAATTGATGGCTGGGTACAATGTAATTAGAGACCTTTGGTTACAGAAGGAATTCGCATTCACTTGGTCGGAAGGGGGTTTTTTGTCTTTATATTTGAGTTTGTTGAAGACAGAGACCTCATTTTTCGAAATGGCCCCTACTTTATGGGCCCTCGGGGACTATATTTGAATAAATGGAACCCTGATTTCAACCCTTCTCAGGATGTTCCCTCAGTTGTTCTAGTTTGGGTTCGACTTCCTCACCTACCACTCCACTGTTGGAATTTGGAATCCTTGGAAACCATCGGAAACAAATTAGGAAAATATATTGATAGGGCAAAGAGAAAAGACCAATACTCGTGTACAAGAATATGTGTCGAAGTTGATTTGGAGATTGGGTTGCCGGAAGCGATCAACTTAACCGAGGCAGATTGGTCCCACGTTAAGGAACTTGATTATGAGAAACTTCCTTTTAAATGTCGCCATTATCATGCTTATGGACATTTTTCTAGGAATTGTAAGAAGAAAGCTGAAGAAATCCATGTACTAGAGAAAGCTGAGCAATGGATAGTTATTCAGAAAGCTGGTCCTTCTAAGCAAAGTCTCAAATTGAAAGGAAAAGAATCCACAGGGAACAGAGTCAATACCGGAGAAAAGAAGAATTTACCAAAAGATGCAAGAAAATCAGAATCCTCTAATTCGTTTGTTGTCTTGGGTTCGTTGGAAGGCTAGAATCAGTCTCTTGAAGATGGTGAGATACTCCCTTATGAAGTACTAATCAATGGAATTGAAGTAAATAATGGGAATCTAAAGATGGTAATTCATTCTCCTAGTGTTCCTATTCTTCAGGAAATCCACAAATCCCCTTCAAGCCCAATTCTTCAGGAAATTCATAATTCCCCTTCAAGACCATCTATTTTGCCTTCCTTCGTTGAAATCCTTAAAAAAAAGGTGGTTGAATCATCTGGGTCCTTTGATGAAGATACATTTGAACAGTCTTCAAAAAAGATTGGGAGAAAGTCTCGAAAAGAGATTAGAGAAGAAGAAGTGGAGCATTTGAAAATACAAGGTTCTCAAGCCACCATTGAGATGACTTTGGGCAGAAGTAAGAGGAACATACCTCTTAAGGGTGGAACAAACCCTTCTCGAATAGGTAAATAATGCAGCTTACTTCATGGAACTGTAGGGGATTGGGGAATCCCAAAAAATCAGAAGAGGTCAAAGATCTTCTGAGAATGGAATCTCCTAATATACTTTTACTGCAAGAGACAAAAATAGATAAGGATTCGCTATTATTTCTCAGCAAGAATAAGTGGAATATGGATAATGGTATTGCTATCAGTGCTCGGTGCACATGTGGGGGCCTAACTACTATTTGGCCAATGGATAAATTTACCCTGCTCTCCTCTTTTGCTTCTCAACATTGGATCTTTTCAGAGCTTCAGTGTTTTGTTAGAAAGATTTATGTTGCTCTTTTTAATTTGTATGTACCTGTAAACCATGTCGAGAAGAAGGAGTGTTGGCTCTCCCTATCTAATTTTCTGGATTCCAATTTCCTTAGAAACATTATTGTGGCAGGAGATTTAAATATCATATTCAACCCCAGTGAAAAAAAAGGAGGTGTTTTGGGTAAAGATCCCCTGTTGGATTTCGTTGTGTCCATTCTGCATACTTGGGATCTTCTGGATTACAAGCCTAAGAGAGGTCGTTTTACTTGGAATAATAACAGGGCTGGGATAGATAGCATCCTAGCCCGATTAGATCGTTTTTTGGTGCAAAGTTCATTTCTAGATTAGAATTTTCTCATTTCCTCAAAAATTATGCCTAAGTTCTCTTCAGACCATCATCCCATATCCTTGCTTTTGAAAGAAGAATAAGATTATGGACCAATACCGTTTCGGTTTAGTCCATTATGGAGTGAGCGTGATGGTTTTCTGGAAACAGTAAATGAAGTTTGGTCTCAATACATTGATGGCTCTCCAAGCTACGTATGGGAGCAAAAATTAAAAAGAACAAAGTATGCTTTCAAAGCATGGATAAAAAGTCTCTCATAACTCTTTCAAGCAGCAGAATTGAGAGTGTGAAAGAGTTAGCATAGATTCAATTTAGCCTGGAAAAAGTTGATATTTCTCATTCACTGTTAACAATGGAGAAGCTTGCATAAGCCAAATCTTATCAGTCCTTTCAACATGAAGAAGAAACCTTGCGCCTCAAGTCGAGAAGCCTTTGGTAACACGCTGGTGACAAAAACACAACATACTTTCATAGACAATATCGTTTGAGAACTTCCCGAAACCATATTGCAGAAATTACTTCTAGTGAGGGAGTATCAATTAAAAGTCAAAGGGATCTATTACAGGATGCTAATAGTCATTTTCACCAACTTTTTATGGAGAATGGTGTATCAGATACTGTAGTCAAACATGATTTCTTATCTTTTATCCCCTCTCTGGTTTCTGCTAAGATTAATTCCGCTTTAACAAAGCCTTTTTCAGAGCAAGATGTAGTGGAGGTCATTTGGGGTATGGAACCAGACAAAGCCCGAGGGCCAAATGGGTTTTCAATACACTTCTTCAGAATATGTTGGCCTGTTATAAAATATGATTTGCTTCATATGATTTCTTCCTTTCTCAGAAAAGCTAAAGTTGGTGGTTGCACAAATTCGACTTTTTTATCCTTAATACCCAAGGAAGTTAACTTTGCATCCTTTGATAGGTTCCGGCCTATCTCTCTATGCAATGCCTCTTATAAAATCTTGGCTAAATTATTGGCTAACAGATTAAAGCCTTTATTTGGTTCTTTAATCTCTCCTCAGCAGGGGGGTTTTGTTAAAGGTCGGTATTTAATAGACAATGTGATTCATCATTCAAGTGTAAGAGGCCATTCATTCCAGCTCCATCGGGAAAGAGAAAGGTATGATTATTAAACTTGACATGAAAAATGCTTTTGATCGTGTAAATCTCTCCTTTCTTTACCAAGTACTACTCACCTTTGGATTTAGTGTGGAGTTTGTAAGCTTGATAAAAGCATGCACAAACAGACTGTGGATAGCTCCCCTTATCAACGGTAGACCTGCAGAATTTTTTCAAGCATCTAGAGGATTACGGCAAGGGTGTCCTTTGTCTCCCTTCTTATACATTATGATGGTTGAAGCTTTAAGCAGAAAGTTGTGTGCTAAAATGGCAGCCGACATTATTCCAAGAATTAGGGCTGGTAGAGGGGTGGAGCCCATCAATCACGCTCTCTTTGCCGATGATTCTCTTCTCCTTGGAGGGGCTTCGTTAAATATTGCTTGTTCCTTTAATGGTATTCTTCAAAATTTATGTTCTATATCTGGAGCCTTGATTAACAAGGGAAAAAGTGCGGTGTTCGGGTGGAATGTGGATCATTCGAAAATGCTTCAAATTTCTAATACTTTGGGCTTCTCTCGCTTTGCTATGTGGGTTAAGATCAAATATCTGGGCCTCCCTTTGAACTTGGGTGCTAGTCCACCTTTGCTCTGGCTAGATGTTTTGAGCAAACTAAAAGCCAAAATAGTCTCTTTAGGTGGCCATTGGTTGACAAAAGCAGGAAAACTGGTTTTGATAAAGTCAGTTCTGTCTTCCCTTCCCATTTTTCAGTCCTCATTGCTTCTAGCTCCCAAGTCCATTTCGGTCCAAATTGTCAAGATTCTTAGGGATTTTCTTTGGTGCGGAGGAAAAGGTAATAACTTTTTTTTCATTTGGTCAAATGGGAGACTATTAAAAGACCTATTATCGAAGGCAGATTGCAAATAAGAGATCCCGAGTTAGCTAATCTTGCTTTGGGTGGCAAGCTTGTCTAGCAGATCTTTGTAGATAAGAATCATCCGGTCAGCAAGCTCTTTTCGATGAAATATCTTAAAGATGGATCCTTGAGAACCATAAAATCAGAAAAGCTTCCTACAGGTATTGCTATCTGGAATTTGTGCAGGAAAAGTTTCAATTTAATTCAGCAACATGTATATAGAATTCCAGGTAATGGGAAAGGAATTTTTTTTGTGGGAAGATAAGATTCTTGGGAATTCTCCTTTGTCTTCTGAAAATTCTTTTTGTGAGATTAAACTATGGATGACTAATAAAGGCCTTCTGTGTTTAGCTGGCATTTGCTCATGGGATGATGAGGGGAATTGGAATGATTGGAAATTCCAGGAAATGCCTGATCGGTTGATTTCAGATCAATCAAACTTGATTAAAGCTCTGTCCGGTTTGGCTCCTGTACACTGCTCCTTCAAAGATAAATGGGGTTGGGGTGCAACTAGTGTTTATTCCATGGGACTCAGATATTCAATAAATCAACCTTCTCATGCCTCAATGCTAACTCCAGCACTCTGGAAATCGATTTGGTCCTCTTATGGATTGCCAAAGTTTAATTATTTCTCTTGCCTCCTCATGCATCGAAAGGATTTAACTGTGGAGAATTTGTGTAAACGTGGCTTCCTTAGGCCTCATCATTGTTGCCTTTGCAAAGCAACTCCAGAAAATTTAGACCATTTGTTCATATAATGCGAGTTCACTCAATTAGTCTGGCATCTGGTTCTATTGAAACTTTCGATTGCAGCTCCATCTGGCTTTACGGTACCGTCCTTGTTTTCTTCCTGGCTAGATAGGGTCCCTGCATCAAATGGCATCAGCGTTGGACATATTTCTTCGCATATAATACCCAAGTGCGTTTGGTGGGCGATTTGGCTTACAAGGAACGATTTGTTGTTCAATGCCATAGTATGGACTCCAGTTGGAGTTGCTATTAATATTAATATGCAGATATTTGAAACAGTCAGAATGTGTGCTTCCTCAATTCCGCAAGAAATTATAGAGTGGTTGGGTTGCAGCTCGGAAATCAATGTCTTAAAAAAAATGGCAAGCCATTGTTGCCTTCTCTCTGGCGTGTGAGATTAACTGCAGATAATTTCTCTCTATGGTGGAAGAGTAAGGGAGTTTATACAATATTCTTTGATGATGCATCTAAAGGGAACCTTGGAGTTGCAGGTGTTGGTGGCCTAATCTTCTCTCTAGATAGCGAGACAATAGCTAGTTTATGTTGTGGCTTAGGAATTTGTTCTAATAACCAGGCAGAGTGCTACAGCCTTCTTCGGGCCTGCCATCTCGCTAAGAACATTGGACTTAAGGAAATACAAATTTTTGGGGATTCATAGGTCTTGATAAAATTGTTGAATTCTGATTCATAGTTCAATAATCCTTCATTGGATAAAATTTTGTAGCGGATTCGTAACTTCTTGAAATATTTTGAGAAAGTCTCTTCTTTCCACACTTTACGAGAGTTAAACAAGAAAGCGGATTATTTGGCTAATAAAGCTTGTCTTTTGCCTTTAGGAAGCTTTAGTTCCAATGAAGAACCTTGTACTATGCAACCGCTTCCGTAATTGTTATATGTGTGAGTGATGGTGATTAGAAATCTCCTTCCTGATTATTATAAAGTTGAATTTTCCTAGATGAATATTGTTTTTCATTCTAGGTTCTATAGAAGATATCTTCTGACCTTATTGTAAATGGTTGATCTAGATATTGCTTGGTCATTCCAGGAATTCTTCATCTTTCCAATATATATATATATAATCGTTTGAGTTAAAAAAAAGTACAGTCTATAAACTTTTATAGCATTGCTCACAAAATTTAACATGGGACTACTAGTAGTGTAAACTCTAAAAAGACACCCAAGACCAAAACATGATTATTGTACATTGACAATTACATAATTATGAGAAGGCACACTTGCTCATTTCATCATCCCATGCATGATTAGAGGGATGTGATTCATGCTTATCTACTTTCATATCCTCCTACAACTTATGAAATAATTTTTCTTCTTTAAATTCAATAGGGAAGGAGCCACATAAATATTCAAGTTTGACATTATGGATGATGAACCTTTGTTCAATGTTATGGACCTAACTTTTAGCTTAACACATTCATCCTCTAATTCTTGAATTTGCCTTTTCCATTTTATTATGGTATCCATTATGATTGCATTATGAGAGACATGTTGATGTTCTAAATCACAGACTAAGATTGTAATAGAGAAAAATGAAGTTTTACTCCCATTGATTAGGTCATCTTGACATTATAGGAATAGATGAACTTCTTATATATCTCTTCGACATGTAGAGGGATGATGGTTCTCCATGATAATCAATATATATGGGACCAATTCGTAAGTATTTCCCATGCAGCAAAAAAGACCCAGGTTCTTTGAAACCAAAGCAAACCCCTGATTCCAAGGGACTGAACTGTTGGAGACATTTACCACCATACACATTTACTTTGGTCGATTTGGCCTAGTTAAACCACTATCCTAAGTTTTATTGACTTAATTGACATCAGAGGAGCATTGTATGACATCAGCATGAGCATACCCATGCCTACCTTCAGTCAAGGAGGCCAACTAAGCCTTCTCCTTCATTCGGGGAGGCTAACTGGAGCACTCCGAGGGTGATCTGAGTGTCATAAATGCACTTAATTGCTAACTGATGGTTACAATCAGTTAAATAGAGCAGTGAAGGCACCTCCTTTCATTAAATTGATTATTAATTAATATTTAATGAACCGGAGTCAACATGGGCACCTCCAACCACCTCTGATGGCTAGTTAGACTTCAGTTAACCTCATCAGGGTTCATTGGGGTGATTGATGCGCTACCACTTGTGGGTTGGCATGCAGTGACATGTGTCTGAGCTACTTTTAGTTAGAATCAGTCATTTATTGCACTCCGACTTTAGTTAGGACTCAGTTGAGTCAATTAGGGTTTTGATCAGTGGTTAACTGTGTGTTCAGTGTGGCTTACATTCAGTTAAGCTAGACTCACTCATTCAATTTGAATGACCTCCTTGGGAATTGGAATTTTATTTGTATTCATGCATCTTGCATGATCACTGTAATGTATCATCATTCTTTCATTTGATTATACAGAGCTGCTACTTCCATTGCAGCACCATTTTGTCAATTTTGTGCATATTTGTCTGTATTCTTTGTGAGACTGTGTTTTCAACTCCTAGACCACTGTGACAAATTAATATGGTATCAGAGCTCATGGTGGGACAAAGCTCAAATCTCTCAAAAACAAGGTTTTTGACAGATCTTGCATGAAAAATTGAGCAAAAGCTCAAAATTCCAGCACTGCACCAGAAGCTAAGGCTTACCACTTAATACCCCAAGTAAGGAAATTGTTGATCAAGCTTGCTTGATCAACTATGTTGGGTGTGATGAAAGCCTAAAATGTGCAGGCTGTCCGACCTTGCGGTGCCCCTTTTGTTGTGATTTGCAGGTTTTTGACAGTTGAAAGCATTCACTCCAGCAATTTCAGATGGCTTCTTCCGTAGAACTCTTGACTCCGTTCATTTTCCACTCATGGAAAGGAGACATGGAGATCTAGCTACGTGCCAGAGGACTCTATAGGGTCACTATGGACATTGAAGAAGAGCCTGCTTCTGTGACAGACAAAGCTAGATTCTTGAACAAGAAAGATGAAGCATTCAGATTATTATGCCTCTATGTTTCCTGGGATTTTCTTTTCCATCTCTCAGGATTGAAGACTCCAAAGGAAATCTGGGACAAATTGGAAACCCTGTATGGAAAACAGGATGATTTGAGAGTATACCAGCTTGAGAATGAGTTGATGTCTCTCCAACCTTCCAATTTTCAGACCTTAAATGATTTTTTCACAAAGTTCAAGCACATTGTCTTATTGGTGAAGCAATGTAAGGTGGAGAAGGAGGATGATGAGCTCATCCTCACCATACTCTCCAAAATTGGAGTCGATTATTCAGTGTTTGTCTCTACATTTCATGCGGGGAAGCTCACAACTCCTGGATGGAAGATGCCTTCACTCAATGCCTTCGTTGAGTCCCTAACAAGTGAACATGATAAGCTTGTCCAGATGGGGATCATCAGATCCTCCTGTGATCAAGCCTTCCATGTCTTGGGGCCCAAATATCTGAAGGGTAAAGGAAAGCAGCAGAATAACCCAAAAACCAAATTCAAAGCTCCTAATCCTAAAGTTGAAAACCAACAGCATGAAGAGTCTTCCAGCTCAAAGAAGAACAAAGGAAAAGGGCATCATGGAAAGGAAAAAGTCAAGTGTTCATATTGCGAGAAGGGCTTCCACCCTAAACATGCCTGCATGAAAAAGAAACTTGCTGCAGCTACCTCTCTCCTTGAGAGAAATCACATCAATCTTTCGGAAAGATTTCAGAGGAGAGATCAGCAAGATCGGGAACCATAGCATAAAAGAGGTCATGCCCTCATGGCAAGCACTTCGAAGTCCAAAGCACTCTTGATAGATTCTGGAGCTTCGAACCACATTATGGCTGAAAGAGACTCGTTCTCATCTTTGGAGACTGACAAATCCATTCCCATCCACATGGGAGATGACTCCACAATCATATCTGAAGGACAAGCTACTATAGATCTTGAGCATGGTTATTTTTCCAATGTTCTGCATGTACCATCTCTTGCATCAAACCTCCTAAGTGTTTATCAAATGACACATATGGGAGTGCCCAAGAGAGTCTCCTTTAGCCCAGATGATGTAGAGATCATAGAACTTGGATCCGGAAAACTTGTAGCAAAAGACCTTGCAAACCATCATGCAAAAGCCTATGAGTTTCCCCATTTTGTGGCGGATGCAAAGCCCACCGCATTGTTGACTCATGGAAATGAAGTTAGTAGACTGTGGCATGAGAGGTTCGGCCATCTGAACTTCAAATACTTGCAGCAATTACAGAAGAATTCTATGGTTGAAGGCCTCCCAGTCATCAAAGCTACCACTGGAATTTGCAAGGGCTGTGTTGTTGGAAAGCACCCTTAGCATAAGTTCAATCGAGGGAAGGCAAGCCGAGCATCATGCATCTTGGGACTGATACATTCTGATATCAGTGGTCCCATGCCTATCACATCCATAAATGGATCAAGGTACGTTCTAACTTTCATTGATGACTTTTCTAGATACACATGGGTCTTTTTTATAAAAAAGAAGTCGGAAGTCTTGGAAAAATTCACTGAATTGAAGGCCTTGATTTAGAATGCATCTGGCCTAAAGATCAAGATATTGAGATATGATAATGGCGGGGAGTATGTCAGTAATGAGTTACTGCATATATTGTTCCCAAAGTGGTATTCAGGTCCAGCATTCAGTTCCCTATACTCCCCAGCAGAACGTTGTAGCAGAGAGGAAGAATTGGTCTCTCAAGGAGATGACCACCCGTATGTTGGAATCAAATAAGTTGGCTGCAAATTTATGGGCTGAAGCCATGCATGCTGCAACATATATTCAAAATAGAGTGCCACACTCATTCATGAAAGGGAATACCCCTTTCGAAGCATACTTCAGACACAAGGCGAATGTGTCGAATCTATGGGTGTTTGGGTCCACTGCATGGGCTCGAATTCCACTTGATAAAAGGAGGGCTTTGCAACCACAAAGCATAGAATGTCTGTTTATAGGATATCTTGATGAATCTAAAGGTTTCAATCTGCTGGATATCAAAACAAAACATATCATCATTGAAAGGAGTGTCAAGTTCGATGAGCCTCTTCAGGAGGTAGAACTAGTGAAGGAGAAAATTGCTGAATTTCCTTCCTATTCTACTGAATATTTGGATGATGAAATTGGGGGTGATGACCATGATTTGGATCCTCTGATTCCTGATATCAGTGTACAACAAACATCAAATGCTTAATTAGAACCAGAAGTACAAAATCATCTCCCAACTTGGGCCTGACAGACACTCTCCTCTGCAGAAGATAACATTGGAAATCCGGATGATCCAAGGAGAACCCGGCCAGATTTCCAAAGAGCAGGTATTGCACTCTCTTTTCCTAATTATTTGATATTCAAATATTTCTATTTGATGATAAGTTCAGACCCTAATTCCTACTATCATGCTCGGAAGGATCCGAGATGGCAAGTTTCCGTGGACGAAGAGATGAATTCTCTTCAGAAAAACACCACTTGGGAGCTAGTTTCTCTTCCTCATAGGAGGAAACTGGTTCAATGCAAATGGGTGTTTCAGACTAAGGTTGCTACTGATGGAAGCACCTACAAATATAAGGCAAGGATGGTAGCAAAATGTTTCTCCTAGGTCCAAGGTATGGACTACCATGATACTTTTGCATTGGTTGCAAAAATGGACTCCATCGCCTAGTTTTGGCAATTTCTGCATCTAAGCACTGGGAAGTGCATCATATGGATGTTAAGTCAGCCTTTCTAGATGGAGATATTCATGAGGAGATATACATGAAGCATCCTAAGGGCTACATTTCTGATCCATCTTTGGTTTGCAGGCTAAAGAAGTCACTATACGGGTTAAAACAGGCCCTAAGAGAGTGGTATTCCAAGATGGATGCCTTCCTTCTCTCGCAAGACTTCCAAATGTGTATATACAGTAGTTTGATGGTCATTTGATTATTATTGTTTTATATGTTGATGACTTACTGATCACAGGTAGCACAATTGCTTCTATTTCAGTCATCAAAACTGCTCTCCACAATGCATTTGAAATGAGCGATTTGAGGCTCTTAAAACAAATTTTGGGGCTCGAAATTGAGCAAATTTCTGATGGGATAATGGTCACTTAGTCCAAATACATATTAGACTTGTTAGTCAGGTTTCACATGGATGAATGTAGAGCTGCTCCATTCCATTTCCTTTCAGGGATCATCCTTGAAGAAGGAAAAACCACACCTCCCATGGACTGCACTATTTATCGACAGTTGATTGGTAGCTTGTTGTACTTGACTCATTCTTAACCTGATATCTATTATGTCATGAATGCTGCATCAAGATACATGTAGCAGCCCCATGATATTCATTGGAAGGCAGCCAAGAGGATCCTCCAGTATATTCAGGGAACCAGGACCTACGACATTCACTATGCTACAGACTCCGAGCTAGAGCTGGTTGGGTACACAGATTCCAATTGGGTGGGTGATTCTATTGATCAGAAGTCTACTTCTAGATATGTCTTCATGTTTGGTGGTGGCCCCATTTGTTGCTCTAGCAAAAAGCAGGTCGCCATAGCATAGTCTTCAGCAGAGGCTGAGTATCGAGGAGTGGTGAATGCTTGCATCCAAGTTGTTTGGTTGCAAGGCATTCTTTCAGAGTTTGATCTTTGTAGTACTTTTTCCACTGCCCTCTTTTGTGACAATGTGCTATTAAGATATCCATAGATCTAGTTACCAGGCAGAGGACCAAGCATGTAGAGATACACATGCACTATATCAGGGAGCTAGTGCATGATAGGACTATCATTCTACAATATTGCCCGACTGATGAGCAGATTGCAAACATCTTCACCAAGGGATTTTCAGAAAAGAAGTTCACTTACCTCTGTTTACTGTTGGGGGTGAGTTCATCAGGGTGATCCAACTACTTTCAATGTTCAGCTTGAGGGGGGGTTTTTTCCACTGGGTTTTCCCTCTTTTCCTCACTTAGTTTGTTTTGAGCATTGTTTGAATTTCAATATTGTACAGGGGGACCTATGGCCTTTGTTGTTGTGGCCCTAGCATTCTTATGCACTTTATGTTTTCTACTTCTCCAGAGTATAGCTTAAGGGGGGGTGTTGGAGACATTTACCACCATACACACTTACTTTGGTCAATTTGGCCTAGTTAAAACACTATCCTAAGTTTTATTGACTTAATTGACATCAGAGGAGCACTGTATGACATCAACATGAGCACACCCACGCCTACCTTCAGTTAAGGAGGCCAACTAAGCCTTCTCCTTCATTCGGGGAGGCTAACTGGAGCACTCAGGGGGTGATCTAAGTGTCATAAATGCACTTAATTGCTAACTGATGGTTACAATCAGTTAAACAGAGTAGTGAAGGCGCCTCCTTTCATTAAATTGATTATTTAATTAATATTTAATGAACTGGAGTCAACAGGGGCACCTCTAACCACGATCTAATGGCTAGTTAGACTTCAGTTAACCTCATCGGGGTTCATTGGGGTGATTGATGCGCTACCACTTGTGGGTTGGCATGCAGTGACATGTGTTTGAGCTACTTTCAGTTAGACTCAGTCATTTATTGCACTCCAACTTCAGTTAGGACTCAGTTGAGTCAATTAGGGTTTTGATCAGTGGTTAACTGTGTGTGTTCATTGTGGCTTACATTCAGTTAAGCTAGACTCACTCATTCAATTCGAATGACCTCCTTGGGAATTCAAATTGTCTTGTCATTCATGCATCTTGCATGATCATTGTATTGTATCATCATTCTTTCATTTGATTATACAGAGCTGCTACTTCCATTGCAGCACCATTTTGCCAATTTTATGCATATTTTTCTGTATTCTTTGTGAGACTGTGTTTTCAGTTCCTAGACCACTGTGACAAATTAATATGAACCACAACTAATCAAGAGTTTGGGAATGTATAGGCCCAAATCCTAATAGCCCAAAACACTAAGTACCTCAATTGGATATCACGGAGGGATTTATGGGTCAGGGAGTACCCCACACTATAAAGTTTGATGGATATCCCCTTTGGGCACTCAAAATAAATCCCAAGAATATCACAATGGGAAATATTGAAAACTTCTAAAATTACAAACTTTGAACATGATTCATGTCCAAAACCAATTCCACAAAACTAGAAGCAAGAGACAACTACTGATGCTATAAATAACCAAGATATCCAAGTAGGAATTATCGTAAAGCGATGGTCTATTGTACCAAATCTAAATCCGGAGTTGTATGCTTCTTCTAAGATCTTATACTTGTCCCCGTAATTGAAATGTTTGTCTTCAAATTCTAGGTGGGCTTATAATAGAGGCATTTGTGAAGACAAGGGGGTGCCTCTTAATGCATCTTCCCTTCTCTCCTCACATAAGTTATTGTGGATGTGACATGGCTTGTCCATAATTATTTAAGTGAAATGTTGATTGAGTGAAATGGAGACCCAGGGGATGGGTGAATAGAATATATCCCCATTTAAAAAAAAAATCCTTCCTCTAGCCTTAAATCTTGGTTGGCGAAGCGATCGACCTACGTGTTTAGCATCCTTAGGATATCAAGAAATTGGAACTCCCCAAGCCCACAAATTTTTCTCCTTCTAATGGAAACCTTTGAGTGAGCTTATCATCCTTTGGGGGAGAATAATTGTTGTTCACATACTAGATTCCTACTGAAGAATCCTCTAAGACTAGCAAGGTTCTTGTGCTTAACAAAACTTCCATTTTGATTCCTTTAAGTAGGGTGTAATCCTTCACCTAATTGTTTGACTTTTTTCCTAATCCCCATGTGAAGTTGACTTCATGTGCTCCTTTGGGATCAATGATGCCCCCCCATACACCCACCACCCTTGCCTTTCTCTTGGATTCTCCATCGAATAAAAGTTTTAAATTTATTTTGTTGTGTCAACCAAATTTTAAACTCTCTTTCATATTTTTGAATTTGCAATTGTTGATCATTATTTTGCTTGATTCATGTTGTTCCATTCATAGTAAGATTGCCTAAGATAACTTATGGAAGCCAATCCCTTTCATTTATGTCAAGAATAAGTGCTTGATGGCCATTCCATCCTTTGCTTCTAATTCCTTTGCCATGAGTCCCTGGGCTTTGGGCATTGTGCATTTGGGATCTCCAAATATTGTTGGAAGATGACTTTATTCCTAGCCAACCATATCTTCCAACATATGTATTTGGACAAAGTGTTCCAATCTCTTTTTAGAATTGGTTTATTTGTGAAGGATCCTTTGTATTTTTCATCCTACTGGTGAAACTTATCTCTCCGGTTGTTTAGGGTACTCCATATGGTATCGAGTTTTTTTAAAGCTAAATGCCATACATGTTAGGTAATATTGCATTCCAAAAATAAATGCCCCTGAGATTCACTACTTTCCTTACACAATGCACACCTATAAGGAGAGTTATCCCTCTTTTGCTTGGATTTTCTACTGTGAGGAGTTTGTTTTGTGAATACCCAATAGAAGGATTGATTTGGGTGGAAGAGTTTGAGATAGAATTTGTGAGTGGTATCCTTACTTCATTGAGTAATTAGATTTCCACCAACCATGGGTGTCCATTTCCAATAGATCAGAAGGGACACGATCTTTTATATTGTTTAACAAGACCGATTCCAAATGAGATAGATGAGGGGGAGCCTTGATCATCAATCATATTAAGTGGGAATTAACTATAGAGCAAATCGAAATATAAAAAAGAGTGTTGATTTTCCTTGGGAACACATACAATCTCTTGGAGGGTAGAGTACTTCAATTCATTCAATAAGGGTTTCCCAATGATGTTGTCGCTCCATATGTCTATTGTTTTACCATTTCCTAGTATCCATGTGACTTTGGAATGGATTAATGGAGCTACAAATTTGATTAGGTTCCAGGTATGAGAACCTTTTTATTATTTGGAATACTATCAATGCATCTTTGGCAATTCTTGAGATGTTGCTTTTTATAAGGACCATTTTGCACCATTATGGGTTCCTTGTCATCAATCTCCATGGAATCTTGGGTCTTATTGTATTCAATATACGGGGCTCTCTAATTCCTAACCCGCCATGTTCCAATAGACCAAATGAAAAAAAATCTTGTTTGTCTTGCCCCCTTGCCACAAGAACCCATGGATTCACACACAGTTTGTTTCATATTCCTCATTGGATCTAGCATCACTAACCACTAACAACGAGGAAGAGTTCATATCACTAATTTGATTGCAATTATTCTAATTGGATTGAACCATTGGGCACACCATTGTCAGAATTTCCTTTTTAGTTTGTTTATGATGCTTTGTCATATCATTGTTGTTGGATTTACCAAGGATAGGGACATGCCCCGATATTCGAAGGAAGCTAGGATTCAAGGTAGGGGAAGATTAATATTTTGGTAATGGAATGGAGTAGTTGGGTGCTGTTGTTCCAAGCATATATTTGACTATTGCCATTGTTGTTTTGTGTTAGAAAAACGTAAGAAACAAAATCAAACAACAATAATAATAAAATACGAGACTTATGTGGAAACCTATTATGCATACGTAAAACCACAAGGTAACGACAACTTCAACTTTTTATTATTGCTCAACAAAAAACTTATAATGTTTTTTGTTAAACAATGTTAGAGGCCATTTCCTTTATATATAATACACTAGAGGGTTCCAAAAGGAACCAAAATACATTGGAAGGTTCCAAAAAATTTCACCTCGATGGCCCTACCCCTACACCTTTAGGAAAGGGGGACTGGAAAACCCTCTTGCCCCTGAAAAATACAAAACATGTATCGGGATAATCATGTACCAGTTTATGGGAAAATACCTTATATATGGATATTGATTTCAACTCTTAACATTTTGCCTCCTGAGCCATTTAAGTAATGATCATGAACTATTTGGTATCTTTAAGCTATAATGTTTGACACTCCTCTCGCCAAGAGCATGTCATAAGCATCTGGGGATGGTTTATTCCTCTAACTCCCATGCATATGCTTATCCCTTGCAACTTGCATTTTGTTCTTTCATTTTCCAACTTCATACTGAATGAGTTGGTCATGATTATGTACACATGGGGATTAGGGGGAAACGTTAACAAAGTCCACTGCTACTTTTGAAGAAGTTAGTTGGTCATCCATTCATTAGAGGGGCTATCCAAGGACCCTTATGCATGCTTGGACCCAATTCACAAAACTGTTAATGAGAACTCGTATTTCAATGGAAGAGCCACGAGCAAGAAATGTCGAAGACATTAGCAATATCAATTTTGGCAATCATCCATTTTCTTCGTTGCTCGAATTGTTTGGATGACCTCTCAAACCATTATTATATTGTTGGAAATTTAACTATCTCTTTTGCATGAAGCCTCCCTCACTAGTAGAGATAATCCTAGGGAGAATCTTCTTAGCTCAATTTGTTATTATATTTGTTAAAGTTTTATAAGAAGAATTACAAAGAGATATTAGACGAAATCCAGATAAAGAAGATGGATTTACCTCTTTGGGAATTAGATCCAAACATGAGGAGTTAGTGCTCCCTTCAATTTTATTTTATTTATGAGTGTAATACAACATGTGTGTCGGATCAAGCTTGATGATGTGCCAGTAGGTTCCATAGAAATGAATGGGGAATTTGTTTGGATTGAGGGTTTTATCCGGTGCTAGTCTCCAAATGGCCTTGAGAATTTCATATTCCTCTATTTCTTTTTCAAGACCTTCATGATCAGATGCAGTGATTAAGTGAAGGATGTGTTCTAGCATTAGTTTGGTCGATTCCAAAACTGCTTCTCTATTGTTTGTGTACAAGGTTTAAAAGTGATTTTTGTGGTGCGGTCTTAATTAAGTAAAAATATTGTAGAGTAGTCCCATCTTCTAGCTCGATTTCCTTGACATTATTCCTTTTGGTTATTGCCTTAGCTTGATAACAGAAATATGAGGTGTTTTTGTCCCCATATTGTAGCCAAGTGCTCCAAGATTTGAGGCGCCACATTTATTATTCTGGTCTTTCTGCCTTCTAGATACTGTGATAAAGGGATCTTTCTTTGATTTGTAGTCGCTTTCTTATCTCCATATTTTCCATTTGTATTTGGAGAGTTTCTAGATGGAGTTTCAAATCAATTATTTCTTTGTCCTATTATTCATATGCCTTTGTGGACCATTTCTTTGAGAGTGGATTTAATTGATTTTAGCTTTTGCTTCCATATGTAATGACGGGATTTAGGTATGTATTGATGTCAGACTAAGGAAATAGTTTCCATTACTAAGGTTTCATGTAGCAACAGAGGAGATAATCCAAATGGTAGAGGCCCATAGTTTAAGGGCATAAGTGAAGAGAAATGGGTTTATGGTCAATGATTTATGAGGGAAGAATCCAAGAGGAGACGTTAGATCTAAGAAGGAGTCTATCATTGTGTATGAGAAAGCAATCTAGGCCAAGGTCGATTCATCTATTTGACAAGGTAAATTTTCCTCTTATGAATTTCATATCAACCAAGTTCCAATTTATTATGAGATCTTCCATTTGCTCTCAAAAAATGTCTCTTACAATCATATGTCCTCTTTTTTTCTTTATTGGACAAGACTAGATTAAAACCATATGCTACTATACACTTTTTTTTGTAAAATAAGCCTATCTTTATATTAACACGATATACAAAATACTGTTTTTTTCCTCCATATGTTTGTTAAATTGTCTAAAAGCCATAGTTTTACCAGTCTTATACGGATACCGTACATCCATAATTCCTAAAGCCCCTCCTTCGAGAGGGAAAACAGAGCATACAAGCATTTATTACTAAAGCAAAACAGATAATCAAAAGAGTAAGCTAAACTAAGCCTGCAAGTTGGTTTCTATTATATGCCGATGCTCCAAACGCATGGTTGTCATCTAAGAAACCAAAACAGGAGTGAGCCTAAACACTTGATATAACAACATACCTGAGAATATTTCTAGACGAGCGTTATGGTACAACTAGCATGGTGCTCCCCTATCCCTCATTGTACCGCCATGATTGACTGGATTTTGCACATCCACACCTGAGCCTGGAGCGAAGTAACCCATTGCAGGAAGATACGGAACCCCCAACTCTTTTCCAATGGCATCAATTTTCATATGCAAAAGGCAAGTATTTGCATACAATTCCTTCCATAAATCCATAGGAATGTCATCACCTCCCTCTTTCTCTTCCATTTCAAACATAACTATACTCATTAAACCTTTAATGACCTAGTAAAGGGTGACAATCTTCTCATACAATCAATTTCTTACCCTCGTTGAGCTAGGATCCCAGGTTCAGCTCTCCAAGATGGCTTCGTCAAGTGAAGGCTTGTTCTCCAAAACCTCCCTCCACACCCCATCCTCCAACATTTATAAATCTTCCCTGATAAACAAAGAAATTGAGGTTCTATAATTCCACATGACTTGCATAACACAGGTTTGTTCCCCGCTTGCCCAATGCTTCCTCAGATTCTCACCCTTTTCCAAAATTTTTATTAGTTCCATGATGCTAGCTTCAAAGAACCAATCGATGAATTCGTCTGTTATCCCACTAGTTTGCTTGGTCATCCCTCTCATGCTTTCACCCTTACTCACCATTTCCAAAAACACCCTCCTACCTTTCTTAAATGCCAATCTAGACCAACACTGAGGATTTAATAGGATGGAAGAAGGAATTTCCATAAATTGCGATGTGACCTTCCCATCATGGTGCACTAGGACAACATAATTCCTATTCCTTTCCATAATTACCTGCACCCATATCCACTTGATCACCATACCATCACTCATCATCATGAACTCTCTCAGTTGCTCCCTCGTGTAAAGCCATACATATAAGACCGCCCACACACTTGCTCCCATCATATTGAATGCCCTCCCACCTGCCCTCATAAAGATAGCTCTGTCACCATGCGTCACCCCTCTTTGCATGCCGAGAGAATGACACGTACCCTCATCACCTTAGGACATCCACATATAGGGAACCTACTACTATACACTTATTTGATTCTTTAAATTCCTTTAAATCCTATATAGAATTCCAATATAATTGTTTTTTTGTATACGTTAAAGGCATGCAAATATTCAAGATATTTATATTGTTACATGTTTGTATGTGATGCATCCCTATACATATCCAATGTTGGGTTTGTTGAAGAGATTCAAGATGAAAATGGGAGGAATCCCAAAGGGTGTAAATGCCTCTAGAGGCTTCCATATAGGTCATCGTAATTCCTTTGTAGCATTTCCATACACCTTTTTTTATTTGAAGCATTTCAGATGCTCCAAGTTTGGTCTCCTATAAGAGGATGATGATTGGTTTCTCTAATTTTACTAAGTTTTTTACGATAGCTTCTTTAACCTCGCTACATAATCCTCGACAATCCCAAGAGTTAATATTCAGTATTTGGTGATTGGAGATTTGTGTTCCTCCCTTACATGGGGGCTTGAGTGCCTATAGTTTTTTGTGATGGGATCATGCTTCATGTTCCTAGCTCTTTTTCAAATGTGGTTTGAAGTCCAAGAAGCTCATATTTGTTGGTAACCTCCTCTCATTTCTCCTTAGTGGATTTTCAACCTACTTTTTTAGGTTGCCTTTCCTCCGCTGCTCCATCCTCTTTTTTCATCTTCTTCAAATTGCCTTTGTGCCCTTTTTCTTATGAGAACTCATGAGGGAAATGTGGGTTTGTCTGACATTGGATCTATTTTACTTTGTTGATTGGAATCATCTCCAAAGGTGACAGGGAAGGAATCTATAAAGGAGGTGAATCTTGGAGAAAAAATGGAGGACTCTTTGACAATGTTAGCAACTACCTTAGCAAAGGAGAGTGGTTCATCTTGAGAAAAAATGTCAAAATGATTTGTTAAACGATCATATTTAAGTACCTTTGGGTTAGATCTTGGTGAAATGGTGGATTTCCAAAGAGGGTGCTAATGAGGTTGTAGTTGCAGACGTGATTTTGGGGGGATTAGCTTAGGTTGGACTAATAGATGTTGAATTGGACATTGAAAGAACCAAAGTTTGACCGCTAGGTTTAGATCCCATATTTTTCTTGACAACCTATCATTGTTCAAGTTTGTTAACCTCAACATGCTCTTGATATTGACCTTTTTTGCAGCTCTTTGCAAAATACCCATATTCATGGTAGGTTTTACACTTGATCAGAAGTTGCTCATAGTCTAGTTTATATTAATGCTTCCAATTATCCAAGATGAGGCATATGGCCTCCGATAACCCTTTCTCAAGATCCACTTCCACATAGATTCATGCATACACAAATATGCATTATTTTGGTTTTGATTTATCTATAGTTTATAAGAATATTCCCAATGCTTCTTAAACAATCTCCATTCCAACAATGAAGAGGGAGATGCAATAATCTTACCCATACTAGGACTATTGAAGGAACATCCAACTCTAGATTGAAATATGGAGTCTGTCGATTCAAGTGCATTCCCTAGGAAGTAAAGAAGTAGGGTGTGTTTATGAAAACAAGATCATAACCTTCTCTAGTTTAAAATAAGAAGACATACAACTCTCAACCACATAAGTAATGGGTGATATTGACTTTGATAAGGACTTACCAATTCTTTTGGATCGAAGAAGTCATTGAGCAAGAAAATGGCCATATTCCCATTAATTATTTAATCAACCCTCTTTGAGTTAGGGCCAATGCCATGTGCCTTGAAGATGATATTGATAGAGGTACCTTAGAACATTGTCCAACTTCTTAACAAAGTGCATGCATTAAGGGTGAGCAATTTTTTTTTACAATATTTAAAGATCATATCTTAGAAGGCCTCGACCTTCACATCTGGAGGGGGTTGGATCCCCCTCTAGGGTCTAAATCCATACACCATGGAGGGTGAATGATTAGGATTAAAGAGTAGGGGCATTGATTAAGATCATGGACTTTGGGGAGTAAGCATTTGATACATGAACCTTTTCTACATTACTACAAGTTTTAGTTTTTGGTTGTGATTATGTAATATCCCTCTTGACCCCTACCTTGTTGTAATCAAAATGTAAAGTTGTAAAGATGTATTAGTTCCTAGCGAGGAGCTCAAGGCCAAGGCCCCGTTATTGAACATTGTAAGCATTGTTATGATTTTCTAAGTCGAATCATGCCACAATTAAAGCATGGAGATGTATGATGCAAATTAGAAATGGAAAAATAAGAAAAGTAGACCTAGGATACTGAAGTGCATTGCAACAAAATGATAGGCAATGGAAGCCACTAGGGGGCAAAGATTGATGTCTAAGAAGCCATGAGAATCAAGCTACTCATGACAATTATCATCTTGGTGCCTCAAACATTGGAATAAAAGTGAAACATTGATGTTCACTTGATGGCCTAAAACTTATAGGTTGAAGTGAGTTAATGTTAGTCTTGAATAGAGTGGTGAATGAGTTACTACTAGCTAGCAAACAAATAACAAGCTTCTACGATCTATTAATGTAAATCTAATTATCACTTTTTTCCAAGGAAAAAAATCACTTTATTCTTATTGGATAAACATGAGTTGCCCTCTACGAGCATATATTACAGTACATCAAGATCACCACAAAATTTCTTACATTATGGGCTTCTTTAGTCATAGAAAATGGATCCTTTAGTCCTGCTTGCTTGTTACCCAAATAGCCTTACAGGCATACATATTGATTCACTGTTTGGTTATTTCAATTTCTTTCACCTCCATTAAGTCTCGAGGGAGAGCAAGAGCCATTTTAGGAGCTTGTCAGCTTCATAATTTAGCTCTCTGTAAATATGGTCAAAAGTTATTGACTCAAAAGCTGTCATTTGTTCTCTTAATGTTTTCAGCAGATGTGGAGCATTTATCTGTATTTTTCCGTTTTCCCAATCTATTGTCATCTTTGAGTCCCCGAAGAGTTGTAAATTCTGAACTTGTTTTTCCAGTGCCAATCGGAGGATTGACCATAGTAAAGCTAATTATCACTATAAGCCTAAGTGGAACTAAATGATTATTAATGCAAATGCCTAATATTATTATTACAAATACATAATTATTATCATGAGTTTAGCTCCTAGGCATTGCTAATAATGCATCATTGGCGTGAAATGCGAAATAAGCTATTTATAAGCTAAACGAGCTATTAATAGTCATTATTATGACGACTTATCTCAATATGAGCCACTATTTGTACAAAATGATCATATTACACACGCACACCCAGGCATGCACACACATGTATGTATAATTAAAATGGAAAATATTATAATACATACAAATATGTGTAAAAGCATGAATATTATGAATTATTAATATTATGAACTTTACAACCCATTAAAGAATCTTTTAATAGGAGTTTAATATCATGAGTTTTGAATTATTATTTTTTAAGTAAGTATCTATGGGGGATTTGAACTCGAAGCCTTCCATTTACAACTTCTCATATCAATTACTCATTACTAATTATTTTAACTAATTATTCTAACCCTCGTGGAATATAATAAACTTTGAAAAATATTAAATAGTTATTATTAAATATACACAGCTCATGGATACTATTATTTTGCATTAAACAATTATTGATTGAATAGCTATTTACGTATATATTATATATTTTGAAGGATATATTATATACATATTGTGACACTGATGTAGTGGAATGATAAAAAATGAGAATATCGTCATAGCAAAAGATGACGAGAAAAAACGTTTTGTGGAGGAGACACGTACGTAATTTGTTTTATCCCATAAATATTACACACTTTAGTTAATGAAAACACCACCAACTTATGTGCAGTAAGAAGGAGTCAGATCTCCATGTTTTAGTAATAAATATTTGTTTAATTACTGTGATAAAGGATTTTTTTTTGGGATAAAGAAGGCCTAACCTTAAGTTGTTTGTTTGTTTTTTTTCCATACAAAATTTTTATAGCTTTTTTAATATAAAACTATATTGTTCATATTACATGTGTTTACATACATATAATTTAAAACAACCCAATTGACATGTCAGTCAAAATATTATGAACAAAATCTTATGCAAAAATACAGGTAGTTGATAGATCCTTTAAATGATCAAAATCGACTTCTGCCCAAATAGTTCATGGTACCGCAGGTATTCTCCCATTTGTCCATAAATCCGATTGGCAATAAAATACCTTTGTTGGAGTGCAAATCCACCTCTACATTCCCGAAATATATGGGAGAAGGAAATCCGCTGGAGAAGTGTACTGAACCTGTCAATTTCCTCATAGAGAGGACGTAAGAAAATATTCCAATGAAGCTTGCCAAATTTTAGACAATCGATAACTAACTTTGAATCTCCAAAAAATTGGATATGAAGGTTCCCGATAGAATGAGAGAGAGACATGAGAAGTTTAATGGTTGCGAATTAAGATGAATTGTTCATAATGTCTCCAAGACCTGTAACAAAGTGGATAGTATGGGAACCTGAGAGGTGAAGAATCCCACCAACACCACTAGTTTATGGCCTAGCCTGAGAGGCACCATCCACGAAATCCCGAGGGAAGGATTCATCAAAAAGAGGATCTGATATAGTACAAGTGGGTTTGGAAGAGAAATCCCGAGGGAAATATTTGTAAATGCCAAAGCTTTTGCTAGCAAAAACCTGAGCAGGAGTAAGAACACCATCAAAGATCGCCTTGTTCATGGCGGGCCAAGCGCCCCAAAAATGAAAGTCGGGAGAGCAGAATAATGAAGGTAGAATTTGCTATTAGTCCATGAGAGCCACACTTGTTGAAGATTGATTCCACTCCGGACTAAGTCAACAACTACAGGTAAGGAAAGATGGCTCCACATATCACGCGTAAAAGGACATGTGATGAAGAGGTGGGCAGTATTTTCTACAACCAAAGTGCATAAGGGGCATCTGCTAGGCCCGATTTTGAACCCGTGGTCCAATACATCCTACACAAGAAATTTACCTTCAAGTGCAAGCCAAAGGAAGATCTTGTTTTTAAGTGGACAAAGACGTTTCCATATGTTCCTACACCACCAATCCATAGGGGGGTCGTCTTCCTCCTCTCTGAGTGCCAAATATCCCAGCTTGGGAGAGTAGGATCCTCCTTTGGAATTCTTAACCCAAAGCAGATCATCTGCCTTGTTGGTAAGAAAAACATTGCAATCCGATAGAGACTGAATATATTTGTCCCAAATAAGTCTATCCTTACTAGATAGATCAAGTTCATCAGTCGATAACCAAATTTGTTTGAAAAGAGTATTTATTCCTTGGTTTTGAATCTCATGCAGATGGATGATATCGAGATCGATCATGGATATTGTCATTTCATCTGAAAAATGAACAAATTGAGAGCATCCAATCCACGGATCTTGCTTGATCCGAATATTTTTGTCGTTGCCAACTTTCCAAGCTATCCAACCTCCAATCATATCAAATGACTTAATGATCGCCTTCCATATGTTAGAGATGTTCTTGGATGACTTATCTTTGGCATAGATCCATTCATCAATTGAAAGGGGAGAGATATATTTTTTACAGATAACACAGTTCCATAGACCTGCCCCTTTTATAATTTTCCTTGAGTATTTGGTAGCTAGGGCCTTCACAAAACAAGCAAGGTCTTTGATACCTCATCCACACTGTGATTTGGGATGGGAGATCCTGTGCCACAAAATCCAGGAGAGAGCATGTTCTTTATCATGTCCACCCCACATAAAAAATTTACAGAGCTTCCAAATCCATTGAAGAATGCTTGTAGGGAAGAAGGATAACGAAATCCATAAGACAGGTACGGCCTCAAGTATCGAGTTAATCATGACAAGACGACCCTCGCGGGAGATCCATTTGTTGCACCAGATATTGAGCCTTTTTTCAATGCGCATCATCAAACCAAGCCCAATCTTTGCAAGAATACTCATTGGGCTTGATGAGGAAGCCTAAGTATTTGAGGCCTAGAGCAATGTTGATAGAGGTATAGTCGAGTTTGGCAGAATTCCATGCTTCCACCACAGGTTTCAGATTCATAAAATACATTGAAGATTTCGAGCTATTGCATACCATAGCAGCGCCTGAACAAAAAATCCTCAATATAGATTTGAATATAGGAGCATCCCTGTGGGATCCATCTGTGAAAAACAACATATTGTCAATGAAAAAAAAGTGAGAAGCATAGACATTACCATCAAATCAAAATCCCTTGAAGGCTCCAATAGATGCAACACAAGCTTAAAGAGTCGAGAGCCTTTCATTTTTATTTGATGAGAACCACATTTAAAAAAAATATATAAAGCTTATCATTATAAGCCAAGTTTAAATGAATAATAACTAAACCTTATATTTTTGGATGTTAGGAGAGGACTTGAGTTTGAATATTAAAAAAAAATGTTAATATTTTTTTCTAGTAGATTTTTCTCAAGTTTGGGGGCGACTTCTCGACTCAAAGACTATACGCCAAATAGAAAGCCTACCATTGAGGGGAACATTGCAACCATGCCTTTAGTTTTTAGGTACTTTTGTATTCATCTTTATTATTTTGATTATTATTGGATTGTATTTTTCATTACAAATGTGGAAAAGCTACCTATTTCATTATATGAATCATGCTCATTCATGGTTAGTAATGATGGAAAAAAGATGAATGTGTTGTTATAAATGACAATACATCATTTATGTGGTAAAATACTTATATTAATTATAGGCAATGCGTAACACACATTTGAAACAATGCCTTAAGATTATAGTGAAGGAATGATGAGTTAGTTTGTGAATTAACAAGGGGAGTTGTTAAAGGTAGTAAGTCTCTGTCTTTAGAAATTGAATTTCTATTGAATAGTCACATGTTTTTAGAAATAGAAGATTTATATAATAGTTAATTGTAATTGCATTTTTATTTAGCTTTGAGCGTTCTAAGATCTTCAGTCTTAGGTTGATATATGTTAAAGGCTAATATTGCATTCTTGTGAAACATTATCATGTCAGCGCTAACAATTTCTCTCCTGTTCATTTTGACACCAAGGACGCTATGATCCCCTGGTGGGAAGTTTGAGAGCATTTAAATTGTACTTTGTTGATAACATTTCATTAAATTAATAATTAAAAAATGTTATAAAATACATTATTATACGAATACTATTTACTGCCCTCATTGTGCTATACCAATTGAAATCTCCATTGGATCTCCCTTTTTGTCGACAAGTGACTGAAGAATTAATAATATGTTTAGAAGGCGTGCTTCGAACTATGAAATCTCCATCGGATCTCCCTTTTTGTTTTGAGGAGACACAACATTGTGCAGTCTTAAAGGCATCAACAAATCATATCTAAGCAACACTCGCAGGCCTCGAAACAACAACAACAACACAAGGTGAAGAGACTGCAAAATAGAATACACATTCCAGATCAAACAACAGATCTACATGACCTAAATCAGAATCAAAGTAAAAACAATTATTTATATTAATATATGATCTACGAACCAGGTATACAAACAACCTTTTTCCTCATTGCGCCGCCTGAATAGTACGATATTTGTTGAACAGTTGGAGCATCCATCTTGACCTAAAATTACAATAAACAGGAACTATACAGAAACGTAAAAATAGAACAATAATTCAGAATTGCAAAACATCATCCTCCTTTCTTGAATATGTCGATTAATTTCGATGCGATGCTACAAAGAGAATCAAAATCATCGGAAAACACGTTGGGCATGGTGCCAAGCCACACGTGTGATAATCAGGTCATGCGTTCGTTGAGACCAACATAAAATTTTCAAGTTATGTGTTCGGTGAAGCCGAGCATAGAATTTTCATAAAAATCATAGCGTTTGTTAGTTTGTTGCTCCATCATAAACTCATGAACTTAGAACATGAGTCACTACAGGCTAGACCCAACTGATTGATATAAAGCTTGAATGGTGCTCGGAAAAATGAGTTAATTTGAGTATGGCAATCTTCTGATAATTATGTTTTGAACCATCCTTGCATACATTATTATGTGTGAGAACCTTGGATTTGTTTGTTTCAACGTTCCCATGAGTCCAATTGAAATCGGTAGGATTCAAAAGAACTGGATTCTATATAAATCTTGAACTATACAATGGATTTCGAATGAGTTGTTAGTCAGCGTTGTGGCACTCATTTTATGGTTTCCTTTGCAAGAATACCAGAGACCATAAAAATGGTCCAAGGAAAAGGAAGAGTTATGACGAGCATTAATTGACAGAGCTTATACATGCCTACCTTGGAACACATGAGGTAGAACATAAAATTACAGCTTGACTTTCTTGAATAAATCCGACGGCACCATGGGTGGGCCTTCAGCCTTACAATTTATAAATGAAGAATACAGGGTTCCACATGCTGAATGAGTAATAGTATCCACAAGATCACAAGATCAATGTATCTGCCATTCAATACTCACCTACCAATCATTCCATTCGTCCAACAGATATGTTGTTGAAAACGTGGTGTCACTGTTATGTTTTTGCTTTTCTTGGCGTCCTTAACTTTTACAAATTAAAAAAAAATTAAAAAAAGAGAGGGTGATTTCAAAGCAGTTGGACTATATCATGCAATGAACTTTGATATCGTAACCTAATGTCTCGAGGCTATATTAGATTGATTCCTTAACATTTATGGGTATTCAAAATTTTTGTAATAACTACAAAATTCGTAAAAATTTAAAATTTTTCATGTAACATAAAACATCAAGTGTCATTGTCAATGAACCATTAACTGTTAGTGGATATTTAAACAGTTTTAAAAGAATAACAAAGAACACTTCTTTTATTTGGTTCTGTATAACTTATTGGTTTATTTTAAATACTATGTTAGTACTGTAAAACATAACAGTTGTATTTTTCAGAAAGTAGAAAAGAATTATGCATCTTAACTAATGTTAAGTGTGTAGTTGTCTTTTTCTGTCAAGTAGGGAGAACTCTTAGGTGTGAACGGGGCTTACTTAGCTTACAACTAACACAATGGAATTGATGGTTCTTTTACAAGTTCTAATAGGTAAGCATCGTGTTCTAGTAAAAATATCCAAATCAAGAAAGATACTTCACTAGCATAAGATAAAATTCCTAGTATTTTAAAATGTTTATTTGCAGCTTGACCTTGTAAGAGGTAACGCTGATATTGCTAAAATCGTCAAATTGCATAATGATGATAAAACAAAACTGTGTAAGGATGGTTTAGATACATATTCAGTTTACTACCAAAATGGAGCCAAATAAGTCATCAAGTAGTGTTCAACTAAATGCTTAGATTCTTCAAAATGAGTTGACTGAGAACTTCTTTAAAGGATGCTCCTACTTTTGCTCATAAGTATTTATGATCTAAGGTTTTTGTAAGGAAAATAAATGTTTTGCTTGTAACTGCCTAAATTTACGTATCTGTCGTAATAGCAGTTGGAGTTTTGGTTCTACTCATACTCAAATGAATTCTTATGTAAATGAAAATACTCTATGATGTTAAACAATTACTTAATTTACTTGTTTATAAAGCTTAGTTTTCTATGAGCTCTTTTTTTTTCAATTATGTCATCATACTTGTTTAAAAGTATTACAAAAATTTACCCTTACTCCAGGGTTTCTATAAATAGGTGTTTTCTTAATAGATAGATTATCTATTTTAATCTCTTAAATTGCTTTCTCCACAATCAGTCATTGATTTACAATTGAGACTCATATCAAAGAGTAGATAGGTTGCACCTACTTGATTTCCCAACTACGCATTATGTGCAGAAATTGGTCCAAGCTTTCATTTATATTTAAATGAGTTCAACTTCAAACTTTAGAATTCCACTTTAGTAATCTTTATATTTGTTGTCTTTTACCTCATTCCCTAGTGTACCCACCTAGCTATAACTACACTGTCAAATACAATTGTTATAAATTGTAATTCCCTTGAGATATTGTTGCTATCGTAATTACTAGAGAAGATCTTGTAATTAGTGTGCTATATTATGCAAATTACTCTCAATATACAAGATTTATGTGAATCACTTTTAGGGATGAGTAAATTGTTTCTTCCAATAATGTTTTACTATTATGAATATAGTTATTTTATTTGTATCCTACAAACATAGTTATAAAGTGATTATTCTAACTTGTCTAGTAGACAAAAACAAATAAAACGAACAACCATTTTATTTATCCTATGGTTTTTAAACTAGGTAGTGATACGACCAAGTGTAAAAACATTATTAACAATGATGAAATATCACTGAATTGTTTATTTGACTTGCTACCCAATTGATTGCTGCAGATTGAAACTCAACTATGGTTTCAAACCCAAGAGTGTGAAATTAATGGGGACACATGGAGGTGATTTAGCAATTAGGTTATCTTGACTTATGAAACTGTCCTAACCCTATTTTCGCATTGTGAGGGTTTTCTTCAGTTGTGGAGTGGCCAAGCTGAGAGCTCGTGGCCACCATGGTTCTGTGTTAACCTTGTAAGCACCGTCCTCCATACATCTGCGAGCTAGTGTAGAGTGAAATTATACCGTGGTTTGAGAGGCTTGTTGACTACTGAGGACGCACTTGTGCGTTGAGGCTGGTTTCAGCGCCGACTTGAGAAACTGTGGGTGATTGTTGATAGAACACGGTGGACAAAAGTTTTTAAGAGAGGATTTGCTTTTGCCTCTTGTTGGTTTACTCCCTTTGCGTGGTGTTCATTCCCTTCAAATCATGGTTCAGGGTTTCCCTGCACTCTGCGCATACACTGTTCCCGAGCTTACTTTCTCAAAGATGCCTTCGAGCTGGGCTCAAGTGGCTTCCACAACTTCACCACTATGAGCTTTACTAGGTAAAAGGTCTGAAAATGCTTATAGTTTATTTAATTACAGAATTTTAATTACGTTTTTTAAGAAATACTAACAATAATATGTTGTGCAGGTCTCTCCATGCTTGGATTTGAAGCTGGATACTAAACTTCCCTCAGTATTCAGCAACGCATTCACTTGGTAAGCCTCGGTGACATCTGAGGGCTTTCCTTGCACTTAAAAATTATGGTGGAAGGAATAGGAGCACTGCCACGATGTTTGATGGCTCGACCATAGATAAAAATTATGTTATTGCTCTTTGTTTTTATAAAATATTAAAGCCCTAGAGGCTGTTGTTTGGAAAAGTTAAGGCTATTGCAGCCGCAACGTAATGGTTTTGTTGAGCCTTCAGGGCCTGGAAAGATGTAAATGATATTTGAATTTAATACTTGGCTCTAAGACGTGACAATATTGTCCTACCACTGGGTGGTTTCTTGAAGATTCAAGTTGGTCTTTACAGAAATAGATATGACAATACTTTTATTATTTCTTTAACTAGATGAAGGGTTTTCATTGCTGTAATTTATAGTTGTAATGTTTTTGGTTTTTACGACTTCTATTTAGACTTGAAAAAGTCATTTTGGCAGGCTTTAAAGCATTGGCAGCTAATATAAAAGGCCAATATACTTGTTTAAATTTGTTACAACTTAGTGTTGTTTACAACATTATTTTAATTTAGGTTTAAATTTAGGTGTAAAAGGTTTATGGTAAATTTGTTATTTACTTTGTACAGTATTACTAGACAAACAAGATATTTTGTTTCTCTTTAAAGATATAATTGAATAATCTATAGCTCTGAAATTATTTTGTTTTTAGTAATAATCTTAACTCTGTAATTATTTTGCTTTAAGTAAAATTATTTATTGTTGTTATTAAAATTGGAAAAGCTCTGTTAGGTTTTTGTATTATGAAATAAAATGTATAAATTATTTACTAGGGAAGAATCCTATCTCTTGCAAATCCTAGATGTTTCTTTGAGGGTTGCAGTATTAATACCTATTCTTACAGTAAACCTAGTTTAATTATAAGCCTGAATAGATAGTTAAGTAATCTAAGATATTAAAAACTAGGTTAAACCCTAAGTAGATATTTCACTGTTCTTATACTTATTTATTTAAAATTTATTTGATGAATTTATATTATGTGTTTCTACTGATTTTAGTTTTATAAATATTATACTTACTGGTGTTTATTATATAAATTTATTCTTTCATGTGACTAGATATTGTAGATTCTTTCAATAGACAGTACAAGTGCAGCTATATTTCTGTAAATAACTTACATAAAATTATAGAAGTAAATATTCACATCTGCATTCAGAGTTAATGAAAATCTACTTATCTAAACTAAGCATACTTGCTGTACTAGAGTACTGCCTTGTAAAAGGCGTGGAAAAATACAGTTTGGTAATTTTTCTATCCATCTTTTACTTAGCAATATCTCTACCGTTTAATCATAATCTACTAATTACTATCTTTCTCAATAAAACAAATGTTCTTTCTTCTTCATTAACCATTGTAAAATATCAATATACTAATATTGATAAACTCTTAATCCTTTTTTGAAACAGTAGATAAAATAATAATTAAACCTAAACAAGTAGAACCTGTCAAATAGATGAGGTGACAACAACTTAAGGAGGTTGTTCCTCCCAACCAACTCCTGGAGAAAAGCTTAGTCTGCAATTTCTCAGGACCCTCGAGCCTATCTCCTGGTCCTCTTGGTAGAATACTGGGTGAGAGATGAAATCTTGAGATCCTCTGCAACTCTACTGAATATTTAGCAGTAACTCAACCCTGCTTACAATAGTAAGAACTTCAGCTTAGAATAGATACACAAGTTCAATCTTCAACACTTATCCCCTCAAACTCACTTCAATTAGTCCCCTCCATCGAATTTCTCATGTGCACTTCAATCACTCAAAATGATCACAAATCCAGAATGAGCAGCCTCAGTTGTCTTCAATGGGAAGTTTTATATCAATGCCTAGGTCTTCTGGGTCATTTTTTACTTAATGAGACACATGCTCCTATTCCACTTTCTTGGGGAATCATGACCACAAATATAGGGAAGTTGCCACCTGCAATAGTTAGAAGTAGTTTGAGGATGCTGCCACTTGTTAGTATACTCTCAACCCAGTCTCCTCCACCAAGTGGCCAATAAACACTCTTTTAACAGCTTCCCTAAGCCGTTGTCTCATCTTTTATTTATTTATTAATAAAATATTCTGCAATACATGAAATTATCCTTGACCCCACTTGGTCATTAATTACAAACTTTATCATAAAATATAACATAATGTTCCTCAATAACATAAAATTGTTTTGCAAATTTGGGGCATGTGACAATTTTAATGTTTTTCAGATAACTTTCATTACATGCCACTTGTTAAGCAGTTTATCACTGGTAGCATGGAGTACATGTGTCCATGGTCTCTTTCATAAGAGGACAGTCGGTTAATTAGGAAGACAAAAGGAAAAGCAAGTGTCTTCATTGTCTCGTCTATCAACATTTGTAACTTGGAACTGAAAAGGAAAAGTAGGTGGCTTTCACAATATCGATCATCAATATTTGTAACTCGACAGGGAATCGTATTTGGCTGGCCAAGGTAATCAAACAAGCATGTCGATCCAATCTAAACAAGGCACATGGTGTGAATTATTATGATGAGCTTATTGCAAACGAAGGAGCAACTGAGTCGAAAGTTGTCAACAAGATAATATAAAACTTAGCTTTGATATTACTCACGAATTCATACATAATTCAACCTAGGTTTCACATTTTTATTTCTCTATGTAATGGCTGCCTTCTAAATTGGATTTGCCTTTAGCGTTTGGGGCGATTAGCAATAAGGATACGGAGTGAGTGCAGGGCATGAGAATTAGCAATAAAGAGATGCAATTATAATTAAAAAGAATGCTTGATTTTGCAGTGCCCATAGAGCTGTGCTTGGAGCGTCCTTTGTTCAGAGGCGCCATTGCCTGTACATTCCCCCAGCGTTTTCAGGTATGCTATGTATAGATAGTTATCTGTTAAAGCAGGTAGGTCATCAGGTAAGTTAAAACTAAGAAACTACCTTAGAAACGGAGAAATTGAGTTCCAATTATTGAGAATGTCAAGTATTATAAAATAGGTTTGTAAAAGACTAAAACCGACAGTAGTCTGGCTATTTTTTTTTTAATTTGAAAAATGAGAAACACCAACCAAGCTCTACTACCTAGATAGAGTCCATGCCAGGGTTAGATCCTCTTTAGCATGGATAACTGGAAGTCATGGCAGCGAGCCCGGGAGCATGGAAACCTGTATTCCCTCCCTCTCTTCTTGGTCCCATGATCAACTCATATGCAAAATTTTGTGCCCCTTCACTGTAAATGTATTTATGAATTTTTTTTATTTAATCAACAAATAATAATAACAACCATATCTATTCAATCCATCTTAACAATTGCTATCACTCAACAATTTCAGCAGTTCAAATATAACTCAAAAAGGAGAAACAAGCAAAACAATGACAAAACACACAAATGCAAATGCTCAAATGAATAGTTTAAAAGATCTGAACCAGTTCAATGAAAATAGATAACCAGTCATTGCTAGCCGGTATAGTATGTCCCAGATCATCAGGTGCCACATCCTATTGACTGTTTATGAATGTGAGATCATGTATGATAGTTAACGTGTATAGAAAGTAAATAATTTGTCTTAATTTTTAATGAAGTCGGTTTGTTCTGGATATTGGTGTATTTCTCTTCCAGCAGCAATTAAGAATTTCTGTTGTTATTATTAATTCATAGCGTATGGCAGCTATCAGTTTGGTATCCAGGACACTCTAGTTTTTTATTACAAGACATATGGTAGTTGCTTTAATTTGGAAATGGCTTATATCTACAATGACCTGGAGTTATGAATCTAATCACATTTTTTGAATTCATTTGTCATTGTATCATCAATAATCCTCAATTGATTACGAATTTTTCTTCTTCTTCTAAAGGTGGCCGCTGGTGTTGTTCCTATTCAACTCTCAGCTATAATCCCATAATCCTATTACTATGACCTTGTTTATGTTCTTACAATGACTTTTTGTTTCTGTTCTCAATAGTTTGTGAAGCCTTATGACTGTAAACAGCGTGTCAGCTATACTATCTTCACTCAGTGTTGATGTTTATTTTTTCACTGGTTTTTTAATTTTCCATTGATATTTTTGTTCAATTTGCAGAAAGAACATATTCATTTAAGGTAATTTTGAATAGGCATAAATCCGATATTGGTCAATGACCATAGGTTCAAAAGTGGCCAAAGGCCAAAAGAGAGCCTAGAATCCACGAGAGTTAATCTGCAGGCCTAATTTTTAGGTTTCATACTTCTATTTCTTTCTCTTTGATAATTTGCAGACCTAAGCAATGAATTCTTGAAGGCTTGCGCTACTATAGGATTTCAACAAGCCTAGGATGTTAAAGAAAAGAAATTTGATAAAAATGCAGTGGTGTCCTTCTAGGAAATAAAGGCTTGTGAAAGAAATGTGCACTTTAATGATTTATATGAAAACTATCAACTTAATAAAATTTCAATTGCATACTTGAGCTGACACTATCGACGAAAACTTAACTTTTCTTGCTGACACTCGTTATCAGAAGATCCTTCGATTTTTGCCGACGGTGTCAAGGAAACTTTGGGTTTACAGCTGACGTGTTCGAGAAAACTTAGAATTCGTTGCCAACATCTTTTCATCGGAACTCTTTTGTGAGTTTTGTTGATGGTCTTTTTTTAGAAACGTTTGACGAGTTCCCATCGTTGGTGTTGGCGAAACTCAGACTTTTGAACCGACACTATCACGGGCAACTCAAAATTTTACACTGATGTATCGGTAAACTTTGGGAAAAGCTTCGGACGGTTTTTTAAGTTGGGTGCCGAAACGACATTTTGTTCGCACGACATTTATTACTCCAATGACCACATTTACTGTTGTTTAAACATTTTTTTATATATAATGCAGTTGGTTTTACAGTTTGTTACTACAACTCCATTTTGGACGCATCCAATCAACATTTCCAGTTGGAGCTTTCGAATTATCTCAGTCGTACCCACACCTACAGTTGCTAGGTAGGCCCTAAAAACTTATCTTTAAACTTATGTTGTTATAAAATCTTGAAGGAACTGCTTTTTTAGGGGGTTTAGGATTACGGTGATAGGGTTTTTGTTGTCCGCGAACTTGTTTCAAAAGCCAACCCCAGCCTGTAGATTCTTCCCAAGTTTGTTCAAGGAAACCCTTGACTACACTGAGCGTTTTCCCATCTTGCTAGCTTGATCGTGAAGGGTTTTGTATCCACCTTTACTGCTTCGTTTGATTTTGTCTTTCAAGCCATAGATATGGGTCTGTCAAACCTCTGGGGTTTTATTGATAAAGTTACAGCGGGACGAAAGTTTCACCAACTACGCCTTGTTTGGTTTATTTTTGTATGTAGTGACAGAGGAACCCTTGGCAAATGTTGATTTCAAGTGCTGCTGCATGTTAAATCATAGGGTCAGGGTTTCATTGCAAGTGGTGTTTCCCTCCTTAGGGCTATTTTTTTCAAGTAATGGGGTTTTCCCTGGTTTTTAGGTGCAAACTAGGGTTTCCAGTTTCCCCAAGGTGCCCTCGGTTTCGAGTCACAAAGCCTTTGCCACTTTTTTGCTAGTTGTTTTCCTACTCTTTGGAAGTCAAGTAAATAAGTCTCAACGTTTTAATGTTTAAAGCCAAATGAATAAAGAGCATAAATAAGCTTGGTAAACTTTGTAAACAAAATCCCAAGGCAGCTAAATGTTTAGGCTTTAAAACTAGTCGAATTCGATTATCCTCCTGTATCTTAACCTGATTAGAAGCACACAATGAATGTATTAGAACAGTGATGCAACTCCCAAAACAACATTTATACCTGCATTGATGAGTTTCATTTTAGTTTGCCAAACATAAACCCTTGTTGTAAGTAAAAAAAAAGGCTAGACAATCTTTGGGAGAGTCTACCTCATTATGTTACCTTTGAACAACCTATGATGAACTGGTAAATATATCTCTGTTCTCCTATATCATAATAAACACTAGCTGCCATCTTACTATTTTAAAGAAACAATGATTTGTTTTTTTTTTAACATTGATATCTTAGCTTCTCATTTTAGTTATTTCATGTTGATGAAAATGCATGTTGCTCTAACTGAGACATTTATTGTTGTGATCATGCTACAGTTTTAGTCCGCACATCACAACATGCCGAAGAAGGGTGGAAAGGAGAAGGCCAAGGTAATCGAAGATGATTCAAACATGGAGGTTATTCCCATAATGGAGATCGTTTATGAAGACACGAAGGCTGTCACAGGAGTTGAACAAGAGTTTCAGTGGGGTCAAATATATCATATGATCAAAGACCAGAATGTCCCTAATGAAGGCCTGGAAGATATACCTTTGTATGAAAACATAATAAAATCAGGTATCACGAAGGCAACCACGTGCCCATAACTCTTCCCATGTGCCTAGGTAATTGGATGGATCCTACCTCGAACAGACTCAAACACTATGATTATTTCCAACATAGAAGGACAAGCCTTTGCTTCCTTCACCCATGCATATATAACCAAGGCTTGCAAACTACCCACTCCATAGACTATGATGACGGATGACTAGGTGAAAAGTGTGAATTTAGACGTCTTTGAATGTGCTAAGTGGATGATGGTAGCAGGAAAGCAACTACGCAAGAAATCCACTGACGAGTATGATACTGCAAGTTTACGCACCCCCTACGGGATCATAGCCCTAATGCTAAACATAATATTTGGCTGGGTGATGGTAAATTCTACAAAATAAGTTGGATCCCATTGATATACCATGTGGCTATGCAAGGCACCATTTTTAACTGGGCAGATATTGTATCAAGCAGCTTGTCGTCATGTATAGCTGCTGCACAAGGAGGCCTTACTCAAAGAAATAAATAGTTTTACATGGGATCTTATTTGAATGATTGCATTTTATGCTTACACCAATTCCCAAAGCTCAATTGTACTTGGAATTACACCAAGACCCCCATCTACGATGCCTATCAAATTCTTTGGGCACACAAGTACTTTAGCTTCTACAAGCTCATCTGCGAAGAATTTCTGATGCCATTGTTTGAGCTAGTTTTCCTCAAAGAGTGCAATTGCATGTCTGAAGGTGTAATGGAGATCATATGTGAATATGGGGACTACTATTTCTCTAAGGAGGGTACTTACCTAAGGATGTATGGAGGATCTCGAGCTCCATCGTTGTTGCCTAGATACACCACAAAGTATGTAGTCCATAAGGAGGTAGTGAGACAACTGTTCATACATGGATTCAAAAATTTCATGTTCGACATGAAGAAAGGAGTTTTCCCACCACTGCCATTCTGCATTGACAACTATAAATTCACAAGGGTAAAAAGTGCACCAGAATTTGTAAAAAATATGGAAGGTTTCCACTTCGGGGAAAACAGTTTTCACAAAAATGACTCTTTTGACAAGGTTGCAAAACATTGTGTGTTTATAGGAGTTCATTTTGAATACACTCATCATTTTGACAAAGATGAGGTGACATACATGAATGCATGCAACATGATTTCCTTGAGTAAGCGGTTCAAAAAGATGATCAGCACTAGTGGAGGCAAAGGTAGTAGCATCACAACAGAACAATAAAAGCAACAGGAGGAAGCTACTAGGAAATGTGACTAAGATGCCCAAAAGCTACTAGAAGAAGCTGAGAAACAACTAGCCAAAGAGGCTCAAAGGAAAAAAGCAGAAGAAGAAAAACTACAAAATGAAGAGGAGGAAAGACTACAAAAGGAAGAGGAGGAAAGACTACAAAAGGAATCATAAGAAAGAGCGTGAGTAAAAGTTGAGCAAGCAGCTAAAGAGTTGAGAAAGAAGGAGCAAGAAGACAAGGACAGAGAGATTTTGGTCCTAGACACTACCCAAGACAATCTGACAGATCCCCCTTCTTCATCAAGTGGCACAATCACCAGTGGCCACTTTCCTTTCCCTGAACTTGGATTAGTTCCATTCACCCCGTCCAAGCATCATGCAGTGGCATGCTTGGACACGATATTCTTTGACAAGAACAAGAAAACCATTGTTAGAAGATTCAAAAAGAGATTAAAGATCAACAATCAACTTGATGTGGTCACAGTGACCAAGAATACTGTCATGCATGGCACAAATCAAGATCCTCAATTCCTAGCATCTGTAAGCATAGCGACCACACAAGAAAATGTGGATAATGTTGACAAGTTAGTAGGAGATGTTGAACATTATAAGTAAAGAATGCTTAAGATAAAGGAAACTCTGGTCAAAGAGAGAGGAGAAGGACGAGAGTTTAAGAGAAAGCATGAGGCTACAATATCTGAAAAGGAGATTCTCTAAAAAGAGTATCAAGACTTAGAAACATAGAAGGATGCATCGGAGCTTTTGGTTACAATCATGGAATGAGAGAAAAAGGATCTTGAAGACAAGATTTTGGAATTAGAAGCACATAGATATGCAGCAAAGAGACAAACGAAAGAGCTAAGAACCTGGGCAGAAGAGCTAAGAACCTGGGCAAAAGAGCTGGAGGTACAAAATAGAGCACTGGAGACTCGACTTAAGACAACCAATGAAAGGAAGCTTGATATCACTCCCTTCCATGACCAAGCTAGCCTAATTCGAAGGAATATTCATCAAGTACAATTAAAACTCTCAAAAGAAATATATAAGTTCAAGTGGGTAGAGGAAAGGCTGAATGAGATTTCACCAGCATCGCTTGATTTCAGAACAAGGCTATTAAAGGTGGTAGAAAAGGTTTAAGGGCATATGACTTGGGTGGATGCCAATTTAGCATTTCCAGCACACTTGCCTCAAAAAACTACATAAGGTTTGAAGATAGAATTAGTATTCCTAGATTTCGACAACAAATCTTCTTTGAGATTGACCACTGTAGTAAAAAAGATTATGGAAAGATGCGCATAGTTCTACAAGAAAACGCACCTGGTTAATAATAAAATCTAGACATCTCCAACAGTGAATATCAAAGTCTTTCCATACAAAGATCAACATCTGAAGTATCTTCAGGACATGTTGCATGAAGATGAACAAAGCATTCAGAAAATTGAAGGCATTAGTGAAGAACTGGTTAAAACATGGATTCCACAAGCCTTTGTGAGTAATTTTCTCTTGGAAGACCTGTACAGAGTGACCCCACCAAAATTGGCAGAAGTGGAGTCGCAACTGGCACTGCATGAGGTAAATGTAAGACTGTTGGAGCCAGTGGATTACCGAACTATTGCAGAAGAGGCAAATGCGCGGGGAGAGTACATCTCAAGACCGGCTGGGCACTTTATGTAATTTATTATTTTATTTTCCTAGTGCAAGGCACTAGACGACAAATTTTGAAGTCAAAAAGTGAGGGTAGTCAAAGAGCCATTTGTAATAGTAGTATAAATAGGAATAGAGGGGTTCTCACTAGCGCAAGTATGCCGAGTTATTTGTATGAAGAACTACTTTTTCTTTGAAAAAAGAATAACAATTTTTGATGGGGAAGGACTGTAGATGCTTTTACGTGGATTGTATGGAGTGCCAATGTTGAATTACTTCTTATTTAGCTTTCGTGCAACTGTGAGATCATTATGACCTTATGAACTATTTCTGTAATGATGAATGATTTTGCTTTCTATTTGAAATCTTGTGCATATATTGAGTAATGGATGTTTTAACAAAACAAAGCTATCTTTGTTTATTTTTCTGCTGTAACTATGTGTGTGGAATTTTAACAGCTATCTGTAGAATTCAATATGCAACATTATAGAATATTACTCTTTTCTATTTAAATTTTGCTCCCCTCAAGGATATGTTATATTAGTTTAGAATAGACTAGTATACTTTAGATTTCCTTAATTTAGAAGTGATTGAGGGGCAAGAGTGGTAAGACAGAAGGTATAAACTTACGCATCACTTGTGAGGCTCTTGTTCACCATTCACATGCATTTAGTTTAGGCACTTGCATCTCATTCATATAAATAAAATCACATAAATGGTGGACCATGCCGTAACTGGTGAAAGGCTTAAACAATTTGATTCTATGGTATCCAAGCCACTAACCGGACAAGTTCCCTAGACCAAACGATGAATGATCTAGTTGGGATCGCTCATTGGGGAGAATCCCTATGGTTGGTACCTGGTATTTTTCTAGGCATCAACACTATGGTATTTTGTTTTCTCTCCGATGATCATTACTATTGATGCACTTACTTGTAAAAGCTATCGAGCCATAAAGAAGTTGTTATTATTACTAATTAATTATATAGTATAATTTTATTAAAGAGAGATCTAATTGAATGCATGTAGACAACTTTAGAAACCTAATGATTTCATTAGGTCATCAACGAAGAGACCAACATGTTTATCTAGAAATAAATGATGAGAACTTAATTAAGTACCCCTTGCGGTTTTAAAAGAAGGGGTTGATTGCACCCAAGAGGTGCATTCTACAATAGTAGGGGAGAGATGCATAACTCTTTTCGTGCTCATTTTAGAGTTGACATGTGTCCTCTATAAAAAATAATAAAATATTATTAAAAATAACATGTAGGCTTCAATTAAATTTAAATGATTTAGAATTGCATAATAAATTAGATAAGCTTAAACCATAAACATTGGATTACACATTTCCTAACATTTCGACTCTAAAAAAGGGTTTGCACCTTGATAGATTTGAACTCTCTCGGTGCTTGATAGATCCCCTTTTAGATGGATCTATGCTGGTATAAAGATAAATGATCATTCTAATTAATATCTTTAGACCTTATGATGTAAGCAACATAAACATGATTATTGCACATGCACTAGAGAGTGTTCAAATACAATGATAAAACCTATATGTATAGATAGACATGATGTATTTAGTGTGACTCTCTAGTATGCTATAAAGTAGTTATGATATTAATAACTATTGATATTACCAATTCCTTGATAGTTAAATATGATATAGTCTGACCATTCGACGCCCATCGATCCATAAAGCCCCAGCTGAAATGTAGTTATCCATCCTTGAGATGAATCCTGGCTAAAGGGCGACATAGAAATATGATACAATGAAAAATAACCTTTTCCATGCAGATGAAAAATTAGATCTTAAGACAACTAATAGTGGGTAGGGCCGCCAATAATAGGGTCCTCTCCCACTCGGATATAACGACTGCCACCAACAACCTACACTAACCAAGATCCAAAGATTTTAAAGGATTGAAGGATATCGCACCAGATATTTGAGATCCCATGACATGGCTTCTTAAAACTATGAATCCACTGAATCATTGACAAGGATCATATATATTTTTCACGTATAACATAGGACCACAAACGGTTTCCAGAGGTAACCATCCACGTGCTTTTATCCCTCAAAGCAAGCGAGAACAAATTCATGTTTTTAAGGCCCCATCCTCCTTTTGTCACAGGCTGAGCAATGATATCCAACTGCACCAAGTGGTATTTTGTTCTAACTAGTCTTCCAAACCAGATGAAAGCCATAATTTTTCTCCCGATTTCATTAATAATTGATTTTGGAACTTTGCACAAGGAGAACCAATAAATCACCAAGTTTACCAGCATAGAACGAGCTAAGATCAAACGACCCCCAAGAGATAACCACCGTCGACACCAATATTTAATCCGTCTGTCAAACCTTTGCAATAACCACATCCAGTCCCGAGCTTTATATCCATTTGGTTTTATGTAATACCTAAGGTAGCGAGTGCCCCCATCAAAAGGGTAGGACTTAACCTGTAACAAATCTTTGATCTCAAACAAGTCTAGCTTAAAAACATCATTCACCAGGAGCACATACTTCTCAGTGTTGATAGATAGACCATAGGCATTACAAGACTCCCTTATCATATTATAATAAACGTGCTATTATGTAGTAGTATCTGAGTCGAAAATTAAGATATCATCTACGAATTGTAGATGAGATATCGAAAGATTATCACTGATCTTGATGTTGCTAATTTTGCCATTCGCTGTTGCTTTCATAATCATATGCTTGATAACCAGGAGAAAAAGCAGAGGTGACAAAGGGAAACCCTGCGAAAGTCCTCTTTCCGCAAGAAAAAAAATTGTGGGGATGCCATTCACCAGGACAACATATGACACCGTAGTGACACATCCCATGATCCACTTCATTGCCTTGTATGGAAGACCAATTTGTATTAAAATGGGCCTCAAGAATCCCCACGAAAATCTATCATATGCCTTGTTTAAATCTAGTTGCAGAGCACAGGCAGAGGATTTTTTTTTTGTCTTAACACTGTGAAAGACCTCCTGAGCCACCCTAATAGCCTCCAAGATTTGTCTATTCTCTAAAAATCCAAAATATTATGTAGATAAACCTCTGGAAAGAAAGGGCCTCAACCTGTTTGCAATAATCTTCGATATGATTTTATAGACAAAATTGCAAAGTGAAATGGGTCAGAAATCCTCCAGGTCCACAGTGTTAGATTTTTTGGGGATAAAAGCCACAAAAGTAGAGTTAATGGCACCTATGATTAACCCACGAACCCTAGACTCTTCCACCACCATAATCAGGTCCTTACTCATCACCTTGAAGCAATTCAGAAACAATTCCATAGTCCACCCATCCGATCCAGGACTTTTAGAGTGAGCACAGTCCATAATCACCCTTTTTAGTTCAGATAAAGAGATAGGTAAAAAAATCTGTCCACCCTCCTCATTAGAAAATAGCCCAGGATACTCCTTAATGACCTTGATTTGATTACCAACCGAGAAGTTTCCATCTGCACTGCAGTAGGACTTAAAGTGTCAATGAACCACCCGAGAGATTTCCTCTTGATCCTTGACCAACAAACCATCCACATTTTTCAGAGCCCAAATAGAATTTATGTTTCTGCGGTGTTCAGCATAATTGTGGAAAAAATTTATATTCTTATCACCTGCCTCATGCCGTGTAATGAGGATCTCCAGGCGGGCCTTTTCAATTGTGATCTTAAGGATTTGCCCTTTTTCCTGCTCCAGCTTCATAAGCAGATCCAGATCCGTCTATGATAGAACCCCTTTTGAGGAAGAAACATTGATATTGTCGATCTGGTATTCTAAGGCTAACAGAGCCTTCTGATCCAGATCTGATCCACATCCAATTGCTTCTTATCCCATCAAATGTCTGCCTCCTTTAGCTTGCCCAATTTTATAGTTAAAAGATCAATTGGAGAGAAAGAAGATGGATAGGTAGAGTCATTCCACACCCTGCACACCAGATCCATAAAACCTTCCACCCGCAGCTACCCATGGTTAAACTTAAAAGGTTTACACAATATCTTCCCATCAAAATCAAATTGGCAGAAGATGGGATAATGATCCGAGAATTTGTGTTGATCAACCCTTGACCTATATTTTTCCAGTTTATCAATTAGAGACAAGTTGATAAAGAAATGGTCCAACCTCTTACCCACCCCAAACTCACCCACCCTTCCATTGCTCCATGTAGGGCAGATAGGAGCAGGCTCAATGTCCACTAGGTCCTCCTTCTCAAATAAATCCTCAAAATAAGAACTGAGTGGGTCTATTTTTGCACTCGACCCCCAAATTTCACAAGCTAACCAGGTGAAATTCAAGTCTCCCGCAGTTACCAAATTGGGGAGATTTAAAGTTCCCTAAGCTATAATTCTATCCCAAAATAACTCTTTAGATTTGCATGGCCCATATATATTAAGAAAATTGATTTCTTCCTCGAAACCCTAAATATGACTTGATAATAGAATACCTGTAGTCATAGAAAAAGCCTTTAGTTTGGCCTTTTGAGGGTCCCAAGCAACAAGCAGACCCCATGATAAACCTGTAGCGTCCAATGTAGCCACCACCCAGTCCACTTTGATTTTTAAGAAAAAAAAGCTCACTTTCAAACCGGAACCCATGGTCTCTTGGAGGAATACCACATCAAGTTTATCCTTGTCCAAAATTATTTGAAGGGAAAGTTGTTTCTAGAGGCCCCCCACTCCCCAAATATTAATGGATGTACATATCATTTCTTAACCCTTGCTAGGGATTTGATGCCTCTAAGCACCCTTGAGTCAGAAGTGGAGAGTGGAAGAGGGGTAACTGAAAGAATAGTAGCGGCAGGAGGATATGATCCTTTCTTGGATTTCTTCACACTACGTGTTTTAACCAGTGAAAAATATGCTTTTATTCCCCCCAAGATGGCTCCCCGAGGAAATATTTGGGGGGGATTACTATCTAGACATTTTAGAGCAGGGAGATGGTCATATAGAGGATCCGGCTCAGGCAAGGGTAGCCCATTTACAGAAATCCTTGAGTATGTTATTAAGGTTTTTTTTTCATAGTTTTGTAGAGAGTATTGGGAGAGACAGTTGGCCTCAGGGAGGAAGGAGGTTGGGAGGAAGGGGAGGGGGCGGGGTCCTCTTCTGCAATCAACCCATTGCTAACCCTAGTATCAAAAATTCCAAAACTCGTTTTTGTGGTTATGATAGGGGGATGGGATAAATGATCCAGATTGCACTCAAATAGAACACCAACATTCATCAGACCCCCATCATCATCTTTGAGGGGTGGAACCACTGGAACCTACATAACTAGAACCTATGGAATTTTTGATTCAAGGTTAGCCCCAATACCAGGCTTCAAAGGATTGGAAACCCCCTTATAAAGGAAGTACCAGCCAAAACAGTTTCCCCCACAACATTTCCCATATATTCCATTGACTTTACCAATTCACTTTCATATTCATTTAGTGAAGAGATAAAAGACGGGCTGAGAGATTTTAACTTACTTAAAAAGGGATGGTCCACCAGAAGTACAAGGTCAACAACAGACGAAATAGTTGCTAGAGGATCCACGCTTCCATCACTCGAGTCATCAGACGTCCAAGCTTCCGCTTCATCAGATTCACGACCAATCTCCGAACCGGATGATGTCTAGTTTTTCCAAAGATGGCCTATCTCCTTGCACTTTGTGCAGTGGAAAGGGTTTCCCCTAGTATTCCAAAGGCCAGGAGAAAGACCGACCATGCCAATCTATAACAATCTTTTCGTGCAAACCCCTGTGCATGTCAATCTCCCCTAGAATTCGTCCCAGCCTCTTGTCGGCCCTGAACAACATCTAAGGATCCAGGTGAATGAAATGACCTAAATGATCTCTAATAGATGTTAAAGCCTCCCGATTCTAGAAAACAAGAGGTAAATATGGTAATAGAACCCAAATATGGCAGAACTTTAGTCCCTTCGTTGCAGTATTGAACCCAAAATGCCACTGACGCATCATCAAGATGCCATGACCTTTAAGCCAATTTGATTCAAGGACAAAGGTAGAATGGGCTTCTGTGCAAAACACAAATCCATACCACCCTTTTTGAAACACAAAAATAGTAGGATTGTACCCTAGGATATGAACCCAAACCCCGATTGCCCAAGCCTCAATGTCCTTGCAGTCCATAGCCTTATAGATAAATTTACCCACCAGCCCTCGTAAGGTCATCCCGACCACCTCTTCCAGCCCTATGTCCGGACCTAGAGACATCCTGTCTTCATCCTGACAAAGCTTCCACTTACGAAATTTACCACCGATATTCTTCTTTGTAGGTTTGCTTCTGAAGATATGTGAGGACTCACCAACCAGCACCCCCTTTGGGTCGAAAGATGGGCGTGAATGCATGGAACAATATATATTGTTGCCCGAAAACTTATTTCCCACCAAATCAAGAGTTTTACCCAGAAGACCGCCAATTTCTGCCACCACGACACCCTTGAGAAGATTAACCGGAGTGCTTCACCCATGGACTAACACCGAAGACCCAATCGACGTCGGGGTAGGAGGAATGTTCACCCCGTCGTTGGACCGCTAAGGGAAATCAGCGGTTGGGACATGCTTTGTAACCCCTACGTCACCCTATTTCATTTTTCCTTTAAGGCGACACACAAAAAAACCACTTAGCCCCAGGCCACGCACTGAGAAAATGACCCACCACAAATGACATTGGAATCATATAACCGCCACCGGACCACCAATACATTTTTGCATCAGGAGATTCAAGAAGATCGTTTTGAAAAGGAAAAAGAACCAAAGAAAAATACAACACGAGCTAATGTAATATGTATAAGTTGGAAGTATGAATATAAAGCATATGATGGCATTGAGCATGAAGTAAATTCAATTTTTTTTTTATAAATAATTTCCATTGACTTTGAAAGCCTATGAAAATACGTACATAATACATAATTTGATAAATGAGTACAAACCAATTCTACACGAGAATGGAGGGAAAGTGCAAGGATCTTTGAGCAAAGGTCCTCAAGTTAATGGTGGAAATTACGAGTAATTAAAGTAGGACTCTTCTCTCACAAACAAAAAGATTTGATATACCAAATCGATGTTTGATTAGTCTATGACCTTAAAATGAGATTATTATTATTTTATAAATAGAAGTATTGCATAACATTTAATTCCACGATTATTATTATTATGCATGCAACCTATAAAAAATTTGAAATTTCATAAACACGTTACCACAATTAAAGTGTAAACTTCATTATTAAATATTATGGATTCAATGCAGTTTGATCTCTCGAAAAAGAATAGAGAAAGCTTGAAATTACATAAAGTTTGATCTCTCATGGATTTAATAAAGTTTGATCTTTCAAAAAGAAAACCCATTGACAATGATGGTGATATTACTAAAGATCATATAACCATATAGGGTGCTATATGTTTCAAAATGTTTCAAAATTCAATTGGAATGTTTTATGCACATTATAATATGGGGGTGCTGGAGGTATTATCTTCTCTCTGGATTATTCTTGGTATAAAGTTTGTTGCTGGGTTGGGCTGAAGTATAAATAACAGGGTGAAGTTTTTTTGTTTTTTTTTGTTTTTTTAAATTTTTATTTTTATTTTTTTAGATGGAAAGATCCACGGGAAACCCAGCAATACTTCCCCACATTAGTGGATGGTAGAGGTGATAAACCGTCGGCCATCCTCGCAGAAGGCCTAACCCCAAAGGACTCAAGGCTCGAACCCGTGACCTCTCCCCGAATCGAGAGAGTGTACGCACGTCTTACCAATTGAGCTAACCCTTGGGGCTTAAAAAAAAGGGGTGGAGGGTGCAACACTAGGACTTCCTGAGAGGTCACCCATCCTAGTACTACTACTCTAGCCCAAGCGCGCTTAACTGCGGAGTTCTATTCTGACTTTTAGCATTGTCAAAAGACATCACTAGGCTTCAAGTTTTCAATGATTCCATGATGATCATAAATTGGATGAAGTTTTATGGATTGTTTATAAATTTATTTGCCAGAACAATTTATGAGGAATTGATTAGAATTTTAGCCAGATTCATGAGCATCTTATTTCAACATATCTTCAAAAAAAGAAATCATGTTCTTGATCTGTTATCCAAGAAGGATATCCATTTGGATGAGGGTGAGTGGCAAAAATGGAAATGTCAACATGATACCATTAAGGAGAATGACCCGAGCCCTTTTCCTCTATAATTTGCAGCTCAAACATGCTTTATTGTCAAATTCTATGGGGCTCTAATTTTTTTTTGGTCCCTTACTTCAATTACCATCTATGTTATGTTTTTTTTGGGAAGAAATGTCCCATTTTTTGGCACAGTTTTTAAAGTACAGAATATGTAGATAATCATGTTTATTAAGGCATTATCTGTATGGTTTACAACATCACTTTCTTAATGCTATATACTCTGGTTCTCATCTAGTTCTCATCGGATGATGAATTATGAGGTTTATGGACTGTAAAGAATGTAATTTGTTTTATTAATAAATTACAATATTTTTTCACTGGGAAAAAATATGCCAATGAATTTGGTCTATAAATCAAGTTCTCATGGTATAGCTAAATTATCAAACACGTGGGCTACTCTATGGTATGAATTATGAGCCACTTATAAGATTAGGTTAGATTGATGTCTTTTCTTTTGCTTTTGGTTGGTTTCATTTTTGTTTTGTTTTTGTTTTTATTTGGTTTTATAAAATTAGGTTAGATTGATGCTTTTTCTTTTGCAATTAGCTGGTTTCATTTTTCTTTTGCTTTTGTTTAGTTCTTTTGCTTTAGGTTATGTTTATTTTTATTTTTATTTTCACAAAAAATTGAGGTTGGGGTTTTGTTTATAGAGTTGAATGGTTAAGAGAAATTCAAGTTTGAAAGGAACCATAGCTAGAATTTGAATAAAGCAAAATAATTGCAAGTATGAAGTAAAGGCCTTGATTTTGTATTGAAAGATAATACTAGGTATTTCAAGAGGTAATCAGACTCCAAATTTATATATAGACATGATGCTAATACATATTTCACCAAGTGAGTAAAATTATGCAAATATAAAAGATCATGGTTTGACATTGAAATCAAAATATCTGTTAAGATGATGGTTGTAGTTAATTTTGTTAATGTGGAGCGCTAAGTTAGGAAAAATCATATTAAAAATTGGCGATTTAATGAGATGATATAACTTGCATCACATCAACATAAGATTTATCACATGTGTAAATACTTGCAAGTGGTTTAGATTTGTTTCATCACCATTGATGAAAATGGGGAAGGGTATAGCTCAAACTTTGGAGACATTGTGGAAAATAAGTTCAAGTTTCATTGATTTTGAGAGGGATAATTGTTTATAGTCCAATCAAGGATTGAAACTCCATAGAAAATATGATGGCACTAATAAACATTTAATGCATGATGTTGTAATGACATAACAAGTTACTATATTGAAAGAGACGATAGTCTTATAGGACAAGGTAGCGTACATGGTTAATTATCAATAAGTTGAATTTAAGGAGCAAGTTAAGATCATGACAACACATGAATGTGTGAAAGTGAAGTTGAGGCAACAAAGCAACAAAATATGTAGGATATAATTCAAAATAGAGTACCAAAGGGAAAATATTCAATGTAAAGACTAGGAATTTGATTTAAGCGATAAAGACAACAATGATGGATATAACTCATGTTGTTCTTGTGGGAGTTATGTACTTAGTGGACAAAAATATAAGGATGAAATTGAGCTAGAGGAGGATGGATCCAATAAGGGTACTTGAACTAATGATAAAGACTAAGCATGGATGTAATATAGGTATGGCTCCTTCTGTCTCACATCACTCCCTCTTTTCCATGGTAAGCAATGATAACCAACCTTTTGAAATATTATAAATATTCTCAAGGCATTGTTTTGAGCTCACGTTAATAGAGGGATCATGAGAAGCACCATTGTTTCAAAGTGCGAGTTCACAAACCATGGTTATTTCATGTTATAATGTTTGCAATCTAAGAGGGAAATCCCCCTCTAAGAATTCATGTTAATCCCATGTGCCACGTATAATTGATAAAGCATAAGTATTTTAGAAAAAGGAAGAAGCCAGTAATAATTAGTTCAACATGTAAAGGAAGTCCAAATATGATGCATAAATATATGCAAATATTTGTATGATTAAGTACAAGTATACCTTATGAAAATTCCCAAAGGCTCCAAAGCACGTGCTTTTTAAAAAGCACCCTACTATCAAACCAAACAAATGGCACTCTTCCATATTATCCTTCATCCTGACACATTCAACATAACAACCAAATTGGTCAAGCAAGTTTGTGGTTAATTGGTTGAATAAAAGTGCTTTTAATGCTAAAGTTAAGGTTCAAAACACCCCAAATACATGTTGTGTTAATGGGGTTGAGTGGATAAATGACCCATTCAAACCAAAAATAGAAAAATAAATAAAAACCAAAACGTTTTCTAAGAAAATGATCAATTTGCACACTTAAATGCACAACATATAATTTTTCAAAGCATCTATTATTTTTCCAGATGAGCTCTTAAGCATTGCCCCTCACAGTGAGATGTTAGACAACCACTTCTCTAAAGTGTATCCTATACAAATATGACGTCTTTCTTACATTATTAAGATCCACGTTCATAATTTTATATGCTTTAGTTACAAATGACACAAAACTAACCTAGACATCAAGGTCCCCATTTCAAACTAATAAAACCTACAACAATCAAAGATTGGGGTTTTAAATTTGAACCTCCAATTAATTAGTTGAACACAAGTTGAGATTTGTGCCCCTAAAAAAAACTTGGATCTAAAATCAAATAGAGTGACCAACTTTTCCTAACACAAGATTCATTCTTATCGATTCAAAACATGTACTTCCATTAACTACAATTGCAAGCTAGGTTCACATCTATCATTCAATTGGGTTTTGAATCAAATCTATCATTCAATCTTAGGTTCACATCTATCATTCAAGCTAGGTTCACATCTATCATTTAATTGGGTTTTAAACCAAACCAAACCAAATCAAATCTCAGTAAAGATTTCACTTACACTTGGTTGTATGGAACAAAATGTTTACCCCTCTAAATATAAATGACCAAAACAGCTAAAAACATATAAAGTTGCAAATGAGAGGGAATTCCAAACATTATCCCTCTAACCCAATATGGTGCTTCATTCGAATTATGTTTACATTTGTGAAAATACCTCTAATAAGTCAAGAAACCTCGTAACACTATATAAGCATGCATCTATCAAACAAATCCTTAACCCCATTGAAATAACCAACAATAGTGACATCGAAATACAAGAATAGGAGGTATATATATTGAACACACAAATTTTCAACTATTTGCTTTTTGTATTAAAAGCGATATACTCAATGAACATGTTTACATTTGTGAAAATACCTTTATTAAGTCAACAAACCTCACAACACTAGATAATCATGCATCTATCAAAATCTTTTATGACATTGAAATAATTGAAAATAGTGACAATGAAATACAAGAAGAGGAGGTATATATATTGAACACATGATTTTTTGAGTCTTTGTTTTATATGTTACAAGTCATATACCGAATGAATATATATAAGTATCCCCACTTGGAGGATTTATCATACCATGTAAACATCAACTGCTCAGTTCTTTAAATGGTAATCCTAACATGGGACCTCAACATAGAAGAATGACCTCTAAGACAAGAGAATTGCAAGATCTAGTGAATCCAAACCCTAACCAAAACCTACAAGAATCTGCTTTGTCTCACACAGGAAGAAGAGAAAAGAATTTAAAGCAATGGGGGATGAATGATCTAGATGGTATTGATTGTTGTCCCATGCCCATCCATGGAAAACATGAAGAAAATGTCTAATCACAAACATATAAACAACAATATAAACAACTTACAACATAATAAGAAACTGACGACAATTGAATGTAGTGAAATAAGGCTAGTCAAAATTTCTACATACTCATATGGGCATGTTATCCCACATAGAGTGGGATTTCATATTTATAATGAAAATAAAAAAGATTTTATTGAAGTGGTGGTCAACATGTCAAATTCCTTCCATTACACCTTGGCAATTGATTTTCTAAAGGTTGTTTTCTTTGGTATCTCATTTTCCCTTCACCGTTGCATAGCTTTATCTTTTATATTTTTTGTCAATTGGGTCCAGCTAGAATGGTTGAGGGAAATAATGTTATACTCTCCACTTGGGTTCGAATCCCATTCGTGACATGTTCACTCTCCATGAACCAATTGTTGATAGGGGTTCTTCATGAGACAATTATTGTTGGGGCTAATAAGGTACCAAGAATCTCATTATTTCTTACAAGCTTGACTGTGGGATGAACTATATTATAAGGAAAAAGGTTGTATTTCATCATGGTGCTAGTTTATAAGGGGGCGAAGGCCTCTACAAAAAACAATTTAAATATGTTGTTGGTAATACCCCTAGTTTTGATTTGGAATGTACCAAATCATATTATGCAATGATGTAAATATGCTGGTATGGATTCCTAGAGCACAACTTAAGGCCAAGGCCCGATTCGTGAATGGATATGCATGTATAATGTAAATGTGTGTGTGTGTGTGTGTGTGTGAACCATGTGATTAGATTGTCATGCTAACTTGAAAGCTACATATATATTATGCTGAAATATAATAAAATGGTCTATGCTGGTTGTGTTGAGAGAACTAAAGAGGGTTTATGATTCTACTACAGGGGAAAGGGAAAGGGGAACCTATAGGAGATTAAAATTCTCTATTTCCAAGTGTCAACCTTAGAAATTTTTTGTTGTTGTTGCAATGTGCCTTAAATGATCCCATTTACTTCCTTTTTACTATCAAATCTAGTCTTGAATGCATGTGGGAGGTTTCTAGGGAAAGTATTCTCAGTTATGGAGGCATGGGATGAATACACTTCTATGATTGTTGTAAGGGTCCTCTCTCTTGTGGTCAGAATTTATGTCAGTTTTCTTTACTTACCATCCTCTCATATCTATCGGGGGACTACCATTTATTCTCTTAGGCAGAATGGACAAAAAATTACCAAGTAAAGTTCTTCCCAATTTTGGGTTGTGGATGGTTGTTCAATGTTTTTGATTGTTCCCCATTTATTTTACCATTACCATTACCAAAACAGAGTGGTATTGGTTATTCCTTATGATATTCTTTCCATTTCCATTTCTGTAATGTCCCCGACCCTCCGACCGAGCAAGAGGACGCTACTAAACACCAAACATACGGGCATCTAGCCCCATGAACAAAACATACATACATACATACATAATGTTGAAGCAAGATACTTAAAAACATAAAACACACTACGATGCGTAATCATTCATATATATACCGGAAGCAAAACATATTAATCAGAATTCAACATTTACATCATCATTCATCAACAGTAATATGATTTCAAACACAAGTTAGGCAAGAATACTTATCTTATAAGGGACTTGTCCCACAACCAACTATGTCACTGAAACGTTCCACCCAACCATAGGCCCGCGTGCTCTTTAATCTCTCAGCAACGCTACCACCCCCGAGCCGGGCATGATTCCCCAATGAATAAGGAACTAGCAGGCTTACACATAGCCAAGGATAATAACACCACGAGGATACATAGTTCAGCCAAGCCAACACAGTTGGTTTTATCAGGTGAACAACGGATCAGCCAAGCCAACGTAGTTGGGTTTATCTAGGAGCTGGGAAGGATAAATGCTAAGCTGGTGAGCTCATTGAAGAGCTAAAGACACCTACACCAGAACCAACCTGGCTTCTAGGACATCCACACACACCCAACACAAGGAAATCAGTCCTTTCTCTGCAACACAGTCCCTCAGACCCTGATCTACCTTCCAGTGCTATTCAAGGGTTGTGGAGAAGAAAGCCCACTAGCTCTGTTTGTGTGGTTCGCAACCCACCAGGTTTATCAAGCACATCAGGCCCTCATTCACCACTCTGATGCAGTCCTAGGACAAAACCACTGCGTGCATGCAACAACCCAACTATTAAAGCTTTAACAGGGGAAAAACACTCCCCTGAATCATCCTTGGCCCTATCATGGCCAAAACGATTCCTCAGCAACCTACAACAGCCAAAACATAAGGGAACCCAACCAACAATTGTGGGAGAACAACCGCCAATGAACAACAGGAGAAAACCATAGCAATGGCGCATGATGAAGCAACAGAATGTCGTACAGTCCAGACACAGCAGCAACGTTGGAAAACAATGGTGGTGTAACAATGCAGACTCTATGCATGAGCAGGAGGAAGAATAGATCCGTAGACTAACAAATTCGTGAGAAAAGGAAGAACCAACCCCCAATCAATGAATAGCGACCCCTTTTATCTCAGCCCTGTGAGGGAAAATGAACAGCTCCCGATCGGGATAGTTGACAGACCATCTGCAACCCAAAAGGTGCATTGTGGAGAGAGTACAGGCGTGAACGTAGTGGTCTTCCTGCCAGCAAATAGATGCCCCAACTAACAACTAAACAATTAAGGTGGTGGTTGGATGAGGCAAGGGAAGGTGAGCAAATCAAACAGGGTGGTGACACATGGCTTTTCCCCCATGGGTTCAAGGTTTAACATCCCCACCCTTAACCTTAGGAAATCATGCCCCTTCTCAATATGGTTGCAGTGAACATTGCTGGTTGGGTTCATTTAATTAAAATGCACATTTACATGATGCCACAATTTAATACGTGCTGTATGTCCCTATATACCATCGGTGACAATTCCAATCTGAAACATAACATAACCAAATTGATGGTGGGGCCTTGGCCTTTAGCTCCGCACCATGATTATTTACAATGTATATATATATCATGTGTATTTAATGCATCGGGGTCAAAACCAGGGTGTTACAATTTCCATTACCATTACCAGATTGTGAACAACCCAAAATTCAAATTGTGGGTAGAGAATTGCAGACATTAGAGAAAGAGATGGTTGTAGGTGAGCATAGAGTTTGAGCATGATAGGAACCTTGAACAATGGAGTTATGTAGATCAGGAGATGCTTGAGAATCCTTGGTTGATTTCTACTTGAAATGTTTGAAAGACATACAACAATTTGGAGTCTTATTGTGTATACTGGTAAGAACTGTATGGGTTGGATTTCTTGAGGGAACCATTGATCAGTTAAGGGAAATGCCTTCCTTTTATTGTGTGGGGTAGTTGGAAGGAGTGTAATGGTTGTGATGGTTGAGTGAGAGTGATATTGTTGGTAGCTTTCCAGTCCCAATTGGTCCATGAGGGAAAAACATGTCATAAGAAGGATTTAAACCTGGATGGGGAGGATACCATCTTCTCCACTTAACCACCCATAATAGATGCAATTGATAGACAATTAATTTATTATTATTATATATTATCACATCACCAATTAATATTTTCATAGTTTGTTTGTTGGTTAAGAATATAAGATGGAAATAATATCATTTCTATTGTGATATTGATTTTGGCATAGACATTGCTTGTGCCATCTACTTGGTGAAGTTTGGATATCTATACCTATACGTAACATAAGCTCTTGATATTCCTGGTGGCTTGGATTATATATACACGAGAGGAAGTAAAAATGAGTCATTAACTCATTTACTTGCTTGGTATCTATTTGCATTCATTTTTGGATTTCTGTTATAACCATATGATTAGTGATTTGTCTATCTTGTTGCAAGTTCGCAACCATTTGTGTCTTCATCCTTTGGTTTTAGGTAATTTCCACTAGTTCAGGAATATGTCAATCCTTGTTTATAGTCATATACAGACTATGGCTTGTCATATTTTTCTCTTTTATAACTTGAAAAATTGAGAAGAAAATAGCATGCTCCTTGGTTGCATAAGGATAAATATCTTTTGAATTTTCTTCCTTCCTATAGTGAGCCCACTTGGGTCGTATGACTATCTCGACAAATCACCCCTCGTGTCATTATTACCTGCCTTTTATTTTCATGTGGAGTGCTTGATGAATTCTTGTTTATCTTGCAATTTTCTATTATCCATCCTTTGGGAGTGTTCTTATGATGTGTTCATCCCATAAATCTAATCGTTTTCTTCTTGGGTATTGTGTACTATTCAAGAGTATTGTTCTATCACAACTTACAAATTATAAGGACCCCTGCAACATCTTCTTTTTTATAAAACATGCAATGGAAGACTGAAATCCTGTTTATACAGATAGAGAAGCTTTTAAGACTCAGATTTCAGCAGAACATTATCAATGTGTAAGCGTGCTTGGACCTGGTTCACAATATTATAATGATTCTAAATATTTATCACCCCTTTAGTAGCCCTTAATCAAACTATGCCCAGTTGATCCTCTAAGATTGTTGACCACAATATTTATTAAAGTAATATTTATACTATAGTTTGCATTAGCTATGGCTTTTAATTATGCTCCATCTTGTTTGACATCTATGTTTGTTGCATGGCATATATTTTATGACATGAACAAGTCTATTTTGAAAAGTAACACTCATGGTGTTTGTTTACAATTTGTTCTTCAAACAACAATATTTTACCTTTTTTGTATTGTATTGTTTTTTTCTCGATATGGTAGAATACTTCTTATATTTAGAAGGATATATTTACAGTCACACTTACATAGGGTTTTGAACCTGGGTATACACATTAGTCCAAGCCCAATCACCTTGTTGCTTGTAATACTCCAAAATTTCGTAAAAATTTAAATTTTTTCATATAACATAAAATGTTTGCAGTCGTCACTACCTAGGAACAATTAACTGTTAACGGTTACATAAACAGTTTTAAATTAGAACTGGTTCTTTTGTTAATCTCTAGTTTTGCATACTTATTTGTTTGTTTTCATAATTTCATTATTAAGGATTTGATTTAGCAGGTTATGATTTGGAACAACAGGAAGGGATACATCTGTTTAAATGCTAGTGCTAAGTCTGTTTTACTGTTTGTGAAAATATGAAGGAACTTCAGTTGAGATCGAGGTTTACTTAGCTTTTTAGCTAATGCAAGGAAGTGATGCTTCTTTTACCGGTCCTTTACAGCTAAGACGTTTTGTCACCAGTTTCCAGATCGAGATTATTATCTCAACTAGCATAAAATAGAATGCTAGTAAATTTATTTATTTTACAACTTCGAGCAATAAATGAGGTATCATTGATCTATTTATTTATGTTCTAAATAGTTTCTAGTAATATAAGTATTTTTAATAAATTGAACCTAGTCCAGTTGCTCTTCCATTTCGCTATAACTATAACTTATTCATTTAACTTTCACCAATTTATTTTCAGTATAGTTCCTGTATATAACTCTAGTGAAAGGTAAATTGTATAGTAGATTTCTTTGTTTACTTACTTGATGCTGAGTTAAAATCAAGAGTATTTGTTTCCACAAATAACAAGTTAAATAAACCTAGGAAAAACTATGATCTAGGTATAGTCATAAAATACATTGACTTATAAACACACATAAAAATAATACCTAGCACATAAGATAGTTTTTCTAACTGTTCTAGTACTTACTAACTAGAAATGTAATAATACAAATTTTATACCTTAAACTATAGTATTACTGCTTTCTGTATAAAAATAAAAGGATTATTTTCTATAAAAACTATCCAATTTAACCCTAGTATAGTTGCCATTTCACAAGGGGGTAATTAAATGTAAGTTTTTATACCTAGACTATAAAAAAAGCTATATTACATCCTCCAAGGTTTGCAAATCTCACATACATAAAGGAGTAAATATTTTATGAGTTCTTTTTTACGAAGTCCAAAGTTCTTTGTAGCATGATATTTAATATTCTAACAAAGTTAATGTTTTACTTTCATAAATTTCTTTCCCAAGTCCATGGTTGATAGAATTATAACCCTAGTATAAGTATGGACTATTTCCAAAGGTTATAAAACATGGATAAATACCTTATTATAGTTTTCATCTTCCTACAATGATCCTTAGGATTTAATATATATTAAGTGGTATATATAAAAAGCAATGTTATAACCATAGTCCCTTTACAAATTTTTTAATGTTTACAGGTTGCTCCGAGAGGTCTTCGAACTATAATATGAAACCCACTTTTCACAAGAATTTTAATGCCACGTGGTTATTACTCGATGGTTAGGTTTTTGGTTGACCTTGGAAGCAATATAAGACTATTTTAAAACCCTAAAATCACATTTTTACCTCATTTTGTTTTCTATGCTGTGGTGTGAGGAGTTGCAGGCTCATGGCCGCATGGCTTTACTGTCACTCCTTTGACTCTGGATAATCCTCCTCGTTGTTACATTTTTCTTTTGTGTAGAGGAACATTTGGCCATTGCCTTTCGTTTTGTAGGAGAACCCTTTGTCGCCATTACCTAGCTCTGTAAACGACACTCCTGTCGTTACCTTGCCTCTGCAAGTGTATCCTTCAAGCTCTGGTGCAGTGAATGTGAGCTCAACGCTTGAGCTATCGTAGTGTGGTTTTGACTGTCGATTTGAGTGTTGTAGGGATTAACTGTCTTCACCGTCGATTTTACTGTGTGAGTTTTGTACTCTGTCTCATCGTAGTTTTGGTTTTTGGGTTGGCACATTTCGCGTTGGGGTTTTTCTGGACAGAGCTTCTTTGAAATGCGTCATACCCATATTCGTGACTAGGGTTTTATTATACTGTCTTCTACACATCAAGGGAAAAGAAACTTATCCAAGTATGAATTCTTTCAGTTTTTAACCATTCTTGCACTGTTAAAAGTTTAATATCTTCGATACTATCAAGGGTTTAACATTCCGTGGTTCTCCATTTTTGCAGGCTTCAATCTGAAAAGCTTGTGCTGAAAGATACCACAAGAAGGGGACTCCACGTTGGCGTTCCTTCTAGTAAGCCTTGGTCTCGCCTAAGGTTTCTCTTGCATTGGTTGTATGGTGTTTTTAGTTGATGTTGCCCGCATGGTTCTTGGGTTACTGTTCGACCGTGGCTATATGATGCTCTGTTTGTTTTTGGAAGGCCATGAGGCCAATACTATAATGTATTAATAAGAAATATTTTAAAATCCCTAGTGGCTGTTTCGTGTTAGATACTTGGGGCTTTCGTGGCCGTAGTTTTGATCTCAGTATAAATATTTTATACATGCTTTTAAGCTGTGATTTTTTTTGTAAAAGGCCATAGGGTCGTAACTGATATAATTCAGTGGTGTTAGGGTTTATATGCTATTTCTTTTTTAAATAAGCTCGAAGCTTAATGTTTGTACTTATATTTTGATGATATAAATATATTGTGGTTTTAAGAAGATGATGGCAGTTGTAAGATTCTTATTTGTTCTGGTTTTTCTTCAAATCTGTTTAAATTATCCTAAACAGTTTTTGTTACTGTAAATTGATATTTATTTTTTTATCATGTTTAAAAATGAAATGAAAATGTTTCAGACAGTTAATTTTTAAAATATAATTTGATTTTACTGTCAATAATTTTTACTTTAGTATGTAAATAAAAGAAAGGATGTTTATCCAACCTAATTTTTTACTATATTTTTCTGGGTTATTGTATGTTGAAAGGTCTTTTACTTACTTTCTCCCAGTTTAGATTTATCACACAGTATTAACACTGTATCTTGTGGATAATGTATAAATTATATATATTCAGTTGTTAGATTCTTGTGGTTATACAAATGAAGAAATGTATGCTTAGATCAGTTTATGGGTGAAATTGTAAAATCCTTCTGCTAGTAAAAGAGAAGGTAAATATATTCTTGATTTTGATAGTTATTTAAACATATGTTTTATTTATACAACCCTAATTTATTTTAAATTATTACTTAGTTAGTATTTGATTATAGTGTGATTCTAGTTTCGTTTTACTTAGATTAATGATGAAATTATCTCATTAAATTTCTAGCCATATTTATTGTTTCTTTTATGTTAACCCTACTTATTTACTTTCTGTTTTTATAATGTCTTTTAATTACTATAATAATAATATACTTATAGTAATTAGTCTATCTAAAGTGTAAGTAAATACACAGAGTAAGTAAATTTATACTTTTAAATCTTTCCTAATACAAATTTGTTAATGTTATTCAAAGTACTCTGTCTAAATAAAAAACATCTAAAATAGAAAGGAAAAACATACATATGAATAACTCTTATGAAACCTGTAGAAGGTAATAAAACACATTCATGCATACTTCATTCGATTCTTAATCTGAATTTAATCTAACCTGCTGTACTAGAGTACTACCTTTAAAAGCGCGTGGACAAATACAATTAGGTATTATTTTAATCTATTAGTAAAAATGGAAATTCTTCTAATCATTTACCCTAATCTATCTAATCCAACGTTTATCTATCTTTTCACAGTAAAAGTATTTCATTAACTAACTCTAGAAACAACATAACATAAACATAACATATTTTTTCTTAAACTCAATCCTTTTAGATAATAGTAAACAATTAGAAAACTAGACAAATCAAGTAAAACCTGGAAATGTAGAAGAGGTGACAACATCTTAGGGAACCTGTTCCTCCCAACCAACTCCTAGAGAAAATTTGAACTGCAAATCTCAGGACCCCCGAGCTTGTCTCCTGGTCCATCTGGTAGAAGTACTAGGTGAGAGATGTAGTTTCGTAATCCTCTGCAACTCTATTGAGTGTTGAACAGTAAATCTATTCTACATACAACAGTATGAACTCAGCTTAGAATAACTGCACTAGTTCAGATCTTCAACACTTTTCACTCAAAACATACTTCAACTAGTCCCCTCCGTCGAATTTTCTTGTGCACTTCATTCACTCAGAATGTTTGTAAGTCAATAATGAGCATCCTCAGCTGTCTTCAATGGGAAGTTTTATTAGCATGCCTAGGTCTTTTGGGTCAGTTTTCACTTAATGAGCCACATGCTCTTGTTCCACTTTCTTGGGGAACATGATCATGAAAATAAGGAATTTGCCTCTTGCAACAGCTAGAATTAGTTTGAGGATGCTGCCAAGTGTCAATCTGCTCTCAACCTAGCCTACTCCACCAAGTGGCCAGTAAAACACTCATTTAACAGCTTCCTTAAGCTGTTGTCTCATCTTTCAATTATTTATTAATAAAATATTCAACAATTACATTCAATTATCCTTGCCCCACTTGGTCATTAATTACAAACTTTATAATAAAATATAACATAATTTTTCTTAAAACATAAAATGTTTTGCAAATTGGGGCATGTGACATTGCTTGTTGTTACATCACACTCCTGTGGGCACATTACATATATTCTATTGTTGTTTTTCTATTTTTTAGCTATGGTTGCTACAAATCATACTACAGACACTACGGTAACAATTGAAACTCATGCTTATTAATTTCTCCTATTTGAGAATATAAAATAGATATGTAAGAGAACCAACAATGTCATCGATTAATCTATTTTACAAAGTATTTTTTTGCTTACCATGACCTTACCAAATGATATTCTGATATCCAACTAAGCATAACTTTCTAACATTGACTTTTATAGCTCAAGCATAGAGGAATGGTCACAGTTCATATTCCAAATGGACATATTGTAAAAGGAATATGAAGGGTGAAGTTACAGAGTGTGAACTATCTCAAGTGAATTATTGAGTCGGATCCTTTGTTGATATTTGTATGATTATAACATGATCGTAGAATCCAATAAAAAATAATTCACAATGAGATATGTAACTCAGAAGAAACTGAGTTTCAATCAAGTGTATAAAACTCGACAAAGGCCCTATAAGGAATCTTGCATGATGGAACAATTGAAACAAGCAAGAAAAAGTTGATGTAAGGTTGCAACCTTGTTAGGGCCATACTAGGAGCATGACATATTCCAAAATGTGTCACTAAAATTTATAAAAATAAAATTTTATGTGAACTGTGAGTAGTAATTGTTAAGTTTTTAATGGTTATATCAGATCTTAAAACATTTAACATCACAACACCATAACCATAAGCGATCATTGAAATATATACAAGCACAACCACACAAAAAGAACACAAAGATTTATCCTGGGAAAACCCTAATGGGAAAAACCCAACAAAAGCTTCCTCAATATAGATGCCCCAAAAGATAAAAGGTAAAACCCAAAAACTGATCCTCCTCCTTTTCCAGCTACAACTCTTTGTCTCTCTCTCTCTCTCTCTTATGCGCTACACAAGTGAGTGTGTGTGTCTCAAATGAGAAGCACCTCCCTCTATTTATATTCTTTTGTTCACTTAATATTTGACTCGGTTATGTAGGCTCGAGTAACCACAACTGGGGTACTAATGACCCGACTCACAACGAAGGGGACTTTCTCATGACTTTTAGTAAATATCCCGATAGGAACATCGGGGTACAAAGAAATACAAGTGATTCTCTCGATAGGAACATCGGGCACCACTAAAATGTATTTAGAATATCCTTCAAAGTTACAATAATTCAACACTCCCCCTTAACAAGAAGGGTATTCTACAACAACAACAACAACAACAACAATAGGAGAGAGAGAGGGAATCATCAACATCATCTGGGTGATACATATATAGATCATTGGAATCTTTTTCAACATCTTCAACATGTAGCCTTCATCTTCAATATTCAGCGGCAGCAACACTTTGAACGCTCGATCGACATCATCATCATCAACAGTACTTTGACCTTTCGATCAACAACATCATCGTCAGCATACTTTCAACCTTCAGACAACATCATCATCATCATCATACTCTAAAATTTTATTCAGCATCATCATCATCATAATCATACTATGAAATTTTGGTCAACATCATCATCATCATCATCATCATACTATGAACTTTCGATCATCATCGTCATACTCTGATCTTTCAATCAGCAACATCATCATCATCATCATATGCTGATCTTTCAATTAGTAACATCATCATCACATTCTTATATTTTGATCAACAACATCATCATCATCAACAACCTGCAATCCACAACACAAAGACGAATGTCTTCAGATAACTTCTGGACTTAAGTCCAGGATGATACAATCCCACCACATTCACCGGGACCGAAATCTCAGGATACATTTTGAACAAAAGTTCAGGGATGATGCAATCCCACCACATTCATGGGGATCGAAGCCTCTGGATACATTCTGAACAAAATTTCAGGGATGATGCAATCCCACCACATTCACGAGGACTGAATCCTCTGGATACATTTTGAACAAAAGTTCAAGGATGATGCAATCCCACCACATTCACAGGAACTGAAGCCTCCAGATACATTCTGAATAAAATTTCAGGGATGATGCAATCCCACCACATTCAAGGGGACTAAAGCCTTTGGATAAATTTTGAACAAAAGTTCAGGGATGATGCAATCCCACCACATTCTTGGGGAACGAAGCCTCTGGATACATTCTGAATAGAAGTTCAAGGATGATACAACCCTACCACATTCTCGGGGACTAAAGCCTCTGGACACATTCTGAACAGAAGTTCAAGGATGATAAAATCCTACAACATTCTCGAGGACCGAAGTCACCGGATCACTTCTGGACAAATGTCCCGGATTATACAATCCCTCTTCATTCTCGAGGACTAAAGTCACTGGATCACTTCTGAACAAATGTATCGGGATGATACAATCCCTCTTCATTCTTGAGGACCAAAGTCACCTGATCACTTCTGGACAAATGTTTTGGGATTATACAATCCCACCACAACATCATTGTTCCCCCTTTCGAGGAAGGTCTTTCCGAACAACACCAAGCTTGTCTCAAAAGTGTTCGAACTTTACCCGAGATAGAGGCTTCATCAACACATCAGTGTTGAATCATCATCTTGTAACATCATCATTTGAACCACCATCATCTACATCTTCAGTATGTGAATACTAAACTATCATCATCGATATCTCCAGTATGTGAATACTGAAAGCATCTTCTATTTCTTCAGTATGGGAATACTGAAACATCATCATCTGTATCTTATCTCATACGTAGAAATATCAAATTTCTAAGTGCTTCGATCTATCATGGAACACTGGGTTCTTCGACATCTTTATACAACTTTGGTTATCACATAGAATCTCAGTAGTATCCATCTCTAGGTCAAATATACCTGATATCAGCTTTCGAATCCATATGGCTTCACAACTAGCAGAGCAAGCTGCTATGTATTCTGCTTCTACCATGCTAAGAGAAATACTGGACTGTTTCTTACTAAACTATGAGATCATAGCATACCCCAGAAAAAAGCCTCCGCCTAATGTGATTTTTTTTTGTTTAAGACACTTCCAGCCCAATCTGCATCTGTATAGCCATACAATCTGTAATCATGGTTTCCATCATAGTATAAACTAAAGTCTATAGTCCCTTTCAGATATCTCATCACATGTTTTGCAGCTATCAGGTGAACACGTCTAGGTTGAACTAGATACTGATTCAAGGTGTTCACATCAAAACAAATGTCTGGTATGGTATTTGTTAGATACATCAATGACCGAATAATATGTCTGTATTGAGTCACATCCACTAACTCTGATGAGTCATCAGCTAACAACTTCATGTTGGAATCCATGGGTGTGGCCATGTCTTTACATTCCAACATATCAAATCTTTTCAAAATTTCCACTGCATACTTTTCCTGATTGAGAAAGGTTCCTTTTGAGTTCTACCATACTTTTAGACTGAGGAAATAAAGCACCAATCCAATATCTTTTCATCTTGAATTCTTCAGCTATATTCTTCTTGCAATTTGTGATCTGTTTCTCATTCCTTGTCAGAAATAGGTCATCCATATATAGTAATAGTATGATAGGTTCATCTTCAATAACCTTGAAGTAAAGGTTAGGATCGACTTCACTCTTGGTAAAGTCCAAGCTCGTCAAGAAACTATCTATCCTTCCATACCAAGCTTTAGGAGCTTGCTTCAGGCCGTACAGGGCCTATCTTCAACTTCAAATCCTTATGGTTGTTCGATGTAAACCTCTTCCTCAATTATACCATTCAGGAAGGTTGTCTCTACATCCATCTGGTGTAGATCCCACTTCATCATGGAAGCAAGTGCCATGATAGTTCTGATGGAAGTGTACCTTGCTTCATGGAGCAAGTGTCTCTTCATAATCAATTCCCTCCCTTTGAGAGAATCCTTTAGCCACAAATCTTGCCTTCCATCAACAACATGTTTTGTCTTGGAAGTCCACTTGGAAGATACCATGCTCTTGCTTTCCTTTTTGGTTACTATATCCAAAACATCATTCTGGTATTCTTCCATCATTCTGTTAGGTCATCAACATATCCTAGTCTTCCACATTCAACCTTGAAGGTTTGAATCCACTTTACTCTTGGTAAAGTCTCGGTCTATCAGGAAGCTGTCCATCATGTCATACCATGTTGAACTTAGAGATCTTCTGTAGTCACTCCTCCTGAAGCGGAGCATCATCTTCCCTTTTCATTTTGTACTAGAGTGACAGGTAGCATTCTCTACTACTATGTATCTATCTCAGTCTAACAAGATCCCTTTATCTTGAACTTTGTTGAAAAGTTCCTTATGCACCCATCTATGAGCTTGTTGTCTTATGTAGGTTTCCATCTTCAACCTTGTAGCAAAGGTTAAAATATTCACCAGCATAGATCCATCTTAAACCTATATCTAGAAAGCACCAAGAGGAATCCAATTTATTTACGTCTAAGTTGTTTTTATTTTAAATTTTTAAATGTTCATAAAAAATTACAACTCAAATATTTTGATCAGTTTAGTGTTTGGTAAACCCAGGTTTAACATGGATCTTTTAATTACTTTTCATTTAGTTTTATTATTGGGTTTTTATTATTTGATAAATTAGGTGCATAACGTGACTAACGTGACAAGATCTCCCCCATACTGGGCTGAGAGCACCTCGCTTCTCTCAGTGCAATAACTTCTTTTCAAACTTCTTCTTCTTAGAGCCGGAGGCTCCTTCAGAATTCTATTGATTATATTTAGGATTCAAATCAGCTGCTTTGGGCTCCTTCTTCTTTGATTTCCCTTTGGATTGCGCTTTGGAAAAGTCTGTCACTAGGAGATTTTGATCTTTGGAGGTCTTGATGACTCCCATCCAGATCAATTTCTCTTTCTCCTTGATTAAAGACTCAGAAAATGAATCAATTGAAGGAATTTTCCAATCCGAAAAGGAATCCCTTTTCGAATGGAAGATTGAGACAAATACATAAAACTCCGGGCTGAATTTGCTGAGAATGGAAAGCACATTTTGCTCATCCTTTATTTCTATTTTGCACTGTCTGCATTGAAGTGCAAGAGACTTGAATCTAGTAAAGAATTGCTCTACTATTTCAAAATTTTTGGGATGTAAGGCTACCAACTCATTCTCCAGGAGGTGTCCCTGAAGCTCATCTTGTTTGCCAAACAAGTCTTCAAGCTTCTCCCAGGCTTCAAGATAACTAAAATATTCATCTAAACGGTTCAGAAACTTGTTCTTCTGAACTGGCTAATGGGGCTCAACCTCCCTTCCAAGTATTATCCAGTAGTAGCCAAGCTTGCGCAAGTCCAGCTGCATATCTTCCCTCCAATCAAGACAATTGTAGGGTGTAAGGATCCGTGGAGTAGAAGGTAGAGAATCCATATTTCTCCTACTGGAAAAACACAAATATTCACACAAAATACGTAGCACCTATATATTTTCACTACAAAACTCTAAAACATTCAAACTATGTTAGAATCATGCATTCCCTCTTGACATAAACATGTTTTTAGGGTCCATCATGCCCGCACCACCACTCTGAATACATTCAGAGGAAGCAAGGTACCTTTTGTGGGACTTATGTGGAAACCCAGCTTCTTTTGATGTTCAATGGAGAGAGACAAACATGAAGCCTGCTTGAGATGGATCTAATACCATGTTAGAATTGTTGTGCCATTTAGATTATCAAGCAATGAGTCCAATATTATTGATGTAGTAAAAGGAGACTGAAGATACACACTAAACAAATCAAACCACACAGGAAACAAATGAGTATAGCTCAGATAATTACAGTATCATTTTCAATTAACTAAATCTAGTGTTACAATAGTTTACATAAGGAAAATAACTTGAATCATCAGTGATGAATTCAAATCTCCCCATTGGATGTGACTGTATCTGACCAACTAGCTAGCTAATGGTGTCTCAATCAATATTGGAGTCCAAATGGTTAACTCTAGATGTCTAATTAAGTCACACAATCAGTAATAAACAGTTAACTCAGTCTAACTAAAGTGGTAGGTGAGTAAAGGATCCTTATCCACATGCATCCATACAGCTAGTGGATCCTAAAACGTAGGGATTGGCCTAGGAGGCGCCTAAACTTATGCAGCCACTGGCAGTTAGCCTATATTGGTGTTCCCCACACTCTAGTAACTGGTACATGTGGCCCCATTAGGCCAAGTGGACCCAATGGTAATAGTGGACTCATTTAATTAAATAAAACTCCTAAGTTAGGCTAAAAATAATCTAATAGACAGTTTGGTCAAGGGAGGATTAATAATCCTAACACCCCCCCCCAAAAAAAGTCCTTATTACAAACCTTTGGGGGCGGTACAAACCCCCCTTGCAGGTACATATGGGGTCGGTTCTAAACCCCCCTCGTAGACACCTATGGGGGCAGTTCAAGCCCCCCCCCCCGAAAAAAAAAACAATACCCAT